>OY992882.1:71232364-71459864 GCA_963921405.1 Cepaea hortensis
AGATGAAATTCATAATTTTAAATGTATTACAGCTTAGCCAGACAATCAGCGCTCAATGTTGAATATTTTCACGGGATTGGCCTTATGCCAACTCCCCGCGTTATTTAAACTAGGACTGTTCAGAGGTGTCTCAAAATGTGGGTTATTTCTATATTTTTTTTAAAATCTTACCACTTACGGCTAACATTGAAATGTGTGTATATTTTTCAATGGGATTGAATGCGAAATTGTGTATACACTTCAAAGAATCGCTATAAAGTTGAACACATATTTTTGTCAAGAAGCTGATCGCAGGAAACTGTTTTATACTACTACAAATTCCGAAAAAAGAACAGTGCATGCATTGGGTTTGAGTAAACGGTCATTTCGTCGATGGGCGCAAGAATGTGGAATTAAACCACCACGCAATAACCAAACGGTAGGTAGAAAGATTATTGTAGACAGCTTTGACAAAGATGTCATAAGGCGAGCTATTATAAAAATGCTTTAAAAAGTCGCTTAAAATTCGACAGGGTCGACTTCATTGCACCGGGTTCTATCCCAAATGGCTCGGTCTCTTTCCGCAGAGCGGAAAATATCGTACAAAGCACGAACTCCGCAGCTCTAGCGACGACCCACAAAAGTCTCCGAAAAATTTAACTCGTGAACCGAAGGATGCGGCCCGGAATCGAACCTACGACCTTTGGAGCCTGAGTCAAAAGGCTTGACCACTTTTCCACGGAGACTCCTAAAATTATAACAAGGATTATCCAGCATTATAAAAATGCTGGATGCCAAAGAAATAGTGACTGTAAGAGAACTTAGGGTTTGGTTGAGAAAGAACAATAACATAGAGCTATCCAAAACAACTTTGTGAAAAATTATAAGGACATTATCTTCACTTTTTGACAGTACAAGGGCGGTAGAAATCTTTGCGAGCAACCGCATTTAGGAGCCAAGAGAAGCAGATACCTTCGTGAAATAAGGGAAATGCGCAAAGAAAATTATGGCATATTGTGTTTGGATGAAATGTGGATCAATGCGCACCACACAAGTGATAAGGAATGGCAATCAGTGGATGGACAGATAAAGCGATATGTGCTCAGTAGTATAGGACAGCGTTTGGTCATGGCCCATGCTGGTAATACGCATAATGGTTTACAACAGAATGCTGGGCTCGTGTTCGTATCAAAGCATACAGGCAATAGGGATTATCATAATAAGATGAATGATAATGTATTTAGAGATTGGCTCGAGAATACTGTGCTTCCATCCCTAGATAGACCGTCGTGTCCAATTATGGACAATGCATGATATCAATGTTGTTGCCCAAGAAGACAAAATACCTACAGTATCGAGCACAAAGGGAGCAATAAAGATATGACTCCGAATGGAAAACATACCATTTCCAGAAACGTATTTCTAGCTAGAATTGTTGTCCCTTGTAAAAACAGACGCAAAAAAGCAAGAAATATCAAATCAACAAGTTGATAGAAGAGCATCGTCATGGGTGCTTGAGACTTCCGCCGTACCAATGTGGGCTAAAATTAAAGGACAGGTGGCAGCTGACAATACTATATTCAAATTGTCTGACATCACGATACTAATCCAGTCCGCGCTATTAAATATTGATAAAAGTTACTGGAAAATGTGAGGACCTTGTGTTGAAAGAGGAAGAGGATTATTGGAGAAAGGATGGATTGAATTTTATGCAACCGAGAGCAGTCATCAACCTACTGGAATCGTCCGACACAGATTAAGATCTGAGCAGATCGCAGACCTTAATCCACGTGCACACAAACTGGGATATTTTGCTACAAATATTCAGAAGAATTGCAGGCCCTAAACATTACAGCATCAGCATAATGTCAATGGCAACAGTTTGTATTCCACAGTGATGAATTTTCAATTCCGCAAGCCCTCAGCGGTGACAAACAACTGTATTGAAAAAAAAAAAATTGAATACCAACAGAAGAGTAATAGTGCGGTGGAAACTGACATATTGTGGCATAACAAGAAATGTGAAAGCAAACACGTTGTCAAATTAGGGGAAACACAAGTGCATACGAAGCAATCTATAAACTTCAATGAAAAGAGGACAAACATCTTGGTCGTTAAGAAGAAAGCCCACTACAGAGACACTGACAACTATTTTCATAGTGCAAAACAGGTAATCATGTTCCGTCTCTGAACGGTAAACAGCAGAGTAGACAATCTTTCACGAAGACTCTAAGCGGGTCTGTCACTCATGTGTACGTGTGAACAAACTATACAGACAGCTGAACTGATCCTTAAGAATGGAAACATAATGACTCCATACGCACTTTAACGCACAGCTATTTGGAAGCTTTCACGAACTCAATATAAAAAGCTAACATGAATACTTGTGTACACATTATTAACCAGCAGCTGAAGAAACAAGAAGGAAATGAAAAATAAGGTAAGAAATATATTCCTTCTACTTTCCTGTCAATTTACAAATTATTTACCCCATGCCTCTGTAAATTCTCTGTCTTTACTAATATTACACATTGCTTCCCTCTCGGGATTCTCCGTGGTGAAGTGGTCAAGCCGTCTGACTCGGGCTCCGAAGGTTGTATGTTCGATTCCGGGCCGCGTCCTTCATTTCACGAGAGCATTTTGTCGGAGACTCCTGAGGGTCGTCGCTGGAGCTACGGGTTTCGTGCTTTGTGCGACGCTTTACGCACTGCGGAAAGAAACGGAGCCATATGGGATATAAAAAAAACCGGTGCAATGCAGCCGACCCTGTCGACATTTAAGCTACTTCTTTTATTGCACCCACTCCCATACGAATCCGGATAAGCCTGGTGTCGTCATGTGAATTGGCGGGGAGTTCCTTATTGTAAAAACAAGTTTGTTAGCGAGAAATCACTAGTTTTTCAGCAAAACATCAAAGAAATGTCGCCGCTTTCGATGATTTAAGTCGCTTTTGGACCTATCAAAGGCATATTCCTTGGGGAGGGGGGGGGGGGGGGGGTAAATATAAGACGGCAGGAAACATTTCATAACGATGCAACAGACAGTTTTCAAAATAATTGATCGTGAATGGCGTCATTTGTTTGTGGACATACTATAGTTATCACATGACGTGTATGAACGGGATACGTCCACTCAGTGCCAATGTGCATGAGCAAAGGATACATACCTGGATGCCTGGGCAGTATGGCATCACCAGGACCAGAAGACAGATCTGACCCCAGATGTGTGAGGAGATGGCGGACCATGACCACTCATATGTATCGGATACCTTCTTAAGTGTTCCAGTTTCTTCCTATGGATCACACAAGGAGCTTCTCAGCACGGAGCACGAATCTCGACGCACAGGGGCGATTCAAATATATGTGTATGTATGTAAGCGCGCGCATGTCTGTCTGTCTGTCTGTATGTCTGTCTGTCTCTCTCTCTCTCTCTCTCTCTCTCTCTCTCTCTCTCTCTCTCTCTCTCTCTCTCTCTCTCTCTCTCAGAACCACGAAAACTATAAATGTTCTTTTGTGATCTGGTTTTCCCTTTCAAAATGTAGCCTAGGCAGTGACCTATTTAACCTAGTCTGTTCGATTTTCAACGATCAAGGGAACTTTTAAGGTGCACACATGTTGCCGATAGCATCCGTGTATGAGTGCTCCTGGTTTCCAACGGACTATGGATTTTTTATGTAAGCACCGGTCACTGAATTCCAACTGCATGGGATTTATAACGTGCACTAAGACCGCTGATGTCACTCTGTGGGATTTATAACGTGTTCAAGAGCCGCTGATTTACAACTGCCGAAGGATTTGTTACGTGAACCGCGCCGCTGGTTTCCAGCTGTCGGGAGAGTTGTAAAGTGAGCCAGGCCGCTGGTTTCTAATTATCGAGGCAGTTGTAACATGAGCCGGGCCACTAGTTTCTAGCTGTCGACGGAGCTGTAACGTGAGCCAGGCCGCTGGTTTCCAACTGTCGAGGGAGATGTAACGTGTGCCAGGCCGCTGGTTTCTAATTATCGAGGGAATAGTGACGTTAGCCAGGCCAATGATTTCCAGCTGTCGAGGGAGTTGTAACATGAGCCGCGCCGCTAGTTTCTAGCTGTCGGGTAACTGTAACGTGAGCCAGACCGCTGGCTTCCCACTGTCAAGGGAGTGGTAAAGGGTCAGGGTGTCAGGCAGACTGTAGTAGCTAGAACACGGCCAGGTCCAAGACTTTGAAGCACCGGGGCCTTTCCGCACACTGGTTGTCTGGCTCATGTTCCTAGGATCGCCATATGCCTCTCCGCAAATTCAAAATTCCAGTACCGGTCTTGCAACCCGCTAACCTCCGTGTATGGAGAGGGGAAGACGAACACTGCAACACAGTGCTCGTGTAGATGGTATTTTGTAGTGTCGGAGGAAACGTCTCTTTACCAACCTCGGTCGGATAGAAGTAAGCCCTTGTTTCTACACCAACCTCGGTCGGATATAGGTAAGCCCTTGTCTCTACACCAACCTCAGTCGGATATAGGTAAGCCCTTGTTTCTACACCAACCTCGGTTGGATAGAGGTAAGTCCTTGTTTCTACACCAACCTCGGTCAGATAGAGGTAAGCCCTTGTTTCTACACCAACCTGGGTCGGATAGAGGTAAGCCCTTGTTTCTACACCAACCTCGGTCAGATAGAGGTAAGCACTTGTTTCTACACCAACCTCGGTCAGATATAGATAAGCCCTTATTTCTACACCAACCTCGGTCGGATAGAGGTAAGCACTTGTTTCTACACCAACCTCGGTCGGATAGAGGTAAGCCCTTGTTTCTACACCAACCTCGGTCGGATAGAGGTAAGCCCTTGTTTCTACACCAACCTCGGTCAGATATAGATAAGCCCTTATTTCTACACCAACCTCGGTCGGATAGAGGTAAGCACATGTTTCTACACCAACCTCGGTCAGATAGAGGTAAGCCCTTGTTTCTACACCAACCTCGATCGGATAGAGGTAAGCCCTTGTCTCTACACTAACCTCGGTCGGAGAGAGGTAAGCCCTTGTTTCTACACCAACCTCGGTCGGATAGAGGTAAGCCCTTGTCTCTACACCAACCTCGGTCGGATAGAGGTAAGCCCTTGTCAGAGGAAATGTCTCACATCAACCTAGTCAGACAGAGGTAAGCCCTTGTCGGAGGAAATGTCTCTACACCAACGTCGGTCGGTTAGAGGTAAGCCCTTGTTGGAGGAAATGTCTCTATACCAATCTCGGTCGGTTAGAGGTAAGCCCTTGTTGGAGGAAATGTCTCTATACCAATCTCGGTCAGATAGAGGTAAGCCCTTGTCATCAGAGTTTTGATGAACTAAACATCAGCAACACGGACTTACACACTTACATGAACAGACAAATGCAGTGGCAATCTGGGAAGGTATCTCTAAATGGACAGGCAACTGAAATGACGTGAGAAATTAAAATATCGAGGTCTGATATTTGATAGTAGCCTGCCATACATGTAGCATGTAGAACAGACTATTATTAAATTCAAATTACTACTACTAATAATAGTAATAGTAGTAGTAGTAGCAGCAGCAGCAACAGCAGCAGTAGTAGTAGTAGTAGTAGTAGTAGTAGTAGTAGTAGTAATAGTAGTAGTAGCAGTAGCAGTAGTAGTAGTAGTAGTAGTAGTAGTAGTAGTAGTAGTAGTAGTAGTAGTAGTAGTAGTAGTAGTAGTAGTAGTAGTAGTAGTAGTAAGAAGTGGTGGTGGTAGTGGTGGTGATGGTGGTGGTGGTGGTGTGATGGTGGTACTTGTTATTCTTGCTCTTCTACTCCTCCGTTTCTCCCCTATCTTCCTCAACGTCTGCTTCTGAAGTATCTTCTTCTTAATTTGTTCCCTTCCTCTTCTTCTCTGTCTTTATCTTATGTTCAGTTGCATCACTAATGCAGTCCATAAGAGCATACCGATTTTACAGTTAGTCTAAATACGGCAAGGTCTTCTTAGTTATTCTTGAACCATGCAGAATATAACCATGCAGAATACAATAGGCAAGCTGCTGGAGAAGTTAATTGCCAGAAAAATATCAAGCCAGCTAGACTTTTCACATAACCTATACCGTGCGTAAACCACCGCATTCTACTCCATACTCTCTCTCTCTCTCTCTCTCTCTCTCTCTCTCTCTCTCTCTCTCTCTCTCTCTCTCTCTCTCTCTCTCTCTCACACACACACACACACACACACAATCACTCACTCTGTCTGCTTGCCAGTCTGTATGTCAATCACTCTCTCCAATCATACACAACGATGCATTTCTAATGATGAAAGCCTTCAATAATGTTAGAACGATGTTACTCCACAGGGCACGAGTTGCAGTGAATCTCAAGTACACAAATAAAATTCCACAGAGAAAGAAATCTGAATGGTTAGTTAGTTAGTTAGATAGTCGAGGTTCCAACTTAACAGCGACGGGTCGTCCCCATTATGCTCCATTCCTGTGCCAGTGAATATCACACAAAATGCTCCCTACTGTCCAATGTGAAAAGTGGAATAGACAGGAGTCTCGGCAATCCAACAGACCGCACAGGTACACTGTGCATAATGCCGCCGCCAGAATGCCAACACAAAATTCATCCACGAAAACCACAGTTCATCGTTGATGGACTCGGCAGTCACTAGAAAGACCTCATTGACCCGGGTTTTCTCACATGGCTCGGTCTTTTACCGCAGGGCGAACCGCTGAAAGTGTCGCATAAAGCACGAACTCCATAGCTTCAGCGCCGACTCCCAGGAGTCTCCTGAAAAATGCACTCGTTAACCGAAAAGGCAAATCAGTCAATTCAGCAACAGCCGGTAGCCATTGTTCCGAACATGCAGGTCACTGTGCAGGACAGATGTAAAAGCATTCCACGCGAAATTCACAGCTCACAGTGTCGCCCACGCACTCACTCAGTAGCAGGGCGACGGAACCATCTGAATGGTCTGGATGCGAGTGAGTGCACACGATAATGTGCAGAGACAGAACTTGATGTATGTAATGTGAGGGTAACTCCCCCCCCCCCCACAAAAAATAATGTAAAGGGCCTTTGAACGGGCATTGAGGCACATAGGATATATGGTGGTAGACCTATGGGGGAGATGTATGTAAGACAGTATACTCTGTGCAGTCGCAATCCTATATAAGTTGTGAGCGTGGCAGGGCCACGTGGGTCTGTCTGCAATGTATCACAAAGGCTGTCTGGTGTGGAGGTGCCATTTATCTTTACTGAATACCATGATACATATTCCCATATTCCCCAACTTGAGAAATTAACATTTTAGGCTCACTTATTACCCGGGCTTAGTTAAGGTGTCTTGCGAGTGAGGCATAAACATTACCCTTTATTGTTTCTTCTAAATGTCTGTTTCTCTCTACAGTCACAGCCCACCTCATTGTACAAACTTTCAATCACATTACGGTAATGTTACAATCAGAGAAATGATCAACAAACCCGCTAGCACTACAACTAGCCAGTATTAGATAACGTAACAATCAGAGAAATGACCAACCGTTCGGACTACAACTAGCCACCCACGACTTGCCTCTGTTTAACCTGCTGCCCTTTACCTTCGTAATTTCACTATGCAATGGATGTTGTAGTTTGCGTTAACTCTGAGATAGGCGCGTGCTCTGCAAATTTGTATTCTGTCTTCAATGGTTGGAAAATCAAGAAGGTAGCGCATCGCCCTGCATGCTGTATCTCTTGTACATCCAAGAATGATGCGGATGGCATCGTTCCGTATCCTGTCCATCCTTTCTACCTGCTTATGGCTGGGAGTCAGGATTGCCATCGCATACTCCAGAACAGAAAGGTCCAACGCCTCGTAAAGAAGACATAGATGGCGCTGCTCACAGTTTGCTGCCGCCATCGCCCGCATCGCAGCCAAATTCCGCCTGGCCTTTGTTATCACCTGGTCTATGTGCTCAGTATAAGCTAGGCTTCGATCAAAACGTATCCCCAGGTAATTCATTGCCTGCGTTCTTTCCACCGTTTCTGAGCCCAGATTTACAGTTGGCGTTAGGGTGTTGACAATATGGTTATTTAAAGAGAACCATGTCACTGTTGCCTTTGTTGGGTTGACCATTGACCCGACTTCAACATGCCAATTGCTTATACGATTGAGTTTGGTTTGTATAGTCTGTTTATTTTTTTCTGCCCCAATGTAAAATTCCATATCTCAGTAACCAACTGAGGGAACATTATGAGATTTAGCATATAACCTTATCAGTATGTCCACCCAACAAAAACAGTTTTTGTTCTGGAGATTGTACAGCAGATTTCAATGTTTGTTTATATGCGATATATAATTTACGGCTCAGAGATTAAGTCCATAATTTTAAAAGTATTACAGCTTCACCAAGACACATCCGCGCTTTTTAAAAAAATTGTCTCGTGGTTTCCGTTTTGGCACAAACTGCGCGCAGTTAAATTGGATTGTTCAGAGGTGTCTTCAGTGTGGGTTCTTTCATGAACCGTGATTATATAAATAAATATATAAATAAATCTTACCATTAATATAATATTAATAGCTAATATTTGAATGTATTTGCAGCAAAGAACCTCAATGGCTCGGAACGCTGAAGAAGAAGAAGAAGAAGAAGAATATTTAAATGTGTGAATATTGTTCAATGGGATTGAATGTGAAATTGTGTACACTTCAAAGTATCGCTATGAAGTTGTACACATATTTTTGTCAAGAAGCTGATCGCAGGAAACTGTCTCATACTGTTACAAATCCCGAAAAAAGAACAGTGCATGCATTGTGTTTGAGTAAACGGTCATTTCGTCGATGGGTGCAAGAATCTGGAATGAAACCAACACGCGATAAGCAAACGGTAGGTAGAAAGGCAATTGTAGTAAGCTTTGACTAGGATGTCATCAGGCGAGTTATTATAAAAATGATGGATGCCAAAGAAACAGTGACTGTAAGATAACTTAGGGTTTGGTTGAGAAAGAACAATAACATAGAGCTATCCAAAACAACTTTGTGGAAAATTATAAGGACATTAGGCTTCACTTTTAGAAAGTACAAGGGAGGTAGGAATATCCTTTGCGAGCAACCGCATTTAGGAGCCATGAGAAGCAGATACCTACGTGAAATAAGGGAAATGCGCAAAGAAAATTATGACATAGTGTATTTGGATGAGACGTGGATCAATGCGCACCACACAAGTGAAAAGGAATGGCAATCAGTGGATGGAAAGATAAAGCGTTATGTGCCAAGTAGTAACGGACAGCGTTTGGTCATAGCCTATGCTGGTAGTACTCATAATGGCTTACTACAGAATGCTGTGCTCTTGTTCGTATCAAAGCATACAGACAATAGGGATTATCATAATGAGATGAATGGTAATGTATTTAGAGATTGGCTCGAGAATACAGTACTTCCATCCATTGATAGACCGTCTTGTCTAATCATGGACAATGCATCATATCACAATGTTGTTGCCCAAGAAGACAAAATACCTACGGCATCGAGCACAAAGGAAGCAATAAAGATATGGCTCCGAAGGGAAAATATACCATTTCCAGAAACATATTTCAAGCTAAAGTTGTTGTCCCTTGTAAAACAGGCGCAAAAAAGCAAGAAATATCAAATTGAAAAGTTGATAGAAGAGCATGACCATAGATGCTTGAGACTTCCGCCGTATCATTCTCATTTTAACCCTATAGAACTTGTGTGGGCTAAAATTAAAGGACATGTGCCAGCTGCCAATACTACATTCAAATTGTCTGACGTCAATATACTAACCCAGTCCGCGCTATTAAATATTGATAAAAGTTACTGGGGAAAAAATGTGAGGACCATGTGTTGAAAGAGGAAGAGGAATATTGGAGAAAAGATGGATTGAATTTTATGCACCAGAGAGCAATCATCAACCTACTGGAATCGTCTGACACAGATTACGGTCTGAGCAGATCGCAGACTTTAATCTACGTGCACACTTACTGGAATATTTTGCTCCAACTATTCAGACGAATTGCAGGCCCTAAACATTACAGCATCAGCATAATGTCAATGGCAACAGTTTGTATTCCATAGTGATGAATTTTCAATTCCGCAAGCCCTCAGCGGTGACAAACAACTGTATTAAAACACACACACACACACACACACACACACACACACACACACACACACACACACACACACACACACTAAACGCATTGAATACCAACAGAAGAGTAATATTGCGGTGGAAACTGACATATTGTGGCATAACAAGAAACGTGAGAGCAAACACGTTGTCAAATTAGGGGACAACACACGTGCATACGAAGCAATCTATAAACTTCAATGAAAAGAGGACCAACATCTTGGTCGTTAAGAAGAAAGCCCACTACAGAGACACTGACAACTATTTTCATAGTGCAAAACAGGTAATCATGTTCCGCCTCTGAACGGTAAACAGCAGAGTAGACAATCTTTCACGAAGACTCAAAGCGGGTCTGTCACCCATGTGTACGTGTGAACAAACTACACAGACAGCTGAACAGATCCTTAAAAATGGAAATATGATGACTAAATTGCGGTATCATTTCTGGTCACTCCATACGCACATTAACGCACAGTTATTTGGAAGCTTTTACGAACTCAATATAAAAAGCTAACACGAATACTTGTGTACACATTATTAACCAGTAGCTGAAGAAACAAGAAGGAAATGAAAAATAAGTTAAGAAATATATTCCTTCTACTTTCCTGTCAATTTACACATTATTTACCTCATGCCTCTGTAAATTCTCTGTCTTTACTAATATTACACATTGCAACCCTCTCGGGATTCTCCATGGTGAAGTGGTCAAGCCGTCTGGCTCGGGCTCCGAAGGTTGTATGTTCGATTCCGGGCCGCGTCCTTCATTTCACGAGTGCAGTTTTTCGGAGACTCCCAAGGGTCGTCGCTGGCGCTACGGAGTTCGTGCTTTGTGCGACGCTTTCCACGCTGCGGAAAGAGACTGAACCATATGGGATAAAAACCCGGTGCAATGCAGTCGACCCTGTCGACTTTTAAGCTACTTCTTTTACTACATTTCCCATACGAATCCGGATACGCCTTGTGTCGTCATCTGAATTGGCGGGGCATTCATTACTGTAAAAACAAGTTTGTTAGCGAGAAATCACTAGTTTTTCACAAAAACATCAAAGAAATGGCGCCGCTTTCGATGATTTAAGTTGCTTTTGGACCTATCAAGGACATATTCCTTGGGTGGGGGTAAATATAAGACGGCAGGAAAAATTTCATAACGATGCAACAGACAGTTTTCAAAATAATTGATCGTGAATGACGGCATTCATCTCTGGACATACTATAGTTCTACAGCTACCAGATCTCTGTCCTTACCCTGACGATACACTAAAACATTGTCTGCATACGACAAAGTCCTCCCCGGTCCTATGATTTGCTCGCTGGTGATTCTCAAAGTGTAGGCATTGAACAGCACCGGAGATAATGGATAATGGTGATTTCTGTGGTAGGCCAGGATAAATTGTTGTTGGTTCTGAAGTCCAACTGCCACATCTAAAGACTACTTTCTGTTGGAAGAGGGCAGCAGCGATCCAGCTAAGGAGGAATGGACTTATCTAGAGTTCAAGAAGCTGAAGCATTAAAAAATCAAATGGTACTCTGTTGTACGCATCCTCAAGATCAATCGCTGCAGCAAATGTTTAAATGCCTGAGTAGAAACCTTCACATACATCATGGGCAAAAACCACTGCATTGGTCCAGGTTTCTCTTCTTGGACGGTACCCTCCCAAGGTAGGTGGGAAAACACCTTGCCACTCCAACTGGCTTGATATGTTTCTGGCAATTAACTTTTCCAGCAGCTTGCCTATTGTAATCTGCATGGTTATTACTCGATCTCCCTGAATTTTTGTGTGGTCTTTGCCAGGCTTCGGCAAGGGAATCAAATAGCTGTGTAACCACTCTTCCTTGATGCTAGCACTCCCTATACTGTTGTAAATGTCTGCTAGTTTCTCTAGTTCGTTGTCGGTACACTTATTGATGTAATATCTTTTGCCATCAGGCCCTGGAGCGCTGTTTTTTTATCGTCGAAGCACAGCCTTGATTACTTTCACTGTCACTGTGTCTTCATCCGAAATGTTCTTGGCCTTGCACTTATCTGAGGTAACGTTTTTGGCAAGACTTCGGCCTCTCATGTCTGTCAGGTTGCATTGATCTAGATAGCGTTCGAAGAGAGCTTTGCCCTTGTTCTCGTCAGTCCTCTGCCAGATGAGGTCAGCAGTTTGGAAGTCAGGAACAATATTATTCTTGACTACTCTACTCATGCTTTTATATAGTCGCCAGAACAATTTCAGTGACATGTCCGTGCTTACTCTTTGACATACCTCTGCCCAGTTTTCACTTTTAATCACCGTAACCAGTTTTTTGAAGTAGCTTACTTTTGTGCGCATCTCTCTTTCTATGTGCATGGAGGGACTAGGATGGGCACCTCTGTTCTTCCTGGCATTTTGCCATTTACTTACAGCACTATGCTTATCCACCGAGGCCTTTTCCACCTCAAAATTCCACCAAGGTGGCTGCTCTCAGCTTTTTCTCCTGCCATGAAGCTTTCTGCGCTTGTCGAGCCTTATTTTACTCACCACATCTTGCCCTGTACTGTCATACTGGAAAGTCTTGACCGTTGACTTGTGCTGCCTGGTTCTGCCTTTCTCAACGAATATGCTGAAAGGGTGGTGGTCGCTGCCGTGGTACCCTAGGACACTCTATCTGCACACTGTAATGAGTGAAGGAGAAACCAGCGCCAGATCAATAACACTGTCCTCATCACCTGAACGAATTGCTGTCCTGGTGACACAGCCACTGTTGATACAAACCAGGTCAATGGTTTCAAGTGCAGTCTCGAGCTTCTCCCCCTGTGTCTTGGAGGAAATGTTTCCCCATGATCTGCCTTTAGCGTTGAAATCGCCTCAGAAAATGGCATTTTTTTCATGACCTAATATGTCACTTAAGCACTGCCACTTCTGGGAATCCACACTCGCGTTGCGGGCATAAACATTAACCAACACGAATGGTAGACCGGACTCTAACTGCCTGTATTTGTATTTCGTCACTGTCCCAATTGTACATGTCTAGCTCTGAGGCAACCATACTGTCGCGAATGAGGATCGCCATTCTCAGATGTTGCCTGTTGTAGAAACATTTACAGCCGGCAATTTGGAGTAACTGATGACCCAGTCTCGTCTCCTGAAGCGCCACAATGTCGTTCCTGTATACCAGGTTTTCCAGAATAGGACCCCGTTGTTTTACGCTGGCACAGTTCCAATATATAATACGAGTGTTCTGAGGCCCAGACGGTTACACTTGAGTCTAAAACGCCGTGCTCCACCACGTCTACCTTGCCGCTTGCGGCCTCTCGGCCTTGCTAAACGCTGTTCCGCCATGTTAAATCACCGAAAACCACAGAAACACACACGCTGCGAAAATTCACTCAAGGATTGCTTCGATCAATGCACGAACTCCGTAGCATCGGCGAAGATCTTGAGAAGAAACTCCTGGTTTTACATCCTGGCACACAAATTACACGCAGGAGATTAAAATATCCATCTCCTACGCAAAAAAGGAACGGTCACAAAACAACTCGACCGTCCGTCGCCATATTGACCGGAAGTTCTAACAATCAGAGAAATGACCAATAAACCTGTTTGGTGTACAGCACGCCAATATTAGATAACGTAACATTCAGAAAAATGATCAACCGTTTCGAAGTACATCTAGCCAGTATTAGATAACTGTATTAATGGGCAACCTTTCATTGCCTGTATTTTTGTCCTTCAATCTCTATAAATCTGTGTCGGTCTTTTCCTCTGTAATAACCTAGTGTTCATCACTGTCTGACCTGCTGCTAAGGCGGTGATAACCGGGTACATGTCTGGTGTTTTCTTGGAACAGCTAAAAGGGATTGCAGCCAGTCTACTCGTCTGTTGATTTGTGTCCTGTCGTGGGTTTTAAGAGAGGTGGATGTTTATACTGGTTGATCTGTTCTTCAGTCAATATTGCTCTGGCATTGAAATCCGACTTATCTCTCTTGCAAATCTCTCTCTCTCTCTCTCTCTCTCTCTCTCTCTCTCTCTCTCTCTCTCTCTCTCTCTCTCTCTCTCTCTGTCTGACCGTGTGATGTATATATGTGTGTGTGTGTGTGTGTGTGTGATGTATATATGTGTGTGTGTGTCTGTGTGTGTGTGTGTTTGTGTGTGTGTGTGTGTGTGTGTGTCCCTTACATTCCCCATTGGCATAAGGCACGCGTGTTGTTGG
Organism: Cepaea hortensis; assembly: GCA_963921405.1. Lineage (NCBI taxonomy): Eukaryota > Metazoa > Mollusca > Gastropoda > Stylommatophora > Helicidae > Cepaea > Cepaea hortensis. The sequence goes on from OY992882.1 coordinate 71,246,599, forward strand.
TAGAAGCTTTAAGTTGAAATACATAATGACAAATGTTGGTTCTCCTTCCTATGCACAGTGGGTGGGTGGTGTTTCAGGGCTGTGGGAACGCAGATTATCAAATATTCGTGTTCTTCCTCCATCTCGGGGTGTGCAGGACGCTTACAAGGGTATGTTAAAGCCCATTTTGTTGTAAACAGTGGAGGTTGCATTTCACTCAATCGGTTAGGGAAGCACACAGTCACAATAATAACAGATATGTAGAAGGCCATGGATGCATCAACAAACATGCATGTAGTACCTTTACACTACATGAGCACACACAGAAATGTGTACAACACGCACGTGCAGCCATGAGTTCAGTAGTTGTACTGACTATGGCTCCATAGGTCACACACAGATGTGTGTACAACACGCACGTGCAGCCATGAGTTCAGTAGTTGTACTGACTGTGGCTCCATAGGTCACACACAGATGTGTGTACAACACACACGTGCAGCCATGAGTTCAGTAGTTGTACTGACTGTGGCTCCATAGTTCACACACAGATGTGTGTACAACACGCACGTGCAGCCATGAGTTCAGTAGTTGTACTGACTATGGCTCCATAGGTCACACACAGATGTGTGTACAACACGCACGTGCAGCCATGAGTTCAGTAGTTGTACTGACTGTGGCTCCATAGGTCACACACAGATGTGTGTACAACACACACGTGCAGCCATGAGTTCAGTAGTTGTACTGACTGTGGCTCCATAGGTCACACACAGATGTGTGTACAACACACACGTGCAGCCATGAGTTCAGTAGTTGTACTGACTGTGGCTCCATAGATCACACACGTGCCAGTGTCAAGGTGATAGACTCCTCATGTCGCTTTACAAGTGGAATGAACATGTTATAAAAGATCTGCGACAGACCAGGTTTAGTAAGGTATGGGTCATCAAGGAATCACTAGAACCTACTCACACTGAATGTACAGTGAACGCTCAAGTCACAAACTGTTGGAGATCGCCTAGGACAATACTCACTGCGGAGAATAATCCACACGCAAAAATAGGTCCAGTGCACTAGAAGTAATAGTGCGTGTTTGTCACTACGCTTGAGTTCACAGCGAGCGAACGCAAAACCAAAACAAACAAACTGTGGAAATGACACTCCATGATGATGATACACAGGTGAAATTATGTGCACTCATTTTGTGGTAAGCACACACACATTACTCACTCAGCCCTGGCAATGATGATACACAGGTGAAATTATGTGCACTCATTTTGTGGTAAGCACACACACATTATTCACCCAGCCCTGGCAATCAGTAGGTACATGATACACAGGTGAAATTATGTGCACTCATTTTGTGGTAAGCACACACACATTACTCACCCAGCCCTGGCAATGATGATACACAGGTGAAATTATGTGCACTCATTTTGTGGTAAGCACACACACACGTTACTCCCCAGCCCTGGCAATCAGTAGGTACATGATACACAGGTGAAATTATGTGCACTCATTTTGTGGTAAGCACAGACACATTACTCACCCAGCCCTGGCAATCAGTAGGTACATGATACACAGGTGACATTATGTGCACTCATTTTGTGGTAAGCACACATACATTACTCACCCAGCCATGGCAATCAGTAGGTACATGATACACAGGTGAAATTATGTGCACTCATTTTGTGGTAAGCACACACACATTACTCACCCAGCCCTGGCAATCAGTAGGTACATGATACACAGGTGAAATTATGTGCACTCATTTTGTGGTAAGCACACACACATTACTCACCCAGCCATGGCAATCAGTAGGTACATGATACACAGGTGAAATTATGTGCACTCATTTTGTGGTAAGCACACACACATTACTCACCCAGCCATGGCAATCAGTAGGTACATGATACACAGGTGAAATTATGTGCACTCATTTTGTGGTAAGCACACACACATTACTCACCCAGCCCTGGCAATGATGATACACAGGTGAAATTATGTGCACTCATTTTGTGGTAAGCACACACACACATTACTCACCCAGCCCTGGCAATGAGTAGGTAGCAGACTATGGACATGCCACTTTTCTATGGTCAAAATTGTATCTTTGGTGGTCGGGTGTCTATTAAAATATCTATATAGCTTGTGTACTCAGCGACGGAAGTTCCCATGCCCCGTTTTGTTCTATACCATACCACACTTCTATAATTGTCCTTCTACTGTAGTAGCGAGAAGCCAGAAACGGTGGGTCCTATGTCTATGTCGTGTGAATGCTGGTTATGCTATGTCCACACTTCTGGGTCTCCTAAACTTAGTTGAATTGTTGTCGTGCATTCCCTGACAGGCCCATTAGCAAAGCATTGTGTTATCTCCCATTAGCCCTTGTTGTGGTCTTGTCGGCGACCGTGACCTTTGTGCACGGGAATGCCCCGTCATCCACATATATGTATCCCTTCCCGTGCAGTGGTTTCCCCCTGCCAACGCCTTGACACCTCCATGTTCATGTCGTGTTGTTCAAGACTCATACGTTTAGCCTACGAACTAAAACACAATGACATAGCTTATAAGCACCGAGAAATCTGATGGTTAGTAGGGAAAACACAATATGTAGAGACTCAATCCTATACAGTATATATGATCAGTAGAGACGCAATCCTAAATCTGAGATGTATATAAGACAGGCCGGTCTCTCTGGCTGTGGGGTTACAACACTTTCTCTCTGTAATCCCGTTTATCACGCAGAGTCTCGTAGCGGAGCGAGAACTGAGGCGGTTCGACCCCCGCTCGTGACATGCGGGATACTGAGCCGGCCGCTCAGAAAGCAATGGCAAACTACTGAGCGTAATCTTGCCAAGAGATCAACATACAGCTGAAAGATGCTGGTGTTGACAGCTAAGTCCTGTAAAAAGGATATGCTAAAAAAAAAAAATATAAGACAGAAATATAATCTACAGAGGCGCAATCTTAAATCTGAGATGGTGTACTATCACCAGATCTGTTCTATTAGACACGGTTGTGTACTATCACCTGATCTGTTCTATTAGACACGGTTGTGTACTATCACCTGATCTGTTCTATTAGACACGGTTGTGTACTATCACCTGATCTGTTCTATTAGACACGGTTGTGTACTATCACCTGATCTGTTCTATTAGACACGGTTGTGTACTATCACCTGATCTGTTCTATATATATAGACACGGTTGTGTACTATCACCTGATCTGTTCTATATATATATATATATAGACACGGTATTGTACTATCACCTGATCTGTTCTATTAGACACGGTAGTGTACTATCACCTGATCTGTTCTATTAGACACGGTTGTGTACTATCACCTGATCTGTTCTATTAGACACGGTTGTGTACTATCACCTGATCTGTTCTATTAGACACGGTTGTGTACTATCACCTGATCTGTTCTATTAGACACGGTTGTGTACTATCACCTGATCTGTTCTATTAGACACGGTTGTGTACTATCACCTGATCTGTTCTATTAGACACGGTTGTGTACTATCACCTGATCTGTTCTATTAGACACGGTTGTGTACTATCACCTGATCTGTTCTATTACACACAGTTGTGTACTATCACCTGATCTGTTCTATTAGACACGGTTGTGTACTATCACCTGATCTGTTCTATTAGACACGGTAGTGTACTATCACCTGATCTGTTCTATTAGACACGGTTGTGTACTATCACCTGATCTGTTCTATTAGACACAGTTGTGTACTATCATTTGATCTGTTCTGTTTTGACTGCTGAAAATGGAATACAGTTACAAGAAATGACAGATACAATTGCAACAAAAAGTCAAAACACAAGACTGGGTCTGAATACCAGAAAAAAAGTAATTGTGAATGCACAGGAAAAAATGGCTTCTCAAATGCAACATCACAGTAAATGGAACTAGTCGGAAACAAGCTGTATTAAAGAAGTTAAATGTAGAGTAGCTCAAATCAAAGCAAAATTTCACAAGATGAACAATATTATATGCAACATATCTTTGTTAATGGAGGTTAGAAAAAGAGTTCCGAAGAGCTATTTAGAGCCAATTGCGATGTATCTACCTGATGATTAACAGATAAGCCAGGGATTGTGTGGAAGCTGTAGAGACACGGTTTTGTAGAAGGATGATGAGATCACCATAGACGGCTAACAAAAGCGATGAAGATATCGTGAAAGAAGTTAACACTAAAGAGAACGTGTTACTTATAGCACTGGAGCAGTAGAGTTCACACTCTTCGAGTACATCATGAGAAGCTGCAGTTGGTTGGGAAGGTTCTGGGGGAAGAGAGGCAGGGCAAAGACCAAGAGAGAATATGCTAGAAAGTTAGACATTATAGCATGGAGGAACATTGGCATTAGTGCACAAGACAGAAGGCTGTGGACAGACAGGATCACCAACACCACGCGCCTTGAAATATAAAAACCAAGTATCCAAAGGGACATAATTCGTAGAATAACCAAAACAGGTTTCTTTTTCAAACTGCCGTCCCTTTTCAGTTGCTAAAGCCATCAGCAAGGACGTCATAGTAAAGGTGGTTGGTGGTAGTCAAAACCTGCATCTGTAAACATGGCCTCTTTGTCTTCGTTTGTTTACCCACGATTTCTGTTTGTATTACACCAGTTGCAGAACGCATCACCAAGTCCAACCATTAACATAGTGCTCATACAGGCGCAAATAAGTCTGCTGAAGTGTTTCTGTTGATGTTAATATCTGGGAAAATGTTTTCAATAAGACTAGCAGACGGCGTTGACCGAGGCTGTGTCGAGTGTATTCTACCAGGACAAGACAAGCTGTGATCAATGTCACACCTATACATGTAGAAATGCTTCCAAAGTGGCAGTTGTATGATCCGGGTTCATGAAATCTACATCCTTTATTACGTCATAAGTAGGATGACTATACTGGTGAAATAAATACAACTATCAGAAGTAGGCTGGCTGTTTACAGTTTGAATAAATACAACTGTCACTAGATGGCAGGCTGTTTACAGTTGGAATAAATACAACTGTCACAAGTAGGCCGGCTGTTTACAGTTGGAATAAATACAACTGTCACAAGTAGGCTGACTGTTTACAGTTGGAATAATACAACTGTCACAAGATGGCAGGCTGTTTACAGTTGGAATAAATACAACTGTCATAAGTAGGCTGGCGGTTTACAGTTGGAATAAATACAACTGTCACAAGTAGACTGGCTGTTTACAGTTGGAATAAATAAAACTGTCACAAGTAGACTGGCGGTTTACAGTTGGAATAAATACAACTGTCACAAGTAGGCTGCTGTGTATAGTTGGAATACATACGACTGTCACAAGTAGGCTGGCTGTTTATAGTTGGAATAAATACGACTATCACAAATAGGTTGATTATAGCAGCTGAAATATATACAACTGTCACAAGTAGGATGACTGTAGACAGATGAAAACTAAAACACTGTCACTTGAAGGCTGGCTGTATATATTTGAAATCTACAAAACTGTCACAAGGATTCTGACTGTATATTTGCGATATTTACAACAAACCATATCCCCAAATTGGTAGAGTGAACATGGGGAGACCTCTAGGCCCCATTCTAGCAAATGTCTCAACGCCAGACGAGCAACAAGCAACATCGTTCCAGGCCATAATGAGCCAGACGCATAAGAACATCTCTCTGTTCATGGAACACGAACACAACGAAGCTTCGCCATTCACTGATATTCTAATTCGAAGTAGAGCAGACGGCACGATTCAAAGATCAGTGCATCGCAAAGAAACGCGGAAAGGTGAACACTTACATGTCCACACCCGTCCTGTACACTCGTGGCCTAGTACGGACCATATTTGACCGTGGCTGGAGGAAATGCACCCAAGACACACTGTCAGAGTAATTTGAAACCCTCAATGAAACCTTACACCTGAATTGTTATCCCACTGAATTTATAAAGCGCCACTGCCATCTGCTGAAACCAATACCCAAAGAAACATCAGTCCTCAAACTCAAGGTATTCATCCATCTAACCTTTTGAGGGGAGCGACTCACGAAACCGTCAGTCGAACGTCCTGAGCTGCACCTCCAGTTTTTAGGTACAAATATGAATAAAATTTGGTGGAACTGTGGTAAAGCTGTGAAAATGTAAACAATATAACATGACACAAAGTAGTGCAGCTTTCCATAACAGAATTACGACACATACAGGACGTTGCAGCGATTAGCCTTCATCAGCAAACAAACACATACACAAAACACAACATATAGTCACGGAGATCTTCTCCGTTTGCTGATGAAGGCTAATCGCCGCAACATCCTGTATGTGTCGTAATTCTGTTATGTAAACTGCACTACTTTGTGTCATTTTATATTGTTTACAGTTTTTAGGTACACATCCATAACACAACCCCACCGCAGTAGTGACATAATGTGTCCCTCTGTACGCCAACGCCAATTCAATTTCAGCGTTTATATGTAGGTGCTAGTCTACCTACCCTGGCAGAACGGAGAGACAGTTATGGTAGAACACATTCCCAACTGGATCGAGAGATTTTTAAACAAAGAAGACTGTAACTTGAAATTACCAACGTTATCAATAGCGCGCTATATTTTGGAAATCGGTTATGTAACTGATCGCGAAAATACTTTTCGCGTGCTGTTTAACACACATTGGCACCTTGCCGTCTTGACAGACGATAGTTTGTGCTTTAAAAAGGCATAATAACTTTTAACTATGGCGGTAGCGAGTGTGACTGATAAGGCCAATTTGCGCTGTAAATGTCCGTTCACAGTGGGTGCATGTGAACACGTGGTCATTTCCACCATCATGCACCATCTTACGTCTCAACTGTATATTAAATATGGCAGAAGCCATTGCTATTCACATAGAAAAACCAGCTCGCAAACAAAAGACATGATAGTCAGTTTAAAATTATCGTTGTAGACAATTTAAGTTACAGTGTGAATATGTGTTGTATATTTCAGCATGAAGGCTTTATCTCTTCTTCTTCTTCTTCTTCTTCTTCAGCGTTCCGAGCCATTGAGGTTCTTTGCTGCAAATACAATCCGTCTCCATTCGTCTCTCTGGTGGACCTTCTCTTGCCAGTCGTTGATTCCAAGTGCTTGTAGGTCTGTATATGTATTATCTCTCCACCGCCTTCTTGGTCTACCTCGGGGTCTACGGTCATTTATTTCCTGAGTGTAAGCGAGTTTTGTTTCCCGAAGGCTTTATCTTACTGATTTAATTTATATTGTGTGAATTTTGCAGTATGCACCTGACGAGATATAGCTAAATATGCCAGGCAAACAACTGTGCAGTCTATTGTTTATGATAGTATTGGTCAAATTAACAGGAAAACATTGTGAAGATATAAAACTGTCACAAGTAAGCTGACTGTATACAGCGAACATCTATAAAACTATCACAAGCAGGCTGACTGTATTTGAGGAGATTACCACAAACAAGGCAAAGGAGACAGTTATCACAAGTACTGTAGTCAGTCAATACACGGATGATTTTGGACTGAGTTCTCACGAACGGCACACCTTGGACACAGCACAGATAACACGGCAACACAAGTCAGTTCCAGACACTAGAGGCACATTACTTACGCCGTTTAAGAGATGCAGCTTGCAAGACAGCTGTAATAATGTCAAAGTTGCGCTGAAGCTTTGCATGCCTCCTGTCTCGTCTCTTGAGCTGCTTCACCAGCAGAACATTCATGACAGAAATGCTACGCTGCAGGTCTGTGAGCATCCGCTGTAACTGAGCAAGACCTTTGGAGCAAACAAAACACGGAGCACGGTGAGTAGTGGGTTTTGGAAATTGGAAAGGGGGCTCGGGGGAGGGGAGAAAATTGAAAGAAGAGTTGGGGAGAGGGGAGTTTCCGTCTCATTTCATGACAAATTAAGTTCACTATGGTGTAATTAGTCAGATCATAAAGTACTTAGTCCTAAACAGGGACCACCATAGTTGACATCACAGAAGATGCTGTCCAGAATGCGTCACTGGTTTCCCAAAGTCAGATAGGTACCAGATCATGGCCAGCGCCTCAACGTCACAGGGCTCGAACTCAAGAAAACAGACAATGGTAACCACATGGCAGATACAGCCGTAGGGGCGTGGAGTCTTACCCCCCCCCTCCCCCCCCCCTCCTTCCTGGCATGATAAGATAGAGTGACGAGTCCATTTACGCCACGATTTCTTCCTTGATAAGTGTCACAGCGTTACAACAAGCACCAGGTAACCATTTGACGAGGATAGTTCGATCTGAGAGCCACGTTCATAGGGAAAACATTGCGTTGCTACTGAGGGTGTCAGCCAGGTCCACTTTGTGTTAAACGTGCACACTAACTACAATGCCTTGCGAGTAACATCTAGCAGAAGTGAAATAACAAGCTGTCGATACAATTATCTCGGAACAGTCATAACATCTGATGGGAGATGCCTTGAAGAGATTAGAACAAGAATCGCCATGGCGAAAGTAGAAAGAACATAGCAAGATGAATAACATTCTGACCAATAAAAAGATGTCAATTGAAACGAGAAAAAGAGTCTTGAGGGGATACATAGAGCCTGTTCTTTTGTATGGATGTGAAACTTGGACAATGTGCAGTCAAGCTGAAAAACATCTTATGGCTGAACAAATGTGGTTTCTGAGGAAAATGCAAAGAATACCACGGACAGATAGAAAAACCAATGACCAAGTACTACAGGAGACAAATGAAACTCGTAAATTGATTAGAGAAATTAGACGTAGACAGTCAAAATTTTTTGGACATGTTATGAGAAGAAATGGATTGGAGAACTTAATGACAACTGGCAAGATCGAACAGACCAAGAGGAAGACCGAGAGGAAAATACCTGGATGGCTTGGCCACATGGCATGGACGAGACAGGAACACTGAGCTGATCCACGACGCTGGTGATCGAGTGAAATGGTGAGTCATGACCGCCCACGCTTTCCGGCATGGCACATGTGCCACATAGCATTTACACATGATGATGATGGTTAGACAAGATCGGGAAGACCCGAGAAGTAAAAGCACGCATAGGCACGAGTGCGCGCCAACGTAAACAAGAGAGTGACGTTGATTGACAACAGACGGTGAAATGGACATGAAAGGAGTAGTCATATGTTGAAGGCTGTGGCATAAATTGGAGTGGCTTGGAGCTAGTATCTAGTACGAATCCAGTGAGGGACCAAGAAAGAACATGGATATGTATCCTACGTGTGAAGGAAATGAAGACACGAGCTAGACGAGAGGAGAAACAACGAAAGGACAGAATGGTCATCCTCAAGGTGATACTTAGTGTGATCTGAATCACGACAATGGGGTTGAATTAGGCAGGTCAGTAATATACGTATCTCAGTACTTTGTGATCCTATAGCTCGGATGCTAACCTGATAATAACAGGCACTTCCGACAGAATCACCGGCAGATATAATTGACTTTGTAACTCATTAAACGACATTGAACTTGTCAGCCATTAGTCCGGATTCAATCTATCACGGTTCACAAGGTTGATCATTGTTCCTGTTGCTCCATATTGAGCCGACATTCATTTTTACCAGCATGTTCGTTGCATATTGTTATCCGTCATATTTGATGAAGCAACAGCTTGCTGGCAACATGATTGATTGATCTTGTGTGTGCAGACATTTGAAGAACCACAGAAATTGTGAGATGTCCGTCACATTAGCCAGAGGTAGGACTGGGAGGACGTGCTAGCCAATAAATGCTAGCCACCCGCAAAAGACCATGTTTAGACGGTATTTATGACATTTATCTGTCATTTAGCTGCCAGGGTCGACCTCTACTACGGTACCAGATGTGTGTAAGCGGGACATGATTGATACAAGCATCGAAAATGCACATTTGGAGCAAGTCGCCGCTGAACGTGTTGCGTGAAGGGCAAATATCAGAAATGGAATAAAGACAAAGGAGACAATGACTGCAAATAAGTCACACATCGAGCGTACGAGACGTAAGATGGTGCATGATGGTGGAAATGACCATGTGTTCACATGCATTCACTGTGGACGAATATTTACAGCGCAAATCGGCCTTATCAGTCACATGCGCTACCGCCATGGGCTGTAGTTATTATGCCTTTTTTAAGGACAACGTAATAAACTATCGTCTGTCTAGACGGCATGGTGCCAATGATAGTTGTCAGTGACGAAGCAAATATTTTTCGATGTGTCTGTTTGAAACACTGACAATAGCAACAAGTAAACACAAGTAGGGTGGCATATGAGCATACACATCACAAGAAAACTGTTTCAGAAGAATTCGTTGCAAGAAAAATCAGGTTCAATTTAACTGCATCTTTAAAATGGGGGATTTCTGTTATTAATAAAAACTAATCCTGGATACCAATATGGCGGAGTAAACTGTACGCTGTGCTCTTAAGGAATAAATTGTGTTTCGTGTGTCTTTTCTAACATCAGACGGTTCAAATAAGGGTGAACCTACAATAGGTCCAGCAAAGCGGTAGAGAGGTTATTTGTTCATGCACTATTGCTCAAAAATAATAGAGGCAATTGAAAGAAAAGCATGACTCAATCAGTGCTCATATCGGAAACATACCGGACAAGAGTAGAGTTGAGTTGAGCTAAGAAGTTACATCAACGCACTCAGGACATTCCCATACGCGCTCCGTCCCTCGTTCAACAGCCAGCGAAGAGTCACACTACTAATCGGTCCCACCGCCATCTGACTGAAAGTTCTCCTGGTCTTCCCTCTCAGTTTTGAGATTCTACCAGAACCCCTGCCATTCCCCACACAATCGCATCCTTTCCATATACGGGAGGGGGGGGGGGTTCTCAATCTGTTCTCCACCTTCTCCGTCTGGTCCCACAGGCGCACGACCACTCCTCCCTTGCCCATAGGTAATCGACCACCAAGGGGTGCATTGCCTGCCAGCTTATCAGCCTGTTGATTCCCCCCGCACTCTCGCATGGCCAGGGCTAAAAATCCATATAATTCTCACAATCCGTGACATCTGAAGCGAAGTGAACCATTTCGCACGAAACATTCCTTTCTCCAACTTAGTAAGCATACTCCTGGAGTCCGTGATGAAGACAATGTGTGTTGCTGTTAACTGTCATTTACTGCCTATATAGTACCTTGCGGTGTAGGACAGGGGGGTCTTGTGCCTGAGGAATTAAGGCCGCATGGCTAGTGCAGTCGCCGCCAACTGTGCAGGTTTGGTTTTTCTTTTTTCCCAGACAGACACAAATCCACACCTAACCGAGGATTTGAACCAGGGTCTCCCAAAGAAGAATCCGGCATTCTAGCCACTCGGTAAGTTGCAGTGGTCTCCTCTAACCAACGGAATGCCGCTGTGATTGCGTCCACTCCATTCTCATGCTGGATGTCGTAGCCTCATATGTAAGACTCTCCTTTCTTAAGAATCGTCCATTAGCCTTGGCAATGAAACCCCAACCACTCCGTTTGTTTCTCACCACTGACCCATCAGTATAGATCACTATGTCACCATCATGTGTGTTATTCTGGATCAGTTGTTGCATCTCAAACTCTGTGCGGCCCGCTGCTAATTCTCTGCACTCACGACCCACTGTTACTATTACATGGTGCCAGTCCGTCATGTCTTCTGGTACTTCAACCCATTCTTTTTCACGACTGATGGCCTCTAGATCACACACCTGACGTATAGATATTTCTGCCTGTGCCATCCAGGAACTGCCTCGTCTTAGTCTATGACCCTTGACCATATCCATGGCTTCATGCAGGGGGTGATCCTTATCTCTCGCACCTCTCAGGTACCATTTGGCCCGAAGGACCCTATGCCTATCCGCCATTGATGGTAGCACCAGAATATGCTTCATGCATATAATTGGTGTCCTTTGTGCACCCCAGGATCACCCTCAAGGCCGCATTCTGTATACGCTCCAACCTTTCAAGCTGACTCTTTGATACTGTCAGCAGCCCCCAACCACACTCAATGACAGAAATTATTAACTGCTGAAAGAGCCTGTAAAGCATCCTCTGCTCTACCCCATGTGCTGCCATCGCTCTCAATGCATTAAGTCCCCAAACCAGCCTTCACCACCAAAGCCTCCTCATGATCCTTAAAAGACATACACCTGTCAAAGGTAATACCCAAGTACTTCAGTTTACTCTCTCTCTCTCTCTCTCTCTCTCTCTCTCTCTCTCTCTCTCTCTCTCTCTCTCTCTCTCTCTCTCTCTCTACTAAGAGGACATCCAATCAATATAATATATGGGACATCTGCCTTCACAATCCGGTTATCCAGGGAGTACCAGATAACCGATGCCTTTTCTGGGTTTATATCGGTCCCTGGGTCCCGGCACCACTCCGCCACCCTGTTTACTGCGGTCTGTAAGTCTTCAGCCAAACTTTCCCTGTCTCTGCCCTGTCTGTACACCAGCACATCATCTGCAAATGTCAAGATTCTACCTTGCTGGTGTAGACATTAAAGAGCCATGGGGTCGTGGCAGATCCCCGTGGCAACTCACGTGTAATAGTAAAGGGGTCAGAAGTCCAGGAACCCATGATCAGTGCAACCTTGCGCTCATAAAGGACTGCTGCAACCCATCTGACAAGGCAAGGGCAGACCTTCATGTCCAAAAAATAACAACAACAGCTAAAGTACGAAACAGACAGAAGATATTTGGGACTTGGAATGTTAGCAGACTAGGAGATGAACCGGCACTAGTAGAGCCCACGAAAATATGAAACATCAAAATATTAGGACTTTTGACAGAGTAGATAGATATAAACTATGGAAAATCCTTTAAGACTGGGAAATACAGTGAGAATTGCCAGAAACATCATAACCATACGGTAAGAATACAAGAAGGTATATCAGATAAGTTCAGTCAGTACTGGAGTGAAAAATAATGTCTGCTCTCGCCCCCGTCCCCCACCATCCACCCCTTTCCCTTGCTATGTAATATATTTTTTAATGTTGCATATCCCTTGCAGGAAGTTGCAGTCAACACCAGCATTTTTCAGCTGCTATTGATGTACTAGGCAAGTTTTTACGTTCAGTAGTTTGCCATTGCTTTCTGAACAACCGGCTCTCATACCAGCACGTTATAACAACGCGACACGGTCTGCTGCACAAATCGATCGCGGCTGCGCTTCGAACGCCTGGTACCCGGCTCACGAACCGCGTTCGCAAGCCTTTGGCCACAGAGACCGGCATATCCAAAGAAGCATGCTTTGACAGAACCCATTCAGAAAATTTCGAACTATTTGCTTTAGACAAAACAATAGATCCTCTCGCATTAATTCAGTTTTCATTTGCAGACGATCAATGCCTATTTTACAGCAACTAGGGCAGACTGCAAAATCATATAAATAAACTGAGTTCAACATGCCCACCCCTTACCAGCGAATTTAACTAAGCTTTACCCGCTAAAATCAATATCGGCCATTTTTACTTTTTAAGGTTTTCATGTGTAACCTGTGTGATGATAGTGTATAGGCCACTACGACTCTCTACAGATCACTAATAACTACTACCCACCCCTTACCAACGAATTTCACTAAGCTTTACCCGCTAAAATCAATAATACCTACCATTTTTACTTTTTAAGGTTTTCATTTGTAACCCATCTGATGATAGTGTTTACACCATTACGACCCTATACAGATCATATAGCCGCCATATTTACATTTTTACTTATAAGTGTTTTCATATGACGCCTGTCATGGCTCGAGGTTCAAACCGCCTAGTCCTATCCCACACGCCGACACTCGCGCCCTACCCCTAAGCTCCCACCCCAACGACCGCCCGCCCCCTTGACCACCCCGAGGATATGCACTGTAACCCTAAGCCTTACACAGCCCCAATGGAATGATGATAGTGTTCATGCCTAATACAGATAAAGAAAGAAGACGGGAAAAGGAAGAAACCGAGGAGAAAGAGCATAGTAACCTTAACACGGCATCAATAGTATGATTGTGTATTCCAGGATTACCAACAAACAGTATCACAGAAGGCAGATCGACTGGCCGGGGAACTGTTCGTGTATTCCAGAGTTACCAACAAACATTCTCTCAGAAGGCAGGACGATTGGCCAGGCAGATGGACAAACAGATAGAATCGATTATGGTCTACCTCATCGTCATCAACCGCAAACTTCACTCTCTTGCCTTCCTAATAACCTACATAAGACACGGTGACTGATCCGGGGAGTCTCACAACAGAGACTGTTGCAATAAAGTAAGTACAATCCCGTGTGTTGCCGGGGCCCATAAGGGAAGCAAAGAATAGCAACACTGCAGCCTACCACGCATGTCGTAAGAGGCGACTAAGAAGGCTTGATGGTTCCGTCGCCCTGCTACTGAGTGAGTGCGTGGCGCGACACTATGAGCTGTGAGTTTCGTGTGAAATGCTTTTGAATCTGCCTGAGGTTTTTTGGAACGTGTCTGCATGTTCGGAGCGATGGCAGATGGCTATGTCCCAGAGTTGACCGGTTTTTGCCTTTGCAGAAATACGTGGCTGCTGGGCTTCTGGTTGACTGCCACTACCATCGACGATGAACTGTATTTCGTGGACTGAGTGGGTGAACATCTAGGAAACATCCAGATGGGAAAATGACTGCCGATTCCATCAGAAATGAACTGGGTGTTTTGTGGGGGACTATTGTGTTGACATTCTGGCGGCGGCATTATGCACAGTGTATCTGTGCGGGCTGTTGTTTATCGTGACTTCTGTCTTTTCCACTTTTCACATTGGGCAGTGGGGAGCGTTTTGTGTGATATTCACTGGCACAGGAACGGAGCATAATGGAGACGACCCGTTGCTGTGTAGTTGGAACCGCGACTAACTAACTAATTAACAAAGTAAATACAAAGATCAACTTTACCTGTGTGCGACAAGCTCGTTCAGAGAATGTGTCTAGTATGTTGAGATGTTGTTGTTGTTGTTGTTGTTGTTGTTGTTGTTGCCGCTGCTGCTGCTGTTGCTATTCTTGTTGTGTTTGTTGATTCACAAGCTACTTAGTTGTCTGCTTTTGACAACCAAAGCCATTCTTATGAAGGTGTAGATCCTCTGCAACAGTTCCAGGGACACTTCTTAGAGTGAGTTAGTGACAGATGAAGACGACTATAGTAACTTGTCCGTCCCGTTTCAAAGTACCGGACATTTGAAGAGAAGGTGGTCATTAGTTTCATAAGGATGAAACTGATGTGTCACGCGGGTGCATGTCGGGGATTGATACGGTTTAAATCGGTTGATTCTAACATGCCCTGTGTCCATGTGTGTCCGTTGTTTCCTCTCGGCCCAGCTGTGTGACCAGTCTACTGTTGTTTCTGAGAATATACTGGACTATTCTATCACGTCAAGGTATGACCCTTTGCTGTTTTCTGGCTCCTGCGTTAGCAAGTCCGTCGAACCTCTAATTTCCCACAATGTCGCTGTAACCGGAAATTTACTGACATATACTGATAGACGGGGATGCTATCAAGATGTGGATTGTCATCTGTCAGAAAGGTGTCTTTGCTTTCATATGGAGTGTTTTATCAATATTTCTAGCATAGACCAGGCATCACTAAAATCACTACATCTCATGGCTTTTGTCCCACAAGGTAGAACTGCTAGTGTAGAAATTCAATTGCAGTTCTTATTGCAACAGTCTAGATTTCACAGTTGGAGCACCGTTTACCTTCAGAGACACAGAAGACGAAGAAAGTTCAGGCTGGATGCTTACATACTATATTCTGCAACAGAGGGGAAATATATTCTGAACCATTTCCCTGGTTTCTCTCTGTCTGACTGCCTCATCTAGGTCAGAACTCCAGTAAGGTTTGTATCCCCTGCACACCCCCCCCCCACCCCACCTCACCCGCTTGGAATGTACTTGTTGTTAGCCGTGGTGATAATGGTGCTGATGATGATGTAGGTTGTGCTGCTGTCGTCTGTGTTCATGAGTGTCTAGATCAGCATCAGCGTCTTCACAATATAGGGCTCCATGTCTGCTTCCTTGAAGTTCGGGGATGGTTCCGTCTGTGACCTCTGTGAGGCTTGTGGTGTCACAATGATGATTAGTACATGTGATTACTGCCAACATACTCTGAGGCTCTGACGGTAGGTAGTTTTCTGCCGCTTTGGCTGACACGGTCCCGTAGGCTAGTTAAACCATATTCTAACTGAAAGAGTGTTAGCGTAGCTTCTGGACTTTGTGGTAGCAAGAAGTTGATAGCACCGCACAGCTCCTTGACTTCTAGCTCTCTGTTGTTGAACTGATGGTATCTCAGAGATGGTAAAAGGCCATGGAAGTCACCAGCTACGATACTTGTCTTTAGTGCTGGCAACATTGCTACTGAGGGTTGGAGGGCAATACATGTTGTGTAGGGTATACTTGATGCTTTCTATATCCCATCATTTTAGTGCTGGCAACATTGCTACTGAGGGTTGGAGGGCAATACATGTTGTGTAGGGTATACTTGATGCTTTCTATATCCCATCACTTTAGTGCTGGCAACATTGCTACTGAGGGTTGGAGGGCAATACATGTTGTGTAAGGTATACTTGATGCTTTCTATATCCCATCATTTTAGTGCTGGCAACATTGCTACTGAGGGTTGGAGGGCAATACATGTTGTGTAGGGTATACTTGATGCTTTCTATATCCCATCACTTTAGTGCTGGCAACATTGCTACTGAGGGTTGGAGGGCAATACATGTTGTGTAGGGTATACTTGATGCTTTCTATATCCCATCACTTTAGTGCTGGCAACATTGCTACTGAGGGTTGGAGGGCAATACATGTTGTGTAGGGTATACTTGATGCTTTCTATATCCCATCACTTTAGTGCTGGCAACATTGCTACTGAGGGTTGGAGGGCAATACATGTTGTGTAGGGTATACTTGATGCTTTCTATATCCCATCACTTTAGTGCTGGCAACATTGCTACTGAGGGTTGGAGGGCAATACATGTTGTGTAGGGTATACTTGATGCTTTCTATATCCCATCACTTTAGTGCTGGCAACATTGCTACTGAGGGTTGGAGGGCAATACATGTTGTGTAGGGTATACTTGATGCTTTCTATATCCCATCAATTTAGTGCTGGCAACATTGCTACTGAGGGTTGGAGGGCAATACATGTTGTGTAGGGTATACTTGATGCTTTCTACATCCCATCACTTTAGTGGGCAATGTCAGTCACAGTGATCTTGGTTACGGTGGCCTGGACATTGCTACTGAGGGTTGGAGGGCAATACATGTTGTGTAGGGTATACTTGATGCTTTCTACATCCCATCACTTTAGTGGGCAATGTCAGTCACAGTGAACTTGGTTACGGTGGCCTGGACATTGCTACTTACCACGTTCATCATACGTAGACATTTCAGACATTCAAGACTATACTGACCGTACCCTGAGACCTTATGTCTCGAATTCAAGAATAGTTCCTTCGAAAGCGGCTTTATGTACATGCAGCACATTCAGGGGCTCTCTTGTTTTGTTCGATATAAAGCTGGACAATGTTGATCTCCCTTTATAGTCTGTTTATTTATTTATTTTTTTTGCTCCAATATAAATTTCCATATCCCAGTAACCAACTGAGGGAAAATGATGAGATTTATCAATGATGAGACCTTATCATTATGTCCACCCAACAAAATTTTTTTTGTTCTGGAGATTGTACAGCAGATTTCAATGTTTGTTTAAATGCGGTATATAATTTACGGCTTAGAGATTAAGTCCATCATTTTAAAAGTATTACAGCTTCACCAAGACACATCCGCGCTTTTTTGAAATTGTCTCGTGGTTTTTGTTTTGGCACAGACTGCGCGTAGTTAAATGGGATTGTTCAGAGGTGTCTATGTGGGTTCTTTCATGAAACGTGATTATTTAAATAAATATATAAATAAATCTTACCATTAATATAATATTAATAGCTAATATTTGAATGTGTCAATATTGTTCAATGGGATTGAAAGTGAAATTGTGTACACTTCAAACAGTGGCGTGCAGAGATTCTTTGATGCCGGGGGCCAACCCCTTGATTGGATGCCCCTTAATTGTTCTTTCCCTAATTCATTCTTCCTCCCCTCCCACTGCACTGTGCTGCCCCGTCTACCTAATTGGATGCCCCCCCCCCCTGTCGGCTGGATGCCCAAGAGCTGTCTCACCCCCGCACCCCCCTCTGCACGCCACTGACTTCAAAGCATCGCTATGAAGTTGTACACATATTTTTGTTAAGAAGCTGATCGCAGGAAACTGTTTCATACTGTTACAAATCCCTAAAAAAGAACAGTGCATACATTGGGTTTGAGTAAACGGCCATTTCGTCGATGGGTGCAAGAATCTGGAATGAAACCAACACGCGATAAGCAAACAGTAGGTAGAAAGGCAATTGTAGACAGCTTTGACAAGATGTCATCAGGCGAGTTATTATAAAAATGATGGATGCCAAAGAAACAGTGACTTAAGAAAATTGAGGGTTTGGTTGAGAAAGAACAATAACATAGAGCTATCCAAAACAACTGTGTGGGAAATTACAAGGACATTAGGCTTCACTTTTAGAAAGTACAAGGGAGGTAGAAATATCCTTTGCGAGCAACCGCATTTAGGAGCCATGAGAAGCAGATACCTACGTGAAATAAGGGAAATGCGCAAAGAAAATTATGACATAGTATATTTGGATGAGACGTGGATCAATGTACACCACACAAGTGAAAAGGAATGGCAATCAATGGATGGAAAGATAAAGCGTTATGTGCCCAGTAGTAAAGGACAGCGTTTGATCATAGCCTATGCTGGTAGTACTCATGATGGCTTACTACAGAATGCTGGGTTCGTGTTCGTGTCAAAGCATACAGACAATAGGGATTATCATAATGAGATGAATGGTAATCTATTTAGAGATTGGCTCGAGAATACAGTACTTCCATCCCTTGATAGACCGTCTTGTCTAATCATGGACAATGCATCATATCACAATGTTGTTGCCCAAGAAGACAAAATACCTACAGTATTGAGCACAAAGAAAGCAATAAAGATATGGCTCCGAAGGGAAAATATACCATTACCAGAAACATATTTCAAGCTACAGTTGTTGTCCCTTGTAAAACAGGCGCAAAAAAAAGCAAGAAATTTCAAATCGACAAGTTGATAGAAGAGTATGGCCATAGGTGCTTGAGACTTCCGCCGTATCATTCTCATTTAAACCCTACAGAACTTGTGTGGGTTAAAATTAAAGGACAGGTGGCAGCTGCCAATACTACATTCACATTGTCTGAAATCAAGATACTAATCCAGTCCGCGCTATTAAATATTGATAAAAGTTACTGGAAAAAAATGTGAGGACCATGTGTTGAAAGAGGAAGAGGACTATTGGAGAAAGAATGGATTGAATTTTATGCAATCGAGAGCAATCATCAATCTACTGGAATCGTCCGACACAGATTAAGGTCTGAGCAGATCGCAGACCTTAATCTACGTAACACTTACTGGGATATTTTGCTCCAACTATTCAGACGAATTGCAGGCCCTAAACATTACAGCATCAGCATAATGTCACTGGCAACAGTTTGTATTCCACAGTGATGAATTTTCAATTCCGCAAGCTCTCAGCGATGACAAACAACTGTATTGAAAGAAAGAAAAAAAAAAAAAACACACACACGCACTAAACGCATTGAATACCAACAGAAGAGTAATATCGCGGTGGAAACTGACATATTGTGGCATAACAAGAAACGTGAGAGCAAACACGTTGTCAAATTAGGGGACAACACACGTGCATACGAATCAATCTATAAACTTCAATGAAAAGAGGACCAACATCTTTGTCGTTAAGAAGAAAGCCCACTACAGAAACACTGACAACTATTTTCATAGTGCAAAACAGGTAATCATGCTCCGTCTCTGAAGGATAAACAGCAGAGTAGCCAATCTTTCACGAAGACTCAAAGCGGGTCTGCCACCCATGTGTACGTGTGAACAAACTACACAGACAGCTGAACAGATTCTTAAAAATGGAAACACGATGACTAAATTGCGGTATCATTTCTGGTCACTCCATACGCACATTAACGCACAGCTATTTGGAAGCTTTCACGAACTCAATATAAAAAGCTAACATTAATACTTGTGTACACATTATAAACCAGCAGCTGAAGAAACAAGAAGGAAATGAAAAATAAGGTAAGAAATATATTCCTTCTACTTTCCTGTCAATTTACAAATTATTTACCCCATGCCTCTGTAAATTCTCTGTCTTTACTAATATTACACATTGCACCCCTCTCGGGAATCTCCGTGGTGAAGTGGTCAAGCCGTCTGACTCGGGCTCCGAAGGTTGTATGTTCGATTCCGGGCCGCGTCCTTCATTTCACGAGTGCAATTTGTTGGAGACTCCCGAAGGTCGTCGCTGGAGCTACGGAGTTCGTGCTTTCTGCGACGCTTTCCGCGCTGCGGAAAGAAACTGAGCCGTGTGGGATAAAAACTGACGCAGCCGACCCTTTCGGCTTTAAAGATACTTCTTTTATTGCACCCACTCCCATACGAATCCGGATACGCCTTGTGTCGTCATGTGAATTGGCGGGGCATTCATGACTGTAAAAACAAGTTTGTAAGCGAGAAATCACTAGTTTTTCAGCAAAACATCAAAGAAAAGTTGCCGCTTTCGATGATTTAAGTTGCTTTTGGACCTATCAATGTAAGACGGCAGGAAAAATTTCATAACGATGCAACAAAATGTTTTCAAAATAATTGATCGTGAATGACGGCATTCGTTTCTGGACATACTACAGCTAATTGTTGACATGGCGCTAGAGGCTGGAGTCTCGTACACGGGTCTGGGTAACCGAGATTATATTTTCTGACTGGCATTGTGGGATATTAGGTTTGTGATGCCAGCATGTCCTTCCCCAAGGGCACAATAAGACTGCTTCCTCTGTGACATCCAGGCGGTTGGTTTGGTCACTTCTCTGTTTACATCTGAAGAGGATCTCAATCTTAGAGGTTCAGGAGGGGCCTAGAGACATGCATCCCCAGCTTGCTGCAGGCACTCATGTAGCAGGCCTCGCGTCTCAGTTATGTGGCGGAGGTTTGTCTGTAACCGTGTCACGTCTTGCATTCTTTGCTTTCGCGATGTTCTCACAACTGTAGTTCTTTATTTCATCCGACTTGGCTGGTTTCATCACCAACCCTGGCATAAAAGCATGTCACGGTGGTCATCGTTACGGCTCTGGTTTTGATAGAGTCCCGAGAATTGCTATGGCCGCTTTGGGATCATTTCCGTTCAGTGAGGAAAAGACCAGGAACGGTCGACTGGTATAAAATTGTAGAAACCATTTAATCTAACTGAAGTGAAATTCACGCAGTTTGGAGTTGTATAGAAGAGTCAGATTTCACCGATGGATGCCCGATACACTACAATCATATTTAACTTTAGACAGTATGTCTACTTTCTTGATTGCGGAGCCGCGGTATTCTAGAGACTAGACGCACACCCGTCGCCCTCGTGGGTGTTGGTTCGAATCCGTATCGGGGCGGGTGTTTAGCACTGACCCAGGTCAACCCAGCCTGAAGTGGGTACCAGGATATGTCTGGGGAAGCCAAGCCGGGTGGCCGGACACTGGCCACATGACCCGCCGAGTGTTCATTGGTCAACATAAACATAGGTCTAGTCCCATGTTTCCAGTGCGCCTTACAGCGTGTCAGGGGTCATTGACTGACTGGACTATACGGTTGAGAGAAGACCAGTGACTGGACTATACGGTTGAGAGAAGACCAGTGACTGGACTATACGGTTGAGAGAAGACCAGTGACTGGACTATACGGTTGAGAGAAGACCAGTGACTGGACTATACGGTTGAGAGAAGACCAGTGACTGGACTATACGGTTGAGAGAAGACCAGTGACTGGACTATACGGTTGAGAGAAGACCAGTGACTGGACTATACGGTTGAGAGAAGACCAGTGACTGGACTATACGGTTGAGAGAAGACCAGTGACTGGACTATACGGTTGAGAGAAGACCAGTGACTGGACTATACGGTTGAGAGAAGACCAGTGACTGGACTATACGGTTGAGAGAAGACCAGTGACTGGACTATACGGTTGAGAGAAGACCAGTGACTGGACTATACGGTTGAGAGAAGACCAGTGACTGGACTATACGGTTGAGAGAAGACCAGTGACTGGACTATACGGTTGAGAGAAGACCAGTGACTGGACTATACGGTTGAGAGAAGACCAGTGACTGGACTATACGGTTGAGAGAAGACCAGTGACTGGACTATACGGTTTAGAGAAGACCCGAGGAAAGGGGTAGAAATCAGGGCACATACTAGACAATATAAACAGGTACAGTAACAGGCACATCCTTTTCAAACCTATTCACGTCTTCAATAGCTTAGTTCCTACTATGTTATATGTTAGACATGCTCTTTTATGCCCTAGTTCTACTCAGTTATATTTTAGATATGCTCTTCTTTGTCCTATTTTCAACTGTTTTATATGTTAGATATGCACTTCTATATCCTACTTCCTACTAACGTTATATGTTAGATATGCTCTTCTATATCCTACTTCCTACTAACGTTATATGTTAGATATGCTCTTCTATATCCTAGTTCCCACTATTATTATATGTTAGATATGCACTTCTATATCCTACTTCCTACTAACGTTATATGTTAGATATGCTCTTCTATATCCTAGTTCCCACTATTATTATATGTTAGATATGCACTTCTATATCCAACTTCCTACTAACGTTATATGTTAGATATGCTCTTCTATATCCTACTTCCTACTAACGTTATATGTTAGATATGCTCTTCTATATCCTAGTTCCCACTATTATTATATGTTGGATATGCTCTTCTATATTCTACTTCCTACTAACGTTATATGTTAGATATGCTCTTCTATATCCTACTTCCTACTAACGTTATATGTTGGATATGCTCTTCTATATCCTACTTCCTACTAACGTTATATGTTAGATATGCTCTTCTATATCCTACTTCCTAATAACGTTATATGTTAGATATGCTCTTCTATATCCTAGTTCCCACTATTATTATATGTTGGATATGCTCTTCTATATCCTACTTCCTACTAACGTTATATGTTAGATATGCTCTTCTATATCCTACTTCCTACTAACGTTATATGTTGGATATGCTCTTCTATATCCTACTTCCTACTAACGTTATATGTTAGATATGCTCTTCTATATCCTACTTCCTACTAACGTTATATGTTAGATATGCTCTTCTATATCCTAGTTCCCACTATTATCTATTATTATATGTTGGATATGCTCTTCTATATCCTACTTCCTACTAACGTTATATGTTAGATATGCTCTTCTATATCCTACTTCTTACTAACATTATATGTTAGATATGCTCTTCTATATCCTACTTCCTACTAACGTTATATGTTAGATATGCTCTTCTATATCCTAGTTCCCACTATTATTATATGTTGGATATGCTCTTCTATATCCTACTTCCTACTAACGTTATATGTTAGATATGCTCTTCTATATCCTACTTCCTACTAACGTTATATGTTAGATATGCTCTTCTATATCCTAGTTCCCACTATTATTATATGTTGGATATGCTCTTCTATATCCTACTTCCTACTAACGTTATATGTTAGATATGCTCTTCTATATCCTACTTCCTACTAACGTTATATGTTAGATATGCTCTTCTATATCCTACTTCCTACAAACGTTATATTTTAGATATGCTCTTCTATATCCTACTTCCTACTAACGTTATATGTTAGATATGCTCTACTATATCCTAGTTCCCACTATTATATGTTGGATATGCTCTTCTATATCCTACTTAGTACTAACGTTATATGTTAGACATGTTCTCCTATATCCTACTTCCTACTAACGTTATATGTTAGATATGCTCTTCTATATCCTACTTCCTACTAACGTTATATGTTAGATATGCTCTTCTATATCCTACTTCCTACTAACGTTATATGTTAGATATGCTCTTCTATATCCTAGTTCCCACTATTATTATATGTTGGATATGCTCTTCTATATCCTACTTCCTACTAACGTTATATGTTAGATATGCTCTTCTATATCCTACTTCCTACTAACGTTATATGTTGGATATGCTCTTCTATATCCTACTTCCTACTAACGTTATATGTTAGATATGCTCTTCTATATCCTACTTCCTACTAACGTTATATGTTAGATATGCTCTTCTATATCCTAGTTCCCACTATTATTATATGTTAGATATGCACTTCTATATCCTACTTCCTACTAACGTTATATGTTAGATATGCTCTTCTATATCCTAGTTCCCACTATTATTATATGTTAGATATGCACTTCTATATCCTACTTCCTACTAACGTTATATGTTAGATATGCTCTTCTATATCCTACTTCCTACTAACGTTATATGTTAGATATGCTCTTCTATATCCTAGTTCCCACTATTATTATATGTTGGATATGCTCTTCTATATCCTACTTCCTACTAACGTTATATGTTAGATATGCTCTTCTATATCCTACTTCCTACTAACATTATATGTTGGATATGCTCTTCTATATCCTACTTCCTACTAACGTTATATGTTAGATATGCTCTTCTATATCCTACTTCCTACTAACGTTATATGTTAGATATGCTCTTCTATATCCTAGTTCCCACTATTATCTATTATTATATGTTGGATATGCTCTTCTATATCCTACTTCCTACTAACGTTATATGTTAGATATGCTCTTCTATATCCTACTTCCTACTAACGTTATATGTTAGATATGCTCTTCTATATCCTAGTTCCCACTATTATTATATGTTAGATATGCACTTCTATATCCTACTTCCTACTAACGTTATATGTTAGATATGCTCTTCTATATCCTAGTTCCCACTATTATTATATGTTAGATATGCACTTCTATATCCTACTTCCTACTAACGTTATATGTTAGATATGCTCTTCTATATCCTACTTCCTACAAACGTTATATTTTAGATATGCTCTTCTATATCCTACTTCCTACTAACGTTATATGTTAGATATGCTCTACTATATCCTAGTTCCCACTATTATATGTTGGATATGCTCTTCTATATCCTACTTAGTACTAACGTTATATGTTAGACATGTTCTCCTATATCCTACTTCCTACTAACGTTATATGTTAGATATGCTCTTCTATATCCTACTTCCTACTAACGTTATATGTTAGATATGCTCTTCTATATCCTACTTCCTACTAACGTTATATGTTAGATATGCTCTTCTATATCCTAGTTCCCACTATTATTATATGTTGGATATGCTCTTCTATATCCTACTTCCTACTAACGTTATATGTTAGATATGCTCTTCTATATCCTACTT
Source organism: Cepaea hortensis (assembly GCA_963921405.1). Taxonomy (NCBI): domain Eukaryota; kingdom Metazoa; phylum Mollusca; class Gastropoda; order Stylommatophora; family Helicidae; genus Cepaea; species Cepaea hortensis. The sequence continues at coordinate 71,271,942 of OY992882.1, forward strand.
CCTACTAACGTTATATGTTGGATATGCTCTTCTATATCCTACTTCCTACTAACGTTATATGTTAGATATGCTCTTCTATATCCTACTTCCTACTAACGTTATATGTTAGATATGCTCTTCTATATCCTAGTTCCCACTATTATTATATGTTAGATATGCACTTCTATATCCTACTTCCTACTAACGTTATATGTTAGATATGCTCTTCTATATCCTAGTTCCCACTATTATTATATGTTAGATATGCACTTCTATATCCTACTTCCTACTAACGTTATATGTTAGATATGCTCTTCTATATCCTACTTCCTACTAACGTTATATGTTAGATATGCTCTTCTATATCCTAGTTCCCACTATTATTATATGTTGGATATGCTCTTCTATATCCTACTTCCTACTAACGTTATATGTTAGATATGCTCTTCTATATCCTACTTCCTACTAACATTATATGTTGGATATGCTCTTCTATATCCTACTTCCTACTAACGTTATATGTTAGATATGCTCTTCTATATCCTACTTCCTACTAACGTTATATGTTAGATATGCTCTTCTATATCCTAGTTCCCACTATTATCTATTATTATATGTTGGATATGCTCTTCTATATCCTACTTCCTACTAACGTTATATGTTAGATATGCTCTTCTATATCCTACTTCCTACTAACATTATATGTTAGATATGCTCTTCTATATCCTACTTCCTACTAACGTTATATGTTAGATATGCTCTTCTATATCCTAGTTCCCACTATTATTATATGTTGGATATGCTCTTCTATATCCTACTTCCTACTAACGTTATATGTTAGATATGCTCTTCTATATCCTACTTCCTACTAACGTTATATGTTAGATATGCTCTTCTATATCCTAGTTCCCACTATTATTATATGTTAGATATGCTCTTCTATATCCTAGTTCCCACTATTATTATATGTTGGATATGCTCTTCTATATCCTACTTCCTAATAACGTTATATGTTAGATATGCTCTTCTATATCCTACTTCCTACTAACGTTATATGTTAGATATGCTCTTCTATATCCTACTTCCTACTAACGTTATATGTTAGATATGCTCTTCTATATCCTACTTCCTACTAACGTTATATGTTAGATATGCTCTTCTATATCCTACTTCCTACTAACGTTATATGTTAGATATGCTCTACTATATCCTAGTTCCCACTATTATTATATGTTGGATATGCTCTTCTATATCCTACTTCCTACTAACGTTATATGTTAGACATGTTCTCCTATATCCTACTTCCTACTAACGTTATATGTTAGATATGCTCTTCTATATCATAGTTCCCACTATTATTATATATTGGATATGCTCTTCTATATCCTACTTCCTACTAACGTTATATGTTAGATATGCTCTTCTATATCCTAGTTCCCACTATTATTATATATTAGATATGCTCTTCTATATCCTACTTCCTACTAACGTTATATGTTAGATATGCTCTTCTATATCCTACTTCCTACTAACGTTATATGTTAGATATGCTCTTCTATATCCTACTTCCTACTAACGTTATATGTTAGATATGCTCTTCTATATCCTAGTTCCCACTATTATTATATGTTGGATATGCTCTTCTATATCCTACTTCCTACTAACGTTATATGTTAGATATGCTCTTCTATATCCTATAATATATCCTATAATATATATCCTCTATAATATATGCCGGCTTCGTGGCTTAGAGGTTATGGCGTTTCTCCGTAATCTCGTATACTCTCGTCGGCAACGTGATGACGGTTCAAATCAGTAGTGGTTCGAATCGCATCGGTAACTTGCGGGGTATGTGAGCCGGCCGCTCAGAAAGCAATGGCAAACTACTGAGCGTAATCTTGCCAAGAGATCAACATACAGCTGAAAGATGCTGGTGTTGACAGCTAGGTCCTGTAAAGGATATGCTAAAAAAAAAAAATATATATCTGTCATAGTCTTACTCGTATCTAGGTGACTAAACTTGGGTTCATACAGGCAACAATAAATCTGTTCGTTATGAGATCGAATATTTATTGTATTTACATATACAGTATGCGTTGGCGCAGTGGGTAAACAGACCCGCGCTATATTACATCTCCCAAATAGTAAACATCAAACACATAAGTATCATTTAACAGTCTAGCAAACTATCTAGCCTATGTCTATATATCTATTGATATCTATAGAGTCCCTCAAAGGCAGGCCCTGTTGCCTCTCTCAAGTCCGTCTGTCCTCTGCCGGTCTCCGCGTGTCCTAACTCGACACGGGCGGTAACTCTGTCCGAGTTCCTCGTGGACCCCGCGTTAGGCGGGCCACATCAGTGTCCACGGAATCATGGACTTGGTGACCATCTCTTTTGAGAAGGTTCTAGATTACTCGGGTCCTGCTCGACTCAATGGTTTCCCTTGGGCTGGAATTGCAGCCCTTTACTAAATGTGCAAGTGAGGCGGTGACAGGATCCCTCCTCCCCCGTGACATGATTTGTTGTTGGGAATTAGATCCGTTCTAATTCTGTCACCGACTCACATACAGTTGGTGTTGTAGTTTGGTGGATAGTAACCTGGCAACCTACCTATTAGCACTAAAAACTCATGTATTCTACCATACAACACTTGTCTGATTTGGTGCAGAGATCCCTGTCTCTCGTGTGCTTAAATATGCTTATCAGACCGAAGTTACGTGGCATTTTAGTAGTTGTATTTACAACTTGCCCTTCTCATAGTACCCGAAATGGTACCCAGACAAATAACCCCTATATAATAGAGGGTTAACAAGACCGAAGTCTTGGCTAAATAAGTACACCTTCAAATCTTGATCTGTGTGTGTATTTCTATACACTTTTACTCCCGTATGTTATATAATGCTAAATATGTAGTTACCTTGTTCTTTTATCCCCCTCATACTACAAGTGTCCCTGTTGGCTTGTTAGTGTGCTTTGACTAATAAGTTGATGTTTCTAATAAAGTGACTGTATTTTAACTTGATAGTGTTGAGTTTTAAGGTTTGTGTACTGTGTGTGCTGAATGTGTGGCGTATTTCCAAGCGTCACGAGTTGGGATAACCTCAATCATGAACTACTGCACTGTGTGCAATACATGAACAGGCATTCCAAGTAGTGGTGCTTAGATGTATCCTAACTGCTAAGCTAAGTATATTAACTCACTATTAAACTAAGTACTACACATGTATTCACAAATTAGACAAGTCATACAATTTACATGAAAGACGCAGACAAATTAAAATAAATACGGTTTGCGTACAATTTGTCCGCCAAGTGTATCGTTCTCTCATTTAATCCATTCACACAGTCATTCACTCACTTTTCATTAAAAATAGTATTTGGTTAAAATATATAATTAAAGTTGAGGTAAGTGTTATTGCCCTTAGACAAAATGGGCTAGGCGATATTTGCCCTTTAAGAAAATACGTACTTCTTGTACGATGACTCACAAATGGGTTATAATTTAAATAGAGACAATTGTATAGGACGGTTCTTTAGCTTAGGAATGGTACCGCCTGTAATATTAATGTCGAATATGTACAAATTACAGGTGAATACAATTTATATACAACAATAATGGAAATATAATACATATTTAATCCTAAACTTATTAATTAATTAAATCCAACGATGATGTGCGCGTTGTCCTCCTGTCGCTAGCGTGTTATGCCATGAATGGTAAAGCTAGTATGGCTGTCTATTGAGTGTTGTCGTCGATGTCGTTCTGTTTCGGCTGTTTGTAAAGTTACGTAGTAACAGCAAGTATGGCATGTTCTTAATGTCCTATATAACGAGTTCGTACAGAATTCGGAGTTAGTTCGTTGGTTGATCTTATTGGTTGACACAAACACAGTTACTGTTTCTTGCTGGAATCGTTCTAGCGCTTAGGCACTTGATGGTATAGTTCTCAAAGTAACGTATCATGTTCTTGGGTGTCGTAATTCAACTAATCACTGAGAGTACTCTAGCAGGTGTAGAGTTCCACTGTAATATGCAACCGACTAAAAGTATCACAGTTTATAGTATGGATAATGGTCGATGTGATTAGAGTCATTCTACTGGCGCATTCACTTGCCGTGACAAAAGGTCAGCCACAATGTTGTCGGTGTCTCTGATGTGGCGGATTTCGAAGTCGAAATCTTGAAGTAGAAGACACCATCTTTGTAGCCGATGGTTTTTAGGCGACCCCTGGTTAAGGACCAATAATGGCGAACTGTCAGTGAGGACCACAAAGTGACTCCCTAAGAGGAACTTCGATAATCTCAATATACAAAACACTAGGCTCAAACACTCTAATTCAACTGTGGCATACCGAGTCTCAGCCTTCTTTAGTTTGCGGCTTACATAGAGAATTGGGTGTTTTATGCCATCCATTTCCTGCATCAAGCATCCTCCTATTGCGATAGCGTTCGCATCTGTGGTCAAAATAAAGGGTAAATTTATGTTGGGTAATCGTAAGACTGGTGGATTAGAAAAAATATGTTTCAATTTACACATTGCATCATCTAAGCTGGTACTTTTACAAATTTTTGATGGATGATTTTTAGTTATATCAGAAAAGATTGAGGTTAGTTCTGCCCAATGTGGAATAAATTTAGAATAATAGTTAATCAGACCTAGTAAACTTCTAACTTGCTTCTTTGTGGTAGGTACTTCTAGCTTAAGGATCTTGGAAACAATTTTATCATCAGTCAACAATTTTTCTTCAGAAATTCTATGTCCAAGGAAGTCTATTTGTGTATAACCTATTTCAACCTTGGAAGGTTTGATAGTAAGTCCAAAAAGAGAGATTTGGTGGAAGACTTGTTTAAGGGTGAGTAAGTGAGAAGTCATATCAGAAGATTGGATGCATATATCATCAATATAAGCAATTACGTCATTAATTCCGTCGTCAGTCATGATTGGTACAGGGATTTCCATGTTGTCCACGTCTGTCTGATTTATCACAGATGCCACTGTTTGTAAATCGTCTTCAATGTCATTGTCGTCGTCGTTGAGATCAATCGTTGTCAATATGTCGTCAAATTTGTCGTCGATGTCGATATCACAGATTGTCGGTAATGTCCATATGTCTTCGTCGCTTTGGTCGTCGTAAGAGTGTGTCGTTAACGATGCTTCGTTTGTCGAGGTGTTATTTCGTTGAGAAATTGTCGTTTCGTCTCCGTCACCAGTTCGTTGAGTCAGTTCATTTGTCTCATTGTCCTGTCTAACATAATATGGTTTCAACATATTTCCATGGGATAATTGCAAGTTTCTATTTAAAGAGAATACAGTAGGGTTATTCCCCTTGTTGACCAGTTTCTGACATATAACACAAGATGTACAAAAGGTTTTAATATCCTGGTCAAACTTTGGCCAATAAAACTGGGTCAGGATAATAGCCCTGGTCATTTCGTATGTCATATGACCTCCAAAAGGGGATTCATGGGCTATTTTTAGAACTTTGTTTCGATGTGCTTGTGGTAAAACAATTTGCTGTGTCGTGGTCTGCTTTGTTGTGTAAAGTCTCGTTAAGATGTTATTGTGTAGCCTAAATGTCCACGATGCCTGTTTAGTGACTTTTGGTTTAAGTCCAAGTAATTTAAAGTATGGTGCAAGTGTTTTATCTGCTTTTTGTTCATTACCAAAAGTGATGTTAGTTGAGTTTGGCGCTACTATTTCTAATGATTCCTGTAGTTGGTCGGTGTTGGTTTTGTGGGTTGTCTGTTGTGTTATTGTGTTTGTGTGTTGTGTGTTTTGTTGCACATTTACAGGTTCGGTATTTGGTAGTTTGGTCGCATCCTCAATTCGAGGTTTTAATTCGGTCGTATCGTTTCTTGATTCGACCGCCCCTGCATTGTACACCTCGGTGAATTCTTTATGAATTACCTCAGTGGTTGTCTCCCTTGGTCTTTTGGCAGTTTGAGACAAGCAAGAATGGTGTTTCTCTTTTGTGTCGCTATTTCTGTGGTGGATACCGTGTTTTTGCTCCCACCTTTTTATTTCTCTTTCAGAGCATGGATGTATGTTGGGTAAATTACCAAGTATAATATCCGCGACGGGATTTTCAAGGATAGCACACAATACTCGCCCCGATATGAATGGTGTTTGAATTTCGACCAAAGCAAGGGGGTATTTCTCTATTGTACCTGAAAATGTGCGATACGTCACATGTTTGTCTGTGTAGTCATTAGCGTCTATTAATGTCTTCCTCACGCCACAGAGAGTTGCGCCGGAATCACGAATTAACGTGCCCTTTTTGTTGTTAACAAACCCTGTATAAAAAACTAGCTTGCCTGTAGATGATAAGGCAGCGTTAGCTATTTCATTTGCAATTGGGATAATGTGACCACAATGTAGTGTTGTGTCAATTTGGAACTTTGTACAGGTGTTGCACTTACTGTCTGTTATGGTGTTGATGACGTGTACAGCATTCCCAAGCTCGCTTTCATTGTCGTGTTGATTTTCACATCCATTTAGTGACTCAAGCTCTTCGTCAGTCGACGTTTCTACTAATGCCGCATTGGCCTGTTTCAATAACTTTCGGCCTTGACAATCTTTATTATAGTGACCCCAGCTATTGCAGAAATAACATTTAATTGCTCTGTGGTACGCCATGCGTTTAGCTGTTTGCTTCTCTACCATCTTTTTGAGGTGTTCAGGGTAGGTGGGTGATTTGTCACACATACCGTAACTGTCGTGATGAAAATTGCAATATTGGCACCTTACTACTTTACCGACGTTGGATCGTGGTTTAAATCTGTTCTGTGATTGTTTGGAGTATTTGGTGTTCACTACTGCAGCTGCTGTATCATTGTGACTTATATTATGTTGAAAAATATCCCTATTTGCTTTAAAAAATGCATTCCCTTTCGCCTCGATTTCCTGAATGCTCTTACAGTCCATTTGTTTTAAGAACTTGGCAAAAGGTGTGGGGATGGTGCTAACTATTTTATCTATTATAATTAGTTCCTTAAGTTTATCATGGCTATTGTTGGTTTTAGCCGAGTTAATCCATTTTGTGCATATGTCTTGGACTGTACTGACATAATCTATGAAGGTTTGGTTTGGTTGTGGAGATAATTTGGCAAATTGTTGTTGGTAACCTGCAGTGTCTAAAGAAAAATGTTGGAGAATGCGTTGTTTTAGGTACTCATAGTCTTTTCGCATTTCCTGTGGTATTGTTTCTATTACTTTCAGTGGTTCAAGAGCCAAATTCCTCATTAGAATAAATGCCCAATCTGATTTACTGATTTTATGATGAGACATGAGGCACTCAAAATTTTCTAAGTAAGCGGAGATGGAATCTCCAGAACAGAAAGCCTTCACGAGACCTTTATATTTATTATATTTTTGTTCCTCTTCTTTGCTTCTTAACTTATTTATTGATATTTCTGTGTTGGACTCCATTTCCATCTGTTTTAGTTTAATCTGTGTCTCGGCATTTAACTGGGCCTGTTTGGCGGCGGCCTCAAGTTCCATCTGTAATTTCTTTTCATCGGCCTCGATTTGCAATTTCTTTTCCTCTGCTTGCATCTGCAATTTCTTTTCATCGGCTTCGATTTGAAATTTCTTTTCTTCGGCTTCCATTTGAAGTTTCCTTTCCTCTCGTTCTATCGCTCTTTCTTCACGGGCAATGTTTTCTGCGTGTGTTTTCTGTGCCCATTCTGACAATTTCTCTTCTTTATAACCTAACTTTATTCCTTGCTCAATGCATTTATCTAAGGAAGACATTTTGTGTTTTACTTGTATGTAATGTTTCTAAAATTAAATCCCTTAGAAAAAATCTTGTGTACTCGAAAATTTTGTTAACTCCCTTACTTATTAATGTGTAAATCAAAATGCAAGGTTATGTTGGTGCAAACTTATGAATATGCAAAGAAATCAATATGATACAAAATAATACATTGATGAAACATGAGAAGTACAGCTTAGAAGTACAATGAGTATGAGGTGAAACTTAGCTCTGAATTTTGAAGCTCCTCGATGTTATCTTGCACTCTCGTTACTGTGGGAAAGGTTTCATCGGTTGGACGCGGCACTTGTTGCGGAACAATCTGCTCGTGGAGCGAGAACACATTAGTCACTGTCACACAAAAAAAAAAAATGTCAAAATAATAACATGTCAAAAAAAAAAAATTGTTTACAGAATCAAAATAAAGAGGCGCTGTGGAGGCAATGGTGAGACATTGCCGAGGGACTCAGATTATTTCTATTTTATCGCTAGATAGCTACTAGTTTTATGTAACCTTGTAACGTTAACAATTTCTTTGATTTAAACAAATCAATGTGTTACCAAAAATCAATGTGATATGCTTAAATAATTACTTTTACTTGGCATTTAACAGGTTTTTAAGAAAACATTCTATGCCAAAACCGGAAAACTAGCCCCCAAAAAGCCTGTCATAGTCTTACTCGTATCTAGGTGACTAAACTTGGGTTCATACAGGCAACAATAAATCTGTTCGTTATGAGATCGAATATTTATTGTATTTACATATACAGTATGCGTTGGCGCAGTGGGTAAACAGACCCGCGCTATATTACATCTCCCAAATAGTAAACATCAAACACATAAGTATCATTTAACAGTCTAGCAAACTATCTAGCCTATGTCTATATATCTATTGATATCTATAGAGTCCCTCAAAGGCAGGCCCTGTTGCCTCTCTCAAGTCCGTCTGTCCTCTGCCGGTCTCTGCGTGTCCTAACTCGACACGGGCGGTAACTCTGTCCGAGTTCCTCGTGGACCCCGCGTTAGGCGGGCCACATCAGTGTCCACGGAATCATGGACTTGGTGACCATCTCTTTTGAGAAGGTTCTAGATTACTCGGGTCCTGCTCGATTCAATGGTTTCCCTTGGGCTGGAATTGCAGCCCTTTACTAAATGTGCAAGTGAGGCGGTGACAATATCCTACTTCCTACTAACGTTATATGTTAAATATGCTCTTCTATATCTTAGTTCCCACTATTATTATATGTTAGATAATATGCTCTTCTATATCCTACTTCCTACTAACGTTATATGTTAGATATGCTCTTCTATATCCTAGTTCCCACTATTATTATATGTTGGAAATGCTCTTCTATATCCTTCTTCCTACTAACGTTATATGTTAGATATGCTCTTCTATATCCTACTTCCTACTGACGTTATATGTTGGATATGCTCTTCTATATCCTAGTTCCCACTATTATTATATGTTGGATATGCTCTTCTATATCCTACTTCCTACTAACGTTATATGTTAGATATGCTCTTCTATATCCTACTTCCTACTAACGTTATATGTTAGATATGCTCTTCTATATCCTAGTTCCCACTATTATTATATGTTGGATATGCTCTTCTATATCCTACTTCCTACTAACGTTATATGTTAGATATGCTCTTCTATATCCTACTTCCTACTAACGTTATATGTTAGATATGCTCTACTATATCCTAGTTCCCACTATTATTATATGTTGGATATGCTCTTCTATATTCTACTTCCTACTAACGTTATATGTTAGATATGCTCTTCTATATCCTACTTCCTACTAACGTTATATGTTAGATATGCTCTTCTATATCCTAGTTCCCACTATTATTATATGTTGGATATGCTCTTCTATATCCTACTTCCTACTAACGTTATATGTTAGATATGCTCTTTTATATCCTACTTCCTACTAACGTTATATGTTAGATATGCTCTTCTATATCTGTGGCGGGACAGCCCGGCAGCATCATAATTACACAAGTTTTCAAGGAATTACAGAGCCCACAATATTTTTCTAAAATTCTCTAAAAGAATAAACGTTCCCCAGAAGAGGATAAAAACGTAAGAGAAAAATACAGAGTCACTTAGAGCCCGCACTATCATTTTTACTACATTGGTAGATCAAAGCAACGTCTGGTCTCTACATCTAAGAGATTTTCCCTTTGATGTTCTGATCAACCAGACATCGCGGAGCCAGTCAGTTGAGATTGACGTGTTAGTTTAGAATCAAGAGGGTCAGCCAGACCCGTCTGAAATAATACATGGCAGTGCTACTCAGGGGAAAACTCCGTGGGATCCACAGACGGCAATTTAATGCAGGCCTAACACCTATCTAAAAGTCCAGACTTTGTGGAGCCGGGACGTCTGTAATTGCCACCACAAAGGAGCAATTAGGACCAGATGCCTAACACCTCGCCGCAATACTACGGGGCAAAGTAGAAACCCATGGCTGACACATTCCGGCCAGCAACCGAGAAGGCTGGTGTTACCAACCTATTGGAATGTAATGACGCAACTGCATTGCCGCCAAAGCAGGTTTCATTGTTTCAGGCGTGGGGGGCATCGGTCAATTTGATTGACAGATGAAACTACCCTTCACAGGAAAGGAGGAGGGGTGAAAAGAATTTGGCACTTAATCCATCTAGATAAATCATCTTACATGGAAAAATAGGCGGAGTTAATGAAAAGGGGAATATTAATTAGCCAACCTGGAAACTAGCCAGGAATTGAATAGAATAAAACGACATGCATGGCCAGCAAGACTTCAGACGCAAATTCACAATAGCATTCTTAGGATACCTACTGGAGAAATATTAACATTTCGTTCTGTTGGACTTCGGTACGAAGTCGTATGACAGGATTTCCTAGCTATAACCCAGGTAAGACCATTACTCTGATTAGTTGTCTGCTAGTCTGAAGGCTTGTGTAGTTTCGTGTTCTGCATATTCTCCCAAACTTTACACTGGTGGATTTTCTTTGTACTTAATGTTCCAGTTCTAGCTTTACGATTTCACTGAGAACTATTTTCTTCTTTCATTCACCACTTGGTTGTCTGATTTGTTGTATGTGATAATTTGGAGAAATCCATTATCCAAGCTACATGAGCGTGTGGCTTATGCATGTACAGGAGATACATTTAGATTCATCCTGTATGATGTTAAACATTGGAGAGACTGACTACTTAGGAGAAATTCCTGAGAGCTCCCAGTCTCTTGATAGCGTCCAAATTAACGTTGATTATTTGGACCAACACTTTGAGTGCCTACCAAGATTGTGGTGAAACCACTTGGTTTGAGGAATGGCACCAGTTCACCTTGTCTGCATGATGTCTGCATGAGGACAGACATGACTTAGGACATTCAATATCCCAGACAGATTCAGGGAAGGCATTTAATGTTCGACAGGACTGTGCGACCAGCCCTTCCGACAAGACAGTATGAATGAATCAGAAAGGGAAAGAGTAAGTGAGGTGAACTTATATGGGAAACACTCCATTACACAAATGTATATGAATAGGTATGTTTTGAGCTATAGATGTTCTAAATAGTTTTATTAATATATACATATATATTTATTTATTTAGAACTGATATATGTTTATGTAACATGCCATCATCTATCATCATACCATCATATATTATGACTTGAATGTATGTTTATATGAATGTATAGACATATGTGTTTGAGATGTGTAGACGTAGATACTACCCATCTCCGTTCGTTTCATTCCAGATCTCGTAGGAGCAATGGACAGTCAACAACCCATATCAGGAAGTGACTTAGCCTTGTGAGGGACCAATTTGGACTCCTTCAATCTGACAGTGAACTGCGTCTCACTGGGGGAAGCATGACCTATGTGCTTCTGAGCTTTTCAGCCAGATGAGTTACGTATACCATAATATAATCATCATCATCATATGATCATCAATAGCAATAATAAACACAGTTGTTGTATTTTAAAACTCAATTTGTCCGTATAATTCTAAATGTTTATAAATGTTTGTGTAGCTTAATCAAGTACACACATTATTGTATCATTTAGTGGGGGTTCGCACATATTGTCCAGAAGTGGGAATCTATGTCCGGGAGGTATCTTGCCTATGCAGTCATAAGTAACCAGATTACGTTGCATGTCTTAACTCCTCCTTTCTCACTTCTGGTGATACCAAGTACAGCCATATATATATATATATATAGATATATTCTATCTTCAACGAGCCACTTCTTGGCTGTTTTCTTGAGTATCAGGGACAGTGTCTTAAATCAGCATAAAAGACATTAGTTCCACGTTTTCTCTCTGGGATCTGGGTGGTAACTAGTCCCTTCTGACAGAGTTAGGGGATCTTAAACTGCATCCAGAACTAAACACCGGTAGAAGAAAATGATTTTGGCTGAGTGGTTGCCCATCTGGGATCTACCCCCAGCCAGTTGGTGACATATTGGGGGCTCGTCCGGGAGAGAATCCGGGAGTAAACCCTAAAGCCTAGTGGTCTGCTCGCCCGCTATAGAATACGGGAGTAAACCCTAGAAAACTTGGTTCGCTCGCAAGGAACGAACCTATTTCAAATCTGTTAGTCTGGTATTATTCTGGTCTTGCCCATGGATAGAACCTAGGTAATTCTCACTTACATTCTTAGCAGCATTAGTTAGTTATAATTTATTTCTAATGTAATAGCTTGCTTGATTGTAGGCAAGATTTTGACACATCAGGACTTCTCATCCATGATAGAATCAGAGAATAAATTCTAGACTATTGATTTTCATAAACCATTCTTTCATTCTTCACCCATTACATTTGCTAAGTATTAACTTAGGAATTTGTTTCTAGGGAAGTCTGTAGAATTTAAATAACTTGTTAAAAAGTTAATAATGGATAATATCATATGAGTTAATTTACATCATTCACCACTGTAGAATTAATAATCACATTAATTAGTGATATTAATTAGTTTATTGATGATTTACTTGATGATTTTTTGATTACATGCTTTATCATTTGATTTAATCATGAATAATTTGATAATTCTTAGTTAATTCAGTGTATGACGGACTGCTTTGCATCAACTTTCTCACTCTAATTCACTACTATCATTCTCATAGCAGTGTCTGTTCCTCTTGTCACTATCCTGCTCTAGCATAAATCTGACTAGCTCTCTGTAGGGTAATAATATAATTACTTACCTGAGTTTAAGCTGAGAAGAGATCATGGATGCACGCACAGATTTCTTAGAGTCCGCTAGAGGATGGGGCATAAGGCTCGGCTTAGTAGGAGAGAAGCTAGAACTATTTATTAGAGAAGAAATGGATTGGTGGGACAAAGAAGATGAGCAGATGATGAAAAGAGTTGCAGAATTAGAAGCAGATATGCGTCACAAAGCTGAAGAAGATGAGATGAAGAAGAAGCAAATTGAAATACTGAACGTGGAGGAATCTACCAGCTCGATTGAGGAAAAGCCAATCACTCAAGCCGAAACTCTGATAGAAAGCGGGGAAGCTGACCGTCACAAAGAAGAGGCATGCATTCCTTCGCAAATCCCCATGGCTCAGAAAAACCAAAACTTGCGCACAGAAAGGCAGATGCTTCCCTCGCCTATTCCTAAAAATATTAAAAATAAACGGAATAGGAATAAATGTACCAAGCGTTCGGTAAACAGTCACAAACGTGATAAATGTTTACACCGCAATGAAAGCGGATTAGCTGGCTTGGCAACCCAGCAATCTCAGGAGCTTCCTAAGACTTCCCAAAGGAGAAAAATCCAGGAGGAGGAGGACCTGAGGAAAACTATTAAAGAGATCGAAGGCGAGACCTTACCCGACTCTTTTATTCCCTTCAGTTCAGAGAAACTAGGAGTGGAAATGAATTCAACTGAGACCGGAATGGATGTAAAACAGGATTCCATTGTTTCTCACGGTGTGGCCACACAAGATGAAATAATTATCAGTTTGAATTACTTATCTCAGGTGGGATATGGCATTGAAAATGACATCCCACAACATTCACTTCTATTGGATTTGGAACAAGAAAACCAGACCAGGGAGAGAATACCTCAATTGGACTTGGCACAAGAGAGCCCAGCCATGGAGGACAAACAAGACACGGAGGAGAATTCTTACGATGTCAGTATCTTGGAGTCTTTCGAAAAGGAAACTCAAGATACACAAAGCATTCATGTAGGTTATACCACGGACTCTGATTCAGGGACGATAAACATGTCTGCTAACAACAAAGAAGAAAATACTTCTTTGGACAGGATGAAGGTAATGCCTATCATCAACACAGCTGAAGCTAACAGGGGATCACAAATGATGGACTCTGCAGCGGAACAAAACCGGAGCGGGGGGTATACTCAACACTCAGGACCTTGTTTACCTTTCACTTCAACCAATGTTGGATGGGGAGAACAGCTGTTTATGTATACTTCTACAAGGAGTGATACAAATTCACAGTTCTTGGGGAACAACATGATTTCTCAAAGCTGGACAACTTCTACTAGCCTTATACTTTCAAACACAGATTCAAAATGGAACTCTGTTGAAGAGGAACGCACCGGGATAAATAATTATCGAAGGAAGAAAACTCTTAAATCAAGAGGTAGTAAACTGACATCCTACCAAGAAAGAGGCAAGTACGAGTTGAATGCACATCATAAAATTATGATGTTTAGCAAATTTCCTGCCAAAAGGAGGAGATTAAAGGATTTTATTATGATCTTTGGCCGACGGAGGAAAAGAAAATGGAGCAACAGTACTGCGACCAATTCTTTTAAGAAAACACTGATGGCACTTCCTCTGCTTATAGGACAAGGGCCAGAAATTGAGTGGACAATAGCAGTCTCTCTGCGGCGCAGGAGAATCTTGTTAGACATTTTGCAATTTCCCGGCTGGGAAAAAGTAAAACCTCCAGAGGACAGGACATTACCGAGCAATAGCTTGGAAATCCGACACAACACCAGGAGCAAAGATTTGCAAGATTTATCCTGGGAGAATGGACATGGGATATTTCTTTTGACTCATAGAACATCCCACTGCCACAAAGAATATTGGGAACCCAGACTTGGAGGCAGTTGGAGAACGGAGAGAACTTAGATACATTCTTGAATGCTGCCGAGGCTCTGTTATAGGCTTCATTAATGAACCTACTTAAATTGGAGAGCTATGTGGCGGGACAGCCCGGCAGCATCATAATTACACAAGTTTTCAAGGAATTACAGAGCCCACAATATTTTTCTAAAATTCTCTAAAAGAATAAACGTTCCCCAGAAGAGGATAAAAACGTAAGAGAAAAATACAGAGTCACTTAGAGCCCGCACTATCATTTTTACTACATTGGTAGATCAAAGCAACGTCTGGTCTCTACATCTAAGAGATTTTCCCTTTGATGTTCTGATCAACCAGACATCGCGGAGCCAGTCAGTTGAGATTGACGTGTTAGTTTAGAATCAAGAGGGTCAGCCAGACCCGTCTGAAATAATACATGGCAGTGCTACTCAGGGGAAAACTCCGTGGGATCCACAGACGGCAATTTAATGCAGGCCTAACACCTATCTAAAAGTCCAGACTTTGTGGAGCCGGGACGTCTGTAATTGCCACCACAAAGGAGCAATTAGGACCAGATGCCTAACACCTCGCCGCAATACTACGGGGCAAAGTAGAAACCCATGGCTGACACATTCCGGCCAGCAACCGAGAAGGCTGGTGTTACCAACCTATTGGAATGTAATGACGCAACTGCATTGCCGCCAAAGCAGGTTTCATTGTTTCAGGCGTGGGGGGCATCGGTCAATTTGATTGACAGATGAAACTACCCTTCACAGGAAAGGAGGAGGGGTGAAAAGAATTTGGCACTTAATCCATCTAGATAAATCATCTTACATGGAAAAATAGGCGGAGTTAATGAAAAGGGGAATATTAATTAGCCAACCTGGAAACTAGCCAGGAATTGAATAGAATAAAACGACATGCATGGCCAGCAAGACTTCAGACGCAAATTCACAATAGCATTCTTAGGATACCTACTGGAGAAATATTAACATTTCGTTCTGTTGGACTTCGGTACGAAGTCGTATGACAGGATTTCCTAGCTATAACCCAGGTAAGACCATTACTCTGATTAGTTGTCTGCTAGTCTGAAGGCTTGTGTAGTTTCGTGTTCTGCATATTCTCCCAAACTTTACACTGGTGGATTTTCTTTGTACTTAATGTTCCAGTTCTAGCTTTACGATTTCACTGAGAACTATTTTCTTCTTTCATTCACCACTTGGTTGTCTGATTTGTTGTATGTGATAATTTGGAGAAATCCATTATCCAAGCTACATGAGCGTGTGGCTTATGCATGTACAGGAGATACATTTAGATTCATCCTGTATGATGTTAAACATTGGAGAGACTGACTACTTAGGAGAAATTCCTGAGAGCTCCCAGTCTCTTGATAGCGTCCAAATTAACGTTGATTATTTGGACCAACACTTTGAGTGCCTACCAAGATTGTGGTGAAACCACTTGGTTTGAGGAATGGCACCAGTTCACCTTGTCTGCATGATGTCTGCATGAGGACAGACATGACTTAGGACATTCAATATCCCAGACAGATTCAGGGAAGGCATTTAATGTTCGACAGGACTGTGCGACCAGCCCTTCCGACAAGACAGTATGAATGAATCAGAAAGGGAAAGAGTAAGTGAGGTGAACTTATATGGGAAACACTCCATTACACAAATGTATATGAATAGGTATGTTTTGAGCTATAGATGTTCTAAATAGTTTTATTAATATATACATATATATTTATTTATTTAGAACTGATATATGTTTATGTAACATGCCATCATCTATCATCATACCATCATATATTATGACTTGAATGTATGTTTATATGAATGTATAGACATATGTGTTTGAGATGTGTAGACGTAGATACTACCCATCTCCGTTCGTTTCATTCCAGATCTCGTAGGAGCAATGGACAGTCAACAACCCATATCAGGAAGTGACTTAGCCTTGTGAGGGACCAATTTGGACTCCTTCAATCTGACAGTGAACTGCGTCTCACTGGGGGAAGCATGACCTATGTGCTTCTGAGCTTTTCAGCCAGATGAGTTACGTATACCATAATATAATCATCATCATCATATGATCATCAATAGCAATAATAAACACAGTTGTTGTATTTTAAAACTCAATTTGTCCGTATAATTCTAAATGTTTATAAATGTTTGTGTAGCTTAATCAAGTACACACATTATTGTATCATTTAGTGGGGGTTCGCACATATTGTCCAGAAGTGGGAATCTATGTCCGGGAGGTATCTTGCCTATGCAGTCATAAGTAACCAGATTACGTTGCATGTCTTAACTCCTCCTTTCTCACTTCTGGTGATACCAAGTACAGCCATATATATATATATATATAGATATATTCTATCTTCAACGAGCCACTTCTTGGCTGTTTTCTTGAGTATCAGGGACAGTGTCTTAAATCAGCATAAAAGACATTAGTTCCACGTTTTCTCTCTGGGATCTGGGTGGTAACTAGTCCCTTCTGACAGAGTTAGGGGATCTTAAACTGCATCCAGAACTAAACACCGGTAGAAGAAAATGATTTTGGCTGAGTGGTTGCCCATCTGGGATCTACCCCCAGCCAGTTGGTGACACTATTATTATATGTTGGATATGCTCTTCTATATCCTACTTCCTACTAACGTTATATGTTAGATATGCTCTTCTATATCCTACTTCCTACTAACGTTATATGTTAGATATGCTCTTCTATATCCTAATTCCTACTAACGTTATATGTTAGATATGCTCTTCTATATCCTACTTCCTACTAACGTTATATGTTAGATATGCTCTTCTATATCCTAGTTCCCACTATTATTATATGTTGGATATGCTCTTCTATATCCTACTTCCTACTAACGTTATATGTTAGATATGCTCTTCTATATCTTAGTTCCCACTATTATTATATGTTGGAAATGCTCTTCTATATCCTACTTCCTACTAACGTTATATGTTAGATATGCTATTCTATATCCTACTTCCTACTGACGTTATATGTTGGATATGCTCTTCTATATCCTAATTCCTACTAACGTTATATGTTAGATATGCTCTTCTATATCTTAGTTCCCACTATTATTATATGTTGGAAATGTTCTTCTATATCCTACTTCCTACTAACGTTATATGTTAGATATGCTCTTCTATATCCTACTTCCTACTAACGTTATATGTTAGATATGCTCTTCTATATCCTAGTTCCCACTATTATTATATGTTGGAAATGCTATTCTATATCCTACTTCCTACTAACGTTATATGTTAGATATGCTCCTCTATATCCTACTTCGTACTAACGTTATATGTTAGATATGCTCTTCTATATCCTACTTCCTACTAACGTTATATGTTGGATATGCTCTTCTATATCCTACTTCCTACTAACGTTATATGTTAGATATACTCTACTATATCCTAGTTCCCACTATTATTATATGTTGGAAATGCTCTTCTATATCCTAATTCCTACTAACGTTATATGTTAGATATGCTGTTCTATATTCTACTTCCTACTAACGTTATATGTTAGATATGCTCTACTATATCCTAGTTCCCACTATTATTATATGTTAGATATGCTCTTCTATATCCTACTTCCTACTAACGTTATATGTTAGATATGCTCTTCTATATCCTACTTCCTACTAACGTTATATGTTAGATATGCTCTTCTATATCCTACTTCCTACTAACGTTATATGTTAGATATGCTCTTCTATATCCTACTTCCTACTAACGTTATATGTTAGATATGCTCTTCTATATCCTAGTTCCCACTATTATTATATGTTAGATATGCTCTTCTATATCCTGCTTCCTACTAACGTTATATGTTAGATATGCTCTTCTATATCCTTCTTCTTCTTCTTCAGCGTTCCGAGCCATTGAGGTTCTTTGCTGCAAATACAATCCGTCTCCATTCGTCTCTCTGGTGGACCTTCTCTTGCCAGTCGTTGATTCCAAGTGCTTGTAGGTCTGTACATGTATTATCTCTCCACCGTCTTCTTGGTCTACCTCGGGGTCTGCGGTCATTTATTTCCTGAGTGTAAGCGAGTTTTGTTTCCCTTTTATCCTCCATTCTTTCTATATGCCCCAGCCATTGTAGTTTATTAGCCTTCATGATACCAGTGATTAGCGGGGACTTAAACAGATCATAAATGTCTTTGTTACTTCTTCTTTTCCACTCTCCACTATGTGTATCCCTAATGGGTCCAAAGATGCGTCTTAAAATTTTGTTCTCAAAGGTTTGTAACAAGGCTTCGTCTCTTTTCGTTGTACTCCAGTTTTCAGAGCCATACAGCACAACTGGTCTGATCAGTGTTTTGTATATTGTGATTTTGGTGTTACGAGATAGCGCCTTTGATTTTAGTAGATGTTGTAGTGCATAGTATATCTTATTTCCAGAGTTGATTCTAGTTTGTATTTCTTCCCTTATGATGTTGGAGCAGTTGAAGATTGTACCCAGGTATTTGTATGTTTCCGTTCTTTTAATGGTCATATTATCTATTTGTATGTGGCCAGAGGTTTTAGCCATTCCGTCTCTTGAAATTACCATATATTCTGTCTTATCTTGGTTGATAACCAGCCCCATCTGTTGGGCTTTTTCCTTTCAGTGAGTCAATATTTCCAATGTCTTTTGTTCACTTTGCCCTATAATATCTATATCATCTGCATAACCAAGCAGCTTGGATGTTCCTCCAATATCACATTCCTCCTTTACCTTCCTTACAACTTTCTCTAGAGCCAGATTGAAGAGTAGCGGCGATAGTGCATCACCCTGTTTCAAGCCAGATGTTATTTGGAAGGGGTCTGATTTCCTGCCTTTATATGTTACTATATTATAAGTATCTTCCATGCATAGTCTGGTCATGTTGATTAACTTCCTTGGTATTCCAAATTCCTGCATAGCATTCCATAGACTATTCCTATGGACACTATCATAAGCCTTTTTAAAATACACAAAAATGTTATGGAGATCTCTTTTATATTCCCAATGTTTCTCGGCTATTTGTCGTAAGATAAATATCTGATCTATTGTTGATCTGTTTTGTCTAAAACCCGCCTGGTAGTCACCTAATATGTCTTCTGAATATGGTCTTAGTCTATTTAGTAATACTGCGGATAGTATCTTATAGCTTGTGGACAGTAGTGATATTCCTCTATAATTTCCACATTGGAACTTGTCTCCTTTCTTAAAGATAGGTATCAATAATGACTCTTTCCAGTCATGGGGTAATTCTTCTGTCCTCCAGATCTTTATTATTAGTTCGTATAGCTTCTATATCCTAGTTCCCACTATTATTATATGTTAGATATGCTCTTCTATATCCTACTTCCTACTAACGTTATATGTTAGATATGCTCTTCTATAGCCTACTTCCTACTAACGTTATATGTTAGATATGCTCTTCTATATCCTACTTCCTACTAACGTTATATGTTAGATATGCTCTTCTATATCCTAGTTCCCACTATTATTATATGTTGGATATGCTCTTCTATATCCTACTTCCTACTAATGTTATATGTTAGATATGCTCTTCTATATCCTACTTCCTACTAACGTTATATGTTAGATATGCTCTTCTATATCCTACTTCCAACTAACGTTATATGTTAGATATGCTCTACTATATCCTAGTTCCCACTATTATTATATGGTGGATATGCTCTTCTATATCCTACTTCCTACTAACGTTATATGTTAGATATGCTCTTCTATATCCTACTTCCTACTAACGTTATATGTTAGATATGCTCTACTATATCCTAGTTCCCACTATTATTATATGTTGGATATGCTCTTCTATATCCTACTTCCTACTAACGTTATATGTTAGATATGCTCTTCTATATCCTACTTCCTACTAATGTTATATGTTAGACATGTTCTCCTATGTCTTAGTTCCTACTAACGTTATATGTTAGATATGCTCTTCTATATCCTACTTCCTACTAATATTATATGTTAAACATGTTCTTCTATGTCTTAGTTCCTACTAATATTATATGTTAGATCAGCTTGTCTGCGCGTGCCGTGCCTCATTAACAGCAAACATCCCAGGTGTGGTCTGTTCGGGTGGTTATTTAAACCATCCAAGCTAATAAGAACTGACACCTGCACTAACATTTTCAGCAGTCTATGCGTGTTTATATGTGTATGTGTGCTTATCCTGTGAATGTGTTTGCTGTTTATGTCACTTCTGTCATTTTTTCGTGATGGCATAAAAGCAATAATCTAATTTATGACATTATAAATGTGTTGATACAGAACTGACACATTGTGTAGTTGCTGATATATACACATATTAAAGGCTGAAGTAGAAAAGGCTATTAAAAAGATGAAAGAAGGAAAGGCTGCAGGACCTGACAAGATAACAACAGAGATGATAAAATCCTTATCCAGCTTTGGCATTGATACTATCACATAATTATGTAATGATATATATAATACTGGGTACATCATCAGGGATTTGAAAACATCAATTTTCATCACACTACCCAAGAATCCAAGAGTTGTTAATTGTGAGGATTACATAACTATTAGCTTAATGAGACATATAACTAAGATACTACTTAAGGTCGTACAAGAAAGATTTCACAATAAAATATATGAACTAGCTTTTTGGCCCATACACCCCTTCACCATATGTTCAGAATGTCATTCCACCCCCTCCCCACCCACCTTTTCGTATTTCCTCCCTAGAATCCCCTCAGCATGGCCGGATGGATAAGAGTGCTCGTTCTTAACATGCTGAGGTCGTCAGTTCAACCCCATACACTGGTCAGTTTGACTATAATGTTGACAATCGCTGACCAGAAAGGTTGACATAGTATTTACAACTGACAACAAAGATTGACGTAGTCTGTACAACTGACAAGAAAGGTTGACGTAGTCTCTACAACTGAGAAGGTTAACGTAGTATGTACAACTGACAAGAAAGGTTGACGTAGTCTCTACAACTGACAAGAAAGGTTGACGTAGTCTCTACAACTGACAAGAAAGGTTGACGTAGTCTCTACAACTGACAAGGTTGACGTAGTCTCTACAACTGACAAGAAAGGTTGACGTAGTCTGTACAGCTGACAAGAAAGGTTGACGTAGTCTGTACAGCTGACAAGAAAGGTTGACGTAGTCTCTACAACTGACAAGAAAGGTTGACGTAGTCTGTACAGCTGACAAGAAAGGTTGACGTAGTCTCTACAACTGACAAGAAAGGTTGACGTCGTCTCTACAACTGACAAGAAAGGTTGACGTAGTCTGTACAGCTGACAAGAAAGGTTGACGTAGTCTGTACAGCTGACAAGAAAGGTTGACGTAGTCTCTACAACTGACAAGAAAGGTTGACGTAGTCTCTACAACTGACAAGAAAGGTTGACGTAGTCTGTACAGCTGACAAGAAAGGTTGACGTAGTCTGTACAGCTGACAAGAAAGGTTGACGTAGTCTGTACAGTTGACAAGAAAGGTTGACGTAGTCTCTACAACTGACAAGAAAGGTTGACGTAATCTCTACAACTGACAAGAAAGGTTGACGTAGTCTCTACAGCTGACAAGAAAGATTGACGTAGTCTCTACAACTGACAAGAAAGGTTGACGTAGTCTGTACAGCTGACAAGAAAGGTTGACGTAGTCTGTACAGTTGACAAGAAAGGTTGACGTAGTCTCTACAACTGACAAGAAAGGTTGACGTAGTCTCTACAACTGACAAGAAAGGTTGACGTAGTCTATACAGCTGACAAGGTTGACGTAGTCTCTACAACTGACAAGGTTGACGTAGTCTCTACAACTGACAAGAAAGGTTGACGTAGTCTCTACAACTGACAAGAAAGGTTGACGTAGTCTCTACAACTGACAAGAAAGGTTGACATAGTCTCTACAACTGACAAGAAAGGTTGACGTAGTCTCTACAACTGACAAGAAAGGTTGACGTAGTCTCTACAAATGAGAAGAAAGGTTGACGTAGTCTATACAGCTGACAAGGTTGACGTAGTCTCTACAACTGACAAGGTTGACGTAGTCTCTACAACTGACAAGAAAGGTTGACGTAGTCTCTACAACTGACAAGAAAGGTTGACGTAGTCTCTACAACTGACAAGAAAGGTTGACGTAGTCTCTACAACTGACAAGAAAGGTTGACGTAGTCTCTACAAATGAGAAGAAAGGTTGACATAGTCTGTACAACTGAGAAGAAAGGTTGACATATATCTACAACTGACAAGAAAGGTTGACGTAGTCTCTACAACTGCCAAGAAAGGCAGACGTAGTCTCTACAACTGCCAAGAAAGGTTGACATATTCTGTACAACTGTAACAGTACTGGCAGAGACATACGAGTCAGCCTGAACTAAGTGTGGGACTACCCTTTCAGGACGAATGAACCTAGAAGCCGTATAAGCTCCCTTCCTAGTTGCCAGTCCGTTATTTATTACTGGTTTCTGGTTAATAGTCAGCGCCTGTAGCTTAAGGATAGGCAGCGCAGTTGCACAATCGTTGATTGTCATTATGGTATGAGCGGCATGCATTCATAAATCAATGGTAAACTACTGAACGTAACAGTACCTTGAAAATCACAAACAGCCAATAAATGTTTGGGTTGGTTGCGATGTCATGTAAAGAACATACAGCTAACCATTCTGGTTAACTGATGCAATGCAACAGAACTCGAAACACGCCACAGATACTGAAGTATATAGAGGATAAGTCACCCACCCTCCCCGCCGCATCCAGTCGTTCATTGGCTGGACACACATCTAAAACACCCAAGTCATCGACATGCTGCCGTGTTTGTTTTCAACATTATAGTATATGCATGCTTAAACCGTTTATATCAACGTGTCTGTTTTCAACAGTAATTTCGCTGTCAGAAAATTACATGATTAATCGATGCAACTTGCGCTGGACGTCAACATCCCCGGTAGCCCTCCTTGGGATCACAATGTGACCAGCCTGTCATGAAATGAGAAACTACTTACACCTAGTTCCTATCTTCGATCAGTCCGACCCACGAACACGTGCAAACACACGCCACCACGGCCGCGCCGACTTCTACGCCATATCTGTTAGTCACATGGTCTGTGTTAAGACCATCGACTTGCCCACAAGAGGTCGTAGAACCAAGTTGTCAACAAATTTTTTAAAGCCCGCCTTCGATAGCGTCCCGTCGAGAGACCAGCTGTTGCTGGGGATCGATGTGACCTGATGTGGAGCTGTTCAATTGATCTCATTATACAGAACTTTTTATTGGTAATTTCTCAATCCCACGTTCAATCGCGGATAAGCCAGCTGTGAACATGTTCACGGAGCACGCCAAATACAATTATAGTTTTAAAAATCTTTTCAAGTGCCGGTCAGGTGACAAGGAGAGCAAATTGGTTCGATCCCCAATATATTGTGACATTTATAACTATGAAACTCACATTAGCAAACCTACGATGCATGTATACAGTGTTTCTTGGTTAACAGCTCAATATATCGCCGTGGGGATCTCAGACAGAAGTCGCTACATGTGCGAAACCAATGTAAAACGGACAGACTGAATGAGAATACAAGAAACAAGTTGACATGTCCCACACAATCATATCTCATTTGCATATATAAACTGGCGCACACTGGGATACCATCATATGAAACCAAATCAATAAACCATGAAAATATGATAAATAGCTGGCATACATGTAGACTACACGAGGCAGGACAAACCGACTGACAGATACCGGAACTGCTATTCCCGTTGCTTTCTAAAGCTTGTAGAGTGGAAGGAGAGTGGAAGGTCTCCCACATACCCGCTGAGATGGCAGTTTAGTACCTGGTCGAAAGGAGCCGTTTACCCAACCTCGTTCTGGTGGGTGTAAAGGGTTTTCTTGGCTCTGATGACCTGATCTTCAATGCATCGGACTTAACAGTCAACACTCCAGGGGATGCTTCAACCAACAAAATAGCACTGCTCTTAGGTCTGCTAATTCCAGAATGTTTCTGCTCTTCAGAACTGAAACAATTGACTTCACATCCGTAAAAAGGGTTGTCTGTTTTTCTTTATTTGTATCTGTCAAAAACATATCTGCTGCAACCATAACAACCATGAAAGCAAACATAATAAGAAAGAGATCTGGTGGCGAGACCCCCAGGCCAGACAGATCAGATAACACCGGGGAAAAGTGTGGCACAGAGGCCAGAACTAGTAATCGTGATGACGGAGTTAATCCTGACTGTGTTACCAAGGAAATCCCCTGAGTCAGATGAAAAGGAGAGTGAGAATAGGAACGTGGAATGTGAGAAGTCTGTATGAGGGAAAGCTTAAAGTATTATGTGATGAGATTGAGAGGTTAAATATTCAAATTTTAGGAATTAGTGAACATCGCTGGATAGGCAAGGGACATTTTACAAATGAAAACGGAAGTCTGGTAGAGAAGTCGCAGGACAGAGCGGGAGTGGCATTTTGTTTAGATAAAACAACTGCAAAAGCCTTAATGGGATATAACCCAGTTAATGACAGAATCCTCACTATCAGACTGAAAGAACATCCAAAAAACACAACACTCGTACAGATATATGCGCCTACTTCAACACCAGAGGAGGACGGAATTGAAGATTTTAACAGCACACTGCAAGACACATTAAATAAGATTGGTCATAATGATATAACAATAATAATGGGAGATTTTAATGCTAAGGTGAGTGCATGAAGAGCTGAAAATGAGAGACATGTTTTAGGAAAATGTGGAAATTGAAAGGATGCAGGTGACAAATTAATTGAATTTTGCACAGAAAATGAGTTAACAATAGCCAACACACTTTTTAAACAACACCTAAGAAGACTCTTCACATGGAAGTCTCCGGACAGTATTACCAAAAATAAGACAGATTATATTTTAATACAAAGAAGATTTAGATCAAGCATAATATCTGCAAAACCCCTACTGATACAGATCAACAGTTATTAGAAGCAAATCTGAAATTAAAACTCGAAAAGCTTATCCGAGGACCAAGGCCACTTCGTTTTCATCTCACAAAAATACCAGATGCATACAACGTAGAAGTGATGAATCGTTTTGGGGGTCTAGTTAGTTAGTCGACAGATCATACTC
The DNA here is from genome assembly GCA_963921405.1 of Cepaea hortensis. Classification (NCBI taxonomy): domain Eukaryota; kingdom Metazoa; phylum Mollusca; class Gastropoda; order Stylommatophora; family Helicidae; genus Cepaea; species Cepaea hortensis. The sequence continues at coordinate 71,297,851 of OY992882.1, forward strand.
ATTGCACATGAACAATTCAGTCTATAAGTGCTCGGATTCTCCCCCCCCCCCCCCTTTCAGCATATCCCGCAGCGTGTAGAAGTTAACGACACCAGTTCTGTGTTGGTTTATCAATCTTCTTTGGCTTCCTGCGTAGTGTTCTTGTTTGCTGTTCTCGCAGTCGGACCATGGTTGTAGACTCACAGTCGTCACTTGGTTCTCACAAAAGTCTTACTTCTCGTAGAGCATTCAGAATGTCAGCCTGGTCTATGGCGCGTCCGCCCTCCACAGTAGCCTCACCTGCGAACTTGTCAGCCCGCTCATTTCCTTGTACTCCCGCATGCCCTGGCACGAAGATGAAACTAATCTTTGCCAGCCGAGACAGCTCCAGAGACAGCAACCACCCTCCTCGGATCCACCCCATCTCTATCCTCCTAAGCATGCTCATTGAGTCGCTAAGGAAACAAGCCCTAGTGAATGTCTGTGTCTCGAGCCATGTTATTGCTTTACTTACTGCCATGACTTCCATAGTCAGGCTACTTGTGGTCTCAACAAAAGCACCAGAGTCCTCCTTCACAATTCTCCCTCCGGCCTGAGCCGTTAAGGCCCATGAGCTTCTCACGCGTCGGACGACCAACCCATCTGTGTAAATGACAGCATCACCGTCTAACGAATTCTCAAAAATCAACGCTTGTAATCCCGTCTTCACAGCAACCGGATTTTATTGTCTGCATTTTCTGTCTAGTTAGATATAAACTGAAAAGGACGTACAGAAATCTGTTGGCACTTGTACCCACTCCTCGCCAGGTTTTAAGTCCTCAAGTGAACACACCTGTTGAAGAATATCTTCGGCTTGACCCATCCACGACCTTCCTCTTTTTTAACCTGTCACAAAATAGACCACCGTGATTAACCAGTGATGACAATAAAAGGCGTTCGGATTGGCGATGTGTTCGAGGCCACAGGTTGTTTCAACAAATACAGAAAAAACAGCCTGGGTTGCAGCTGCACGTGTTCACATCTGGTCGGAAAAATAGGAACATTCGATGGTGAGTGAGATGAATCAATACACCACTTTGACAGTTCATAAACAGTCAGATCCAAGTAGAATTTGCCGGCTTGGGACATGAAACAGTCCCGTCTGTCAATTAGAGTTTCCGGACATCAGACGAAATGGCGGCTGTGATTGTCACCACTCGACAGAAGATTGGCGGCTTGTTATTGAAAACTGTTGTTGGGACCATACAGTAACTCGCTAGCGTGTTTTGGATGTCAAAACATGGGAGGACGAATCTGACATTGATTAAGCCAGGGGAGATAGATTCCTGACAATGGAGGATCTGCCCAAAATAACACCTGTGTAGACATAAAGAATAACGTCACGTGACCAATTTTAGGCGGTTGCCAAAAACCCGATTTGGGGACAACTAGTGTAACTCAAACAGTGGATTAGGATTGACGTGTTTTGTTGGAGAGCTCTACAGTGTTAGATTAATTAAAAATTAACTAGCATGTGTCGTTATGGCAAAGTGTAGTAGCCATCCAGGAATGAGGCGGGTTTGCATAAGGTTCCCTGCCAGTTACGAGGAAGTTCAACACTGGTTTTGAAGAAGTGCAACTCCAATTGGAAGAACACCAGTTGGACACTCAAATGCTTTCTGACTGAAAACGAATAACCCCCGAGAAGAAAGATGGTATTATGTTTACGCTGGACTCATAATCAGGAGGGTTCACCATAACATGACTCAGAAGAGCCAACCAATATAACGACTCCTGTGCGTTAAGGTTCACCTAGGATGGGCGATGATTGTTGATATGTCACACATCATACAAACATTGTTAAAGGAACGAGAACATTAGAATGTAAGTCACATCGTGTGATAGATTCCAGTGAAATATTATCACAGACATCATATTTGAGACGTTATAGACACTAGTTAAGATCAAATATATTAACAATAACAGTGATACCTAAGTACACCCAACAAAGGATTCGTACAATTTTTAGGAACGATAGGAACTTATGTGTAGTGTGGAACCGGTCCATGATCAGCTGTAATTACAAACAGTATCTATTTCGGATGATCAGGAAGATGGATTACCAGGTAGCTACAGATGACCGTCGGTGTCCGGCAGGAGGGATACAGCACTGGGTGAGATGGACTTGTTCTGACTTAACGTGCTGTGGTGTGTCCTTGCAAGGATGAACTGACTATGCTATTATCTGAGGGTCCGATCCTACACACATTATAGAACACATCACACATTTTCTTCGCATACACGTCTCACGTACATTACACTTTTCTTTTAATAAATTAATCTTTATTTATTTTTAGAAGCAAGAGTTGTTGAATATGTTGCGTGGGGAAGAATGAGAGGGGGCATAGTACGACAGTGATAGAGAGAGGAAAAGGTGTCCATGAACTGATGGAGTGTGTTGGACGGAAGCTGTTGGATTCTCCAGGATATTGATAGGGAAAAAAAATTATAATGTGGGTGTTGACTCCCCTCACTCCAGGGACGACACTTTAAAGGAAGACACGACATAACCTGCTGCCTTTCACCTTCCTAATTTCACTATGCAGTGGATGTTGTGTGTTTGCGTTGACTCTGAGGTAGGCACGTGCTCTGCAAATTTGTATTCTGTCTTCAGTGGCTGGAAAATCAAAAAGGTAGCGCATCGCCCTGAATGCTGTATCTCGTGTACATCCATGAATAATGCGCATAGCTTCATTCTGTATCTTTTCCAACCTTTCTATCTGCTTACGGCTGAGAGTCAGGATCGCCATCGCATACTCCAAAACAGACATTACCAGCCCCACGTATAGAAGACACAGGTGGCGCTGCTCACAGTTTGCTGCCGCCATCACCCGCATCGCAGCCAAACCCCGCTTGGGCTTTGCTATCACCTGGTCTATGTGCTCATTATAAACATGGCTTCGATCAAAACGTATCCCCAGGTAATTCATTGCCCGCGTTCTTTCCACAGTCTCTGAACACAGATTTACAGTTGGTGTTGGAGTGTTGACAATATTATTATTCAACGAGAACCATGTCACTGTTGCTTTGTTGGGTTGACCATTGCCCCAGCTTCAAAACAACAAGTTTTGGGGTCTGTACAAGAGGAAATGATACCTGATGAACTGGCAGTAAAAGCTAGAGATGTCTTGATAACAGCAGCCAAATATTTAATTCCGACCAGGGCTAAGCAACATAAGTCATGGATTACATCATGTACGTTAGAATTAATAAAACAACGAAGGGAACTGAAACAGAAAGGAGAAATCGATAAAAGTAGGATGACGTATAAATCTTTAACACGAGAAATAAGAAAGAACACAAGAAAGGACAAATACCAATATATACAAGATTGTTGTATTAACACAGAGCAATATCATAAGAATGGAAGAGATTACGAAATGTTCTAAGAAATGAGGTTATTGACAAGAGATGTTCTACCTCAATTAAATGTTATCTGTGACAGGTTGGGAAATACCTTAACAGAATCTAGACAAATTCTAGAAAGATGACATGAATACTGCAGTGGAATGTATGGTATGAATTACTGTGAGGATACGAATAATATGCATGAACCAATGACAGCAGAAACAGAACCTGAACCCTCATTAGATGAAATTGCATGGGCAATAAAGAACCTGAAGAATGTTAAATCACCTGGATGTGATGAGATACCAGCTGAACTAATTAAAGCGGGAGGAGAAGAAAGCATACACATCTATCACGAATTATGTAAAAAGATGTGAAAATATGGTATATGGCCAAAAGATTGGAAGAGAACTATCTTCATTCCAATACCAAAAAAGGGCAACCTGAAATTAAACACCAAATATAGAACTGTTGCCGGCTTCGTGGCTTAGAGGTTATGACTTTTCTCCGTAATCTCGCATACTCTCGTCGGTAACGTGATGACGGTTCAAATCAGCAGTGGTTCGAATCGCATCGGTAACTTACAGGGTATGTGAGCCGGCCGCTCAGAAAGCAATGGCAAACTACTGAGCGTAATCTTGCCAAGAGATCAACATACAGCTGAAAGATGCTGGTGTTGACAGCTAAGTCCTGTAAAGGATATGCTAAAAAATAAAATATAAAAAAAAAATAACAAAAAATAGAACTGTTGCCCTGATCAATCATGCAAGTAAAATTCTATTAAAAATAATTTTAGGAAGATTACGTAAGAAAATAGAAGAAGAGATTAACGTGGTTCAATCTGAATTTAGGCAAGGAAGAGGCACAAGAGATCGCATACTCAACATGCGTTTAATAACAGAGAAGTGTAGAGAATTCAATGTAAACCTATTTTCATGTTTTGTGGATTATTCAAAGGCATTTGACTGTGTACAACATCAGAAACTATGGGAAATCATGAGGAATATAGGCTTTCCATCACATCTAGTGCAACTTATAAAAATGCTCTATCTAGACCAAGAAGCATCGGTTAGAATAGATGGCGAGACATCAGATTGGTTTGTCATCAAGCAAGGAGTCTGTCAGGGCTGTGTGCTGTCACTCTATTTGTTTAACCCGTACGCCGAAAATATAATGAGAAATGTCAGAGCTAATATAACCAGGGAGCCCTAAATATCGGTGGTCATGAAATACCAGAGATTCGATATGCTGCTGATACAGTATTACTATCGACATCATAGAATGGTATAGAAAACTTAATAACCTCAACCCAAAGAAATAGCGAAAATCACAACTTATATCTTAACATAGCAAAAACAAAGATAATGTTTACAGATAAAACTACTATGGAGTTAGTAACTTGAAACTTGAAACGTCATGAAAGTTTGGAGAGAACAATAATGGAGGGGTATATGCCTGGGAAGAGAGGAAGAGGAAGGCCAAAGAGAAGATGGGTGCAGGATGCGGCGGATGATCTCCAGATGGGTGTATCGGACGCGGGACATCTTGCTTGTGATCGAGAAGTTTTCCGGAAGGTTATGAGAGCGAGGTTCTGCAAATGACATGCTACTGAATGAATGAATAACTGTGGTTATAATTAAATTGTAAGAAGACACAGATTATGGTCGTCACTAGAAAGAAAGACATACCACAATGTAATAAACAGGTAAATGGAAATATTCTGAAACAAGTGAATCAGTACAACTATATCGGCACAGATATATCATCTGATGGGGGTGCCTTGAAGAGATTACAACAAGAATTGCCATGGTAAAGGTAGCCTTTTTGCAAGGTGGAAAACAATCTGACCAGTAAAAAGATGTCAATTGCAACGAGAAAAATCGCGCTGAAGTGCTACATAGAACCTGCACTTGTGTATGGATGTGAACAATGAGCAGACAAGCTGAAAAATATCTAATGGCAGTGGAAATGTGGTTTCTGAGCAAAATGCAAACGATACCATGGACAGACAGAACAACCAATGAACATGTCTTACCAGAAACAAATGAAAACAGTAAACTGATTAGAGAAATTAGACGTAGACAGTCAGTATTGTTTGGTCACATCATGAGAAGAAATAAATTGGAGAACTTGGTGACAACTGGCAACATCGAGGGGAAGAGAACAAGTGGAAGGCAGAGAAATAAATATATGGATGGCTTGGCCACTTGGCATGGTAAAGACAAGGAAAACGGAGTTGATCCACAATTCTGATGATGGTGTGAGATGGAGAAACATGGCCGCCCACGCTTATCGGCATAGTACATGATGATGATACAGTATGAAGTATACAAGTGAAGCCAAAATAGCTACAAGGATTCTCAAACTGCCATAATGTACACACGTGTTACCTTTATTAAGACACGCGTTTTGACTATCGTGACTCAGTTAATACGGGTATAAACACCCTAATTCCAGACGATCGGCCTGTAGCTACTAACGGAAACATTCCATGCTGGCATCACTAATACTTGCAGCATTCACTTTAGATGAGTGTGGATTACTGATGATAAACAGTTGCTAATAAAAGTTTATGAACATAGAGCACCACAGCCAAAGAAATGATAAAATAAAGTGCACTATAATTATACAATCAGTGGATTGTTCAGCCGTCAGGGACGTGGTGTTTAATGTGGTGTTATCAGTACTGTTAGGTGGTGAACCTGTGTGTTTGTTATGTGACTCTCGTCTATCGCGTAACATTGAAAGTAATTTATTATTCTGCCATTGTGTGTTTCTTTGTAAAGTTCTATCCTGTTTGTTATGGTTATTTTATTCACTTAGCACTGTTTCCTTCTTTTGTGGGACATTGTTTCTTAGAATGGGTGGAGATATTTGTGGCTTCCCCAAAACGATATGTTCACGTATACTATGATCAGGGTTTAATTAAACAGACTGCTATAACATGTATTTTCACAATAGGTCACGTTATATTATAAAGAATAGTGCTGAATTCAGAACAATAACTACTTCACTGGAGATTTCACGTATCTTTAGCTATAGATAGGATGAGCTAATGGCGTTGTAGGTGTGTGGAAAACAAGCTAAAGACCTTTAAGATACACAGAGAACGGACTAAGAATCTTTAAGTTAAAAGATAAAGGGGTGGTAATCTATTAGTTACATATAGAATGGGCTAAGAATGTTTTAGTTACACACAGAACCCGTTAAGGATATTTTAGCTACATATAGAACGGACTAGAGCTCTTTTAGTTACGTATAGAATGGGCTAAGGATATTTTAGTTACATATAGTATGGGATAAGGATATTTTAGTTACATATAGAACGGACTAGAGCTCTTTTAGTTACGTATAGAATGGGCTAAGGATATTTTAGTTACATATAGTATGGGATAAGGATATTTTAGTTATAGATAGAACGGACTAGAGCTCTTTTAGTTACGTATAGAATGGGCTAAGGATATTTTAGTTACATATAGTATGGGATAAGGATATTTTAAGTTACATATAGAAAGGGCTAAGGATATTTTAGTTACAAATAGAATGGACGAATATCTTTTAGTTACGTATAGAATGGGCAAGAGATCTTTTAGCTGCGCATACAATGGGTTAATGATATTTTAGTTACGCATAGAGAGGGTTAAGGATCTCTCAGTTACATATAGAACGAGCTAAGAATCTTTCAGTTACGCAAGGAACGAGCTAAAGATCTTTTAGTTACATGTAAAACAAGCTCAGGATTGTTCATTTACATACGAAACAAGCTTAAGATCTTTTAGTAACACAAAGAACGGGTTCATGATCTTTTAGTTACATATGGAACGGGCTCGAGATATTTTAGACACATATTGGCACCTTGCCATCTTGACAGACGATAGTTTGTGCTTTAAAAAAGCATAATAACTGTTACTTATGGCAGTAGCGAATGTGACTTATAAGGCCAATTTGCGCTGTAAATGTCCGTTCACAGTAGGTGCATGTGAACACGTGGTCATTTCCACCATCATGCACCATCTTACGTCTCGCACGCTCGGTGTGTGACTTATCTGCAATAATTTTCTCCTTTGTCTTTATTCCATTTCTGATGTTTGCCCTCCATGCAACACGTTCAGCGGCGACTTGCTCCCAACGTGCATTATCAATGCCTGTATCAATCATGTCCCGCTTACACACATCTTTGTATCGTAGTAGAGGCCGACCCTGAGATCTCTTACCCATCTGTAATTCACCAAAAAAGATGTCCTTTGGTATTCTACCATCATCCATCCTCCTAATGTCCTATCCATCTAAGTCTACGAAGACTAAGCATGGAATAAACCGTCACACAACCTGATCTTTCCAATACTTCAGTATTTGTGATTTTGTCTTGCCACTTAATACCAAGAATTCTTCGCAGACACCGCATATGAAAGCTGTTTAAATGTTTCTCTTGGTGTGAGTAAGTTGTCCAGGTTTCACTGCCATAAAGAAGAGTACTAAGGACACAGGCTTGATAGACAAGGACTTTTGTTTTGGCAGTAAACTTCCTGTTCTCCCAGACTTTTTTCTTAACCTGTTCATTGTTGTTGCTGCCTTACCAATCCGGATGTTGATTTCCTGATCTAGGGATAATTTGCTATTTACCACTGATCCTAGATATGTAAAATGGTCTACCATCTCTAGTTCAGCGTCGTCAATAAAGATTGATGGTACACAATGTGAACCTTGTGACATAATCTGTGTCTTAGTTTTGCTAATTGTTAAACCAAATTCAGAACAAGCATTGGAGAATGCAGATAGTAGACATTGCAATTCTTCCTCAGAGTGGGTCGTAACTGCAGCATCATCTGCAAAAAACGACTCTCTGATCAGTACCCTCCTAATTTTGGTCTTTGCCTTCAATTTCTGAGCATTGTAGAGGCCGCCATCTGAGCGTGAGTGAATGTATATACCACCATCCTGATCACGAAAGACATATTTCAGTAGAAGTGAAAAGTATATTCCAAACAGGGTGGGAGCTAGTACCAACCTTGCTTAACTCTACTCTTGATTTCAAACTCTTCAGAAGTTGCACCATCAAACTTGATTATACCCTTCATGCCTGTGTGGAACGATTCCACAATGGACAGAAGAGTTGGTGGGCAGCCAATCTTCTTTAGTGCCTTGAACAGACCCTCACGACTGACCAAATCAAATGCCTTTGTGAGGTCGATGAAGGCAATAAACAGTGCATTTGTCGCAATGAGAATATCATATCAACGGTAGACCGGTTCTGTCGAAAGCCACACTGTGATTCGGGGTAGACTTGATCTCCTAGGACTTAAAGTCTGCGCAGAACAATTCTGGCAAATACTTTTCCAACAATACACAGAAGTGAGATACCCCTATAGTTGTTACAGTCGCTCCGATCACCCTTGTTCTTGTACAGTGTTATGATGCTTGTATCTTTGAAATCCTGTGGGACTTGTCCTTCTCGCCAGCATAGCTATATTAGCTGATGGATCTGTAGAGTGAGTGTGTCTTGCCCACTCCTGATAACCTCTATTGGAATCCCATCCTTACCTGGAGCCTTGCCAGATGCAAGTTCATTTATAGCACACTTAACTTCTGTTATGGTGGGAAGTGTGTCCAGGTGGTCAAGAGTTGGTGGAGCCTCTATGATGTTGAGGGCATCATCCGCTAGTTTGGTCTCACTTGAGTAAAGCTCCAAATAGTGCTCTACCCATCTGTCCATCTGCTGTTTCTTATCAGTGATGATTTCTCCAGTCAAGGTTTTCAATGGTGCACTTCTTTTGATCACTGGACCTCAGGCTTTCTTTATTCCTTCATACATGCTTCTTATGTTTCCCTTATCACTAGCGATTTGAATGGACTCACAATAATCATTTGCACACTGCCTGGCAGCCTTTTGCACATCCTTCCTAGCTTACCTTAGCTCACTCAGAGTGTTACGCGTTGGTCTTTCCTTGTTTCTTAAGAGAGCTATCTTCTTCTTATCAGTCAAGGGCTGCAGAGTCTCGCTGTTTGCCACAAACCAGTCCTGCCTCTTATGATCCACAGTGCCGAAACCCCTACCACAGTTTTATAAAGAGTTTCCTTAAGTTGACCCCACTTTTCATTTACTGTACAATTGTCTGGTGTATCAATGAAAGCGTCTTCAAGTTGCTGTTGAAACTGAAAGCACTTTTCAGGATCGTGAGTGTTAATAATATTAATCCTGGGGCTAGATTTGTGTTTAGCTGTGTAGATTCTCTTTGGTCTCAGTCTAACCCTTGCAACAACCAAAGAATGATCCGTATCACAGTCAGCACTGTGGTAACTTCGAGTAAATGAAATATGGTTCAGATGTTGTCTCCGTGTGATGATGAAGTCCAGCTGGTGCCAATGGCCGGATCTTGGATGTTTCCATGTGACCTTATACATCTCTTTTGTTGTAAAAAAGGAATTTGTAATACATAGGTCATTACTGGTGCAATGCTCCAGCAGCCTTTGCCCATTTTCATTCATGCGACCGATGTTGTATTTTCCAAGGCACACTGGCCATGAACTCGAGTCCTTGCCCACACGAGCATTGAAATCACCGAGCATATAAATGTAGTCAGATTTTGGAACTGCCTTGATCACGGAGTCTAACTCCTCATAGAACGAATCCTTCACATCATCAGAGGAATCGTGTGTCGGTGCATATGCAGTAATAATGGTGGCAAAACTACAAGAGGTTGCCAAGCGAATGGATTATAGTCTTTCATTTCCTCCTGCTGGAATTTCAATCATTCCCAGTAGCGAATTCTTCACTGCAAAGCCCACACCGTGTTGCCTTTTTTCTGCCTGCCCTCTACCCTTCCAAAAAAGGTGTAATTGTTTTCCCTGAGTGACCCTTCCTCAGCGAGGCGAGTCTCCTGCAGGCCAGCAATATCAATGTTAAGACGATTGAGTTCGGCAATCAGTCACAGCCATTTTTCTCACACCGTCAATATTGGTCAAATCAGTGGAAAATCCTGGACGCATGGTTCTCACGTTCCAGGTTGCAAGCCGTAGCTGAGGCTTCTATTTTTCTTTTTATTAGTACCTGGTGCATTGGTTTTACAGCCTGCGATCCAGATTTTGTCCTAGCCCCAAGTACCCATTGAAGCAGGCAGGCTGTGGCGGATCAGCACCCAAATGGCCGGGGGCTGCCCAGCCTGAGGCGGGCGGTAGCTGATCAGTGACACCTGTAGGTGTCTCCCACCGTCAGAGGCCAATTGACAGGGACTTATAATCCGTAACAGTTGCCTCTCGCTTTGATTCCGAGACCAGTTAAGACCAGGAATGGAGTTATTGCCTCTCCATAGCACAAAGCCTGGGCTAAAATATAGAGATCATGTGTTGCCCATGCAGCATGATCTCTCTCTCTCTCTCTCTCTCTCTCTCTCTCTCTCTCTCTCTCTCTCTCTCTCTCTCTCTCTCTCTCTCTCTCTCTCTCGGCCTGCCTAGTTCACTCCAGAGGAAAGGTAACACCCCTACATCTGGAACAAGACAAGCTGTAGAAGCTGCCGGATCAGCAAAGCAATGTTCTAGCTTCGATCCTAGACCAGCCGCCAACCAAGGCTTAGGGCCTGGTCTGCCCTGCAGTCCTGCATTTTGTCTTTAGCTTGCATTTCCTCGCACCAGGGTAAGGCTTGTACCCTCCCAATTGCGCTCTTCCGCCCGAAGCCGTTGGCACAATGTGGGTGTCGGGTTTGGTAAGCGCCGCCCAACGTTCAGCGCTAACAGAAAGCAGGTAGTACCGTCTACTGTTATACGGTAGCTCAGTCATATCTGACTAAGACCTGACACACATTTAGGTACATATAGAAAGAGTAAAGGATCTTTTAGTTACATACCGAACAAGCTGGGGGTCTTTTAGTTACACACAGAACAAGCTGGGGGTCTTTTGTTACATATATAGAACTGATTAGAGATCTTTTAGCTACATAAAGAACGGACTAAGAATTGTTTAGTTACACACAGACAGGGTTAAGCATCTTTTAGTTACATAAAGAACTGGCTAAGGATCTAATTTAGTCAAAGACAGGACGGACTGATTTAGTTACTGAAAGGATGACTAATTGACTAATGTAATCAACGGCAGGTTGGACCGAGAATATCTATGCTCCGTACGGGATACACTGTGTTTTCATGTTTGTATTGTTTTGGCATATGTGACAGTGTTGAAGAATTCTCATAATTTCGTCGTACTTTGCCAAATTATCTAAGGAGGTATAACATATGAAAACAATGCTCTCGTTATCAGTTTAAACAATGCTCCTTTATATCCAAGGATGCCTAAATGGGAATAGGCGTGGCGGCCAGAGAGTGTCGGCCTGACACGATTACCACAAAACCTAATTAGAGGCAGGAAACAGTAGTAACCACTTGCTGGTCTTGGTGTGGTCAAAATAAGGTGTGGCCATTAAGGTGTGAAATGTTAGTTCACCAACCTGAAAGGTAGATGGAGTGGCAACCGCTGATCAATTTGGCAAATATTGCCAGGCATGTGTTTATACTAATTAGGCTGTTGGGTGTCAGTTAGATGTCAGTTTGGCTGGGCCTCGATAACGAGGTATAGCAATGTCCATGTATAAAGATTGGCTTAGAAACCTCAATTAGATCTCTTGTGGAAGAATCAGGTAAAAAACAATATTTTTATATTTGCAAATATCATAAGTATTTAAGATATCATACATCGTTAAGTCTTGATTCTTAAGATGTCTAGAATTTTCCATGGATTTCCTAAAAACTAGTAACTATTCCGCCAAGTAACGACAGTCTGATGTTTGTCACTTCGATGAAAGCTATATTTTCTCATTGTGTTATATGTAGTTGTACTGTTCTGTTTCTGATTATTCTTCTAGGATTCGTTTCTATGCACAGTTTTTATTACAATATTGATATACGTAATGTATACACACACAAGGGTGAATGTTTTGTTGTGCTATTCTATCAGTATGCATGTTATAGTATGCATCAGGTGTTATATATACACCCCAAGGTGAATGTTATAGGATACTATTGTGGTGTTGTTTGAAGCGTATATTGTATATGCATTAAACAAACTGTGTGACACGTACATGGTGTGCGTAACCATTTACAGGTGCGTGATGAACGTGCGTTCATGGCAACTCACATGAAGCTGACACGAAGGCTGATCACCGGCAAATAAGCCTGGAGATGGGGCGCTGTTGTATTAACACCATTGAACACTTAATCTAGTGAACCAACTTTCATGAAGGAGCGCCTGCATTATATCTGGTGTCGGCATGATGAAGAGAAACCCACTGTGGGTGACATAATATTTGTACTCCACATGGTGTCTGTATGAAAAGACATGGACTTAGGACATCCCTTCATCATGACTGGACCGTTAAAGGAAGGCAGCGAATGAAACGACCGGACCTGTTCTACTACGAAAAAGTACTTCTTCTTGACAGAGAGAGAGAGAGAGAGAGAGAGAGAGAGAGAGAGAGAGAGAGAGAGAGATGGGGGGGAGGGGTGGTAGGATGGAGTAAGGACTGAAAGGACAGTAAAAGTGGTGAACTTGGATGTGTGTGTGCGTATGCTGGGACACTAGCTGACCCGGCCCGGCTTCGCCTAGGCCCTGGCGGGGATCTATCTGTCTGTCTATCTGTCTGTCTGTCTGTCTGCCTGCCTGCCTGCCTGCCTGCCTACCTACCTACCTATCTATCTATCTATCTATCTATCCGTCTGTCTGTCTGTCTGTTTGACGTTGCCCGGCTTCGCCCAGCCCCTGGAGGGAAGCATTTCATTTAATTCATATAAGTAGTCATATAAGCTCCCGTTCAGGTTCCCGACTGTCTGTCTGTCTGTCTGTCTGTCTGTCTGTCTGACCCAACCCGGCTTCGCCCAGCCCCTGGTGGGGAGAATCTCATTTAATTCATATAAGTAGTCATATAAGCTCCCGTTCCCGTTCCCGACTATCTGTCTATCTGTCTGTCTGTCTGTTTGTCTGCCAGCCAGCCAGCCAGCCAGCCAGCCGCGAACGCATAATGAACAGACGCACATACATACATCGCCTATTATATATATATATATATATATATGATTGTATGTTTAGATCCTAGAAACTACACATTCTCGTTCGTCTATTTCCTGCTCTCAACCAGAGTGCCAGTTTACACAATCCTGTTCTGCGAAAGTAAGGCGTAATCTGGTGGAGGAAAGGCTTTACATTCACAAAGAACTCTGTCTTAGAAGACCCAAGGCGAAATCTCTTGCTGAGAATTGTATTCCGTTATACAAGTAACATGTTAAGTTACGTATTTTGTCATATTTATATGTTGATGTAACGTAATTATTGTTTTGCAATATTTCATACGACCATCATCTCACATCACTACGAAATCACCCGTTCACTATCTCCATACTACCAAAGCATCAAATCATAGTTCTTGTGGTGATAATTGATTGCTAATGGCATTATGAATATCTAGATTGCAAATAAACACAGTGGTAGTTTATGTAACTCATAGCAAGATCGAGGGGAAGAGAAAAAGGAAAGGGCAGAGAAGTAAATACCTGGATGGCTAGGCCACGTTGTATGGTCGAGACAAGAACCCGGAGCTGATCCACGACTTTGGTGATCGAGTGATATGGCAAAACATGACCGCCCACGCTTACCGGTATGGCACATGATGATGATAATGAGTTATCTCTTAATATTTTCCAAGTGTATGTAATAGTGTCTGATTACATGTTTACTAGCACTACTGGTAGGGGAGACGTTATATTAACCAGGGAGCGGTGATTGTCAGCGAGGAACCCTGCCCTATCAAGTAATCGGTTAAGAGATGTAAATCTAGGCCCCTAACCTGCTTCTTTCCGCTCCTCTGGTACACCAAGACAAGCTACTTTTACTTGTGTGCGTACCATTGTCAGCAGAGCACTTGTATATTCAGGGACATTGAATGTATCCAGCCTAAAAGAGACATTTATCCCGTGTTTGCTGCTGGAATAGGAAGCGCCGTGGATTTGCACCGGCACCCTCTATAACGCCAGTGTGAGCGCTAACTTAACATATGACAAAGTTGTGATTGCTCGAATGGTATAGAAACCACGCCAAACTGACAATGTGAGTTTGTAAAACTCAGCAGTGAGTTTGTACAGACACATGTATGTGTGTGTATGAGTGTTTATTTGTGGTGGATGTTGTGTGTTTGGTATGCTGCTAGGTTAACTCAGCGCTTGTTCCATTCATAATTTGAGAAGAAACACGGCACTGTAAATTGCTATTATTTCTGCTGTATGGGTACACATCATTATGGTTGGTCTGAGAATGTGTTCTGCGTGTCTCTCACGAGTGTGTTACTTCAGAGAACATGTTGAACATGTTTTCTTGTACACCACAGCACAGTGGTGGCTACCTCTGACATCTTGTACACTACAATACAGTGGTGGCTACCTCTGACATCTTGTACACTACAACACAGTGGTGGCTACCTCTGACATCTTGTACACTACAGCACAGTGGTGGCTACCTCTGACATCTTGTACACTACAACACAGTGGTGGCTACCTCTGACATCTTGTACACTACAACACAGTGGTGGCTACCTCTGACATCTTGTACACTACAACACAGTGGTGGCTACCTCTGACATCTTGTACACTACAACATAGTGGTGGCTACCTCTGACATCTTGTACACCACAACACAGTGGTGGCTACCTCTGACATCTTGTACACTACAACACAGTGGTGGCTACCTCTGACATCTTGTACACCACAACACAGTGGTGACTACCTCTGACATCTTGTACACTACAACACAGTGGTGGCTACCTCTGACATCTTGTACACTACAACACAGTGGTGGCTACCTCTGACATCTTGTACACTACAACATAGTGGTGGCTACCTCTGACATCTTGTACACCACAACACAGTGGTGGCTACCTCTGACATCTTGTACACTACAACACAGTGGTGGCTACCTCTGACATCTTGTACACTACAACATAGTGGTGGCTACCTCTGACATCTTGTACACCACAACACAGTGGTGGCTACCTCTGACATCTTGTACACTACAACACAGTGGTGGCTACCTCTGACATCTTGTACACCACAACACAGTGGTGGCTACCTCTGACATCTTGTACACTACATCACAGTGGTGGCTACCTCTGACATCTTGTACACTACAACACAGTGGTGGCTACCTCTGACATCTTGTACACCACAACACAGTGGTGGCTACCTCTGACATCTTGTACACCACAACACAGTGGTGGCTACCTCTGACATCTAGTACACTACAACACAGTGGTGGCTACCTCTGACATCTTGTACACCACAACACAGTGGTGGCTACCTCTGACATCTTGTACACTACAACACAGTGGTGGCTACCTCTGACATCTTGTACAGCACGGCACAGTGGTGGCTACCTCTGACATCTTGTACAGCACGGCACAGTGGTGGCTACCTCTGACATCTTGTACAGCACGGCACAGTGGTGGCTACCTCTGAAATCTTGTACAACACGGCACAGTGGTGGCTACCTCTGACATCTTGTACAGCACAACACAGTGGTGGCTACCTCTGACATCTTGTACAGCACAACACAGTGGTGGCTACCTCTGACATCTTGTACACTACAACACAGTGGTGGCTACCTCTGACATCTTGTACACTACAACACACTGGTGGCTACCTCTGACTTCTTGTACACTACAACACACTGGTGGCTACCTCTGACATCTTGTACACTACAACACAGTGGTGGCTACCTCTGACATCTTGTACACTACAACACAGTGGTGGCTACCTCTGACATCTTGTACACCACAACACAGTGGTGGCTACCTCTGATATCTTGTACAGCACGGCACAGTGGTGGCTACCTCTGATATCTTGTACAGCACGGCACAGTGGTGGCTACCTCTGACATCGTGTACACCACAACACAGTGGTGGCTACCTCTGATATCTTGTACAGCACGGCACAGTGGTGGCTACCTCTGATATCTTGTACAGCACAACACAGTGGTGGCTACCTCTGATATCTTGTACAGCACAACACAGTGGTGGCTACCTCTGACATCTTGTACACCACAACACAGTGGTGGCTACCTCTGACATCTTGTACACTACAACACAGTGGTGGCTACCTCTGACATCTTGTACACTACAACACAGTGGTGGCTACCTCTGACATCTTGTACACTACAACACACTGGTGGCTACCTCTGACATCTTGTACACTACAACACAGTGGTGGCTACCTCTGACATCTTGTACACTAAAACACAGTGGTGGCTACCTCTGTCATCTTGTACACAACAACACAGTGGTGGCTACCTCTGACATCTTGTACAGCACGGCACAGTGGTGGCTACCTCTGACATCTTGTACAACACGGCACAGTGGTGACTACCTCTGATATCTTGTACACTACAACACAGTGGTGGCTACCTCTGACATCTTGTACACTACAACACAGTGGTGGCTACCTCTGACATCTTGTACACTACAACACAGTGGTGGCTACCTCTGACATATTGTACACTACAACACAGTGGTGGCTACCTCTGACATCTTGTACAGCACGGCACAGTGGTGGCTACCTCTGACATCTTGTACAGCACGGCACAGTGGTGACTACCTCTGATATCTTGTACACTACAACACAGTGGTGGCTACCTCTGACATCTTGTACACTACAACACAGTGGTGGCTACCTCTGACATCTTGTACACTACAACACAGTGGTGGCTACCTCTGACATCTTGTACAGCACGGCACAGTGGTGGCTACCTCTGATATCTTGTACAGCACGGCACAGTGGTGGCTACCTCTGACATCTTGTACAGCACGGCACAGTGGTGACTACCTCTGATATCTTGTACACTACAACACAGTGGTGGCTACCTCTGACATCTTGTACAGCACGGCACAGTGGTGACTACCTCTGACATCTTGTACACTACAACACAATGGTGGCTACCTCTGACATCTTGTACAGCACGGCACAGTGGTGACTACCTCTGACATCTTGTACAGCACGGCACAGTGGTGACTACCTCTGACATCTTGTACAGCACGGCACAGTGGTGGCTACCTCTGACATCCACAGCGACACACAGCCGTCTTGTATCCCCCACACAGCCACAACTTGTACACGTCTACAACACGGCCACCATGACTTGGAGACGTCCTGTGTGGTCAAGCAATGCCATACACGTCACAAATGTTGGGCGTCGATAAGATGGTGAGAATTGTTCCCTGCTTCGATAAGGTGGTGAGAATTGTTCCCTGCTTCTTCTATGATATCAGCGCCACACTGAACAACCGCTTTCAACGATGAATACATTTTGCTTTAGGAATGGATAAGAGAAGTGAATATGGCCAATGTGTTGCAGAATTCCGTAATAAATGACACGACTATATACCGATTCAGCAGCCTTGTCACAATGTTATAAATGACGCGACTAAATACCGATTCAGCACCCTTGTCACAATGTTATAAATGACGCGACTATATACCGATTCAGCAGCCTTGTCACAATGTTATAAATGACGCGACTATATACCGATTCAGCAGCCTTGTCACAATGTTATAAATGACGCGACTATATACCGATTCAGCAGCCTTGTCACAATGTTATAAATGACGCGACTATATACCGATTCAGCAGCCTTGTCACAATGTTATAAATGACGCGACTATATACCGATTCAGCAGCCTTGTCACAATGTTATAAATGACACGACTATATACCGATTCAGCAGCCTTGTCACAATGTTATAAATGACACGACTATATACCGATTCAGCAGTCTTGTCACAATGTTATAAATGACACGACTATATACCGATTCAGCAGTCTTGTCACAATGTTATAAATGACGCGACTATATACCGATTCAGCAGTCTTGTCACAATGTTATAAATGACACGACTATATACCGATTCAGCAGCCTTGTCACAATGTTATAAATGACGCGACTATATACCGATACAGCAGTCTTGTCACAATGTTATAAATGATATGACTATATACCGATTCAGCGGCCTTGTCACAATGTTATAAATGACATGACTATATTCCGATTCAGCAGTCTTGTCACAATGTTATAAATGACGCGACTATATAAGGATTCAGCAGTCTTGTCACAATGTTATAAATGACGCGACTATATACCGATTCAGCAGTCTTGTCACAATGTTATAAATGACGCGACTATATACCAATTCAGCAGCCTTGTCACAATGTTATAAATGACGCGACTATATACCGATTCAGCAGTCTTGTCACAATGTTATAAATGACGCGACTATATACCGATTCAGCAGTCTTGTCACAATGTTATAAATGACGCGACTATATACCGATTCAGCAGCCTTGTCACAATGTTATAAATGACGCGACTATATACCGATTCAGCAGCCTTGTCACAATGTTATAAATGACGCGACTATATACCGATTCAGCAGCCTTGTCACAATGTTATAAATGACGCGACTATATACCGATTCAGCAGCCTTGTCACAATGTTATAAATGACGCGACTATATACCGATTCAGCAGCCTTGTCACAATGTTATAAATGACGCGACTATATACCGATTCAGCAGCCTTGTCACAATGTTATAAATGACGCGACTATATACCGATTCAGCAGCCTTGTCACAATGTTATAAATGACGCGACTATATACCGATTCAGCAGTCTTGTCACAATGTTATAAATGACGCGACTATATACCGATTCAGCAGTCTTGTCACAATGTTATAAATGACGCGACTATATACCGATTCAGCAGTCTTGTCACAATGTTATAAATGACGCGACTATATACCGATTCAGCAGTCTTGTCACAATGTTATAAATGACGCGACTATATACCGATTCAGCAGTCTTGTCACAATGTTATAAATGACGCGACTATATACCGATTCAGCAGTCTTGTCACAATGTTATAAATGACGCGACTATATACCGATTCAGCAGCCTTGTCACAATGTTATAAATGACGCGACTATATACCGATTCAGCAGTCTTGTCACAATGTTATAAATGACGCGACTATATACCGATTCAGCAGTCTTGTCACAATGTTATAAATGACGCGACTATATACCGATTCAGCAGTCTTGTCACAATGTTATAAGATCGTAAAATTACATGCCATGGGCTTACTGGGGTGGTGACCACGTTTCGGTTGTATGAATGCAATCTGAAAGTGAAACTGACAATACTCAACAGACCAAAACATCGCCCAGTATCTACACAACAGTCCAAAACATCGCCCAGTATCCACACAACAGACCAAAACTTCGCCCAGTATCCACACAACAGACCAAAACATCGCCCAGTATCCACACAACAGACCAAAACATCGCCCAGTATCCACACGAATATGGTGACAACTACAGAGAACAATCTATAAAGTACCTGTAAGGAACAAAAATGAAGCACATGCATGTCTGCTTTAGCAGAAGAGACACAGGAAAATGCAATAAATGTATGAAGATCTCCATGCAACAACATATCACTAAGCACGACAACATTGAACACAACAAATTTATCAGACAAGAAATGTTAGCTGCCATGAAATCAAGAAGATTAACGGAGTTATTACAGGCAAATATTTTTTTCTCGCATATCCTTGCTACATGACATTGCCGTCAACACTAGCATTTTTCAGCAGCATTTGATATCTTGACAAGTTTTACGTTCAGTAGTTTGCCATTGCTTTCTGAACGACCGGCTCACATATTTCCGTAAGTAACCAGCGCAACGCGATCTGCTGCCAAATTTCGCGCAGCTGTTTCGTTACTGGGTATACGGAATTACGAACAACGCCCTTAACCCTAATCACCAGGGAGCCGGCACAGACAAATATATCAAACAATAAATATCGATATCAAGACGATTGACAGAGTGATTACAGGAAATATCAAACTATATATAGCGATATCAAGAAAATCGACAGAGTGATTACAGGAAATATCAAACAATAAATAGCGATATCAAGAAGATCGACAGAGTGATTACAGGAAATATCAAACAATAAATAGCGACATCAAGAAGATCAACAGAGTGATTACAGGAAATATCGAACTATAGATAGAGATATCAAGACGATTGGCATATTGATTACAGGAAATATCTAACAATAAATGGCGACATCAAAAAAGCTCGACTGAGTGATTACATGAAATATCAAACAATAAATAGCGATATCAAGACGACTGACATGGTGACTACAGGAAATATCAAACAATAAATAGCGACATCAAGACGATTGACAGAGTGATTACAGGAAATATCAAAAACAATAAATAGCGATATCAAGACGATTGACAGAGTGATTATAGGAAATACTAAACAATAAATAGCGATATCAATACGATTGATAGAGTGATTACAGGAAATATCAAAAACAATAAATAGCGACATCAAGACGATTGACTGAGTGATTACATGAAATATCAAACAATAAATAGCGACATCAAGAAGAAACTACATGAAGCTACAGAGAAATAGCTCAATAACCAATCTAAAGTAACTAAAAACAAGAACACGGATACCATAAAACAATGCACGAGAAACAAAATGGATACATCGGAAAAGCATGATTAGTTAGTCGACAGATCATCCTCATTACACATCAAACCATTCAGTCCATAAGTGCTCGGTTCCCCTCCTCAGTAAATCCCGCAGCGTATAGCGGCTAACGACACCAGTTCTGTGTTGGTTTATTAATCTTCTTTGGCTTCCTGTGTGCGTTGACGATTGCAGTTGTTGCTAGATCGCTCATCAAAGGCAAAAAAGCATAGGATTTCTAAGACATTTTAACAAACAGAGATGGAACTGAGACATGGGCTTTTATTGGAAATTGCTGGAATAAAGAAGCAGAGAGAAAGATGTATGTGGAAAGCTTCTGTCGCTGATCAGCAGATGTTAATGTCAGAGGAAGATGTATGTGGAGGACTTCTGTAGAGGACCAGCAGATGTTGATATCAGAGAAAGATGTATGTGGAGGGCTTCTGTAGCCGACTAGCGGATGTTGATATCAGAGACATGTAGTGGAGGGCTTCTGTAGAGGACCAGCAGATGTTAATATCAGAGACAGATGTACGTGGAGAGCTTCTGTAGCCGACTAGCGGATGTTGATATCAGAGACAGATGTATGTGGAGGGCTTCTGTAGCCGACTAGCGGATGTTAATATCAGAGACATGTACGTGGAGGGCTTCTGTAGTTGACTAGCGGATGTTGATATCAGAGACATGTACGTGGAGGTCTTCTGTAGAGGACCAGCAGATGTTAATGTCAGAGAAAGACGTATGTGGAGGGCTTCTGTAGACGACTAGTGGATGTTGATATCAGAGAAAGATGTATGTGGAGGACTTCTGTAGCCGACTAGCGGATGTTGATATCAGAGAAAGATGTATGTGGAGGGCTTCTGTAGAGGACCAGAGGATGTTGATATCAGAGACAGATGTATGTGGAGGGCTTCTGTAGTTGACTAGCGGATGTTGATATCAGAGACAGATGTATGTGGAGGGCTTCTGTAGTTGACTAGCGGATGTTGATATCAGAGATAGGTGTATGTGGAGGGCTTCTGTAGAGGACCAGAGGATGTTGATATCAGAGACAGATGTACGTGGAGGGCTTCTGTAGTTGACTAGCGGATGTTGATATCAGAGACAGATGTACGTGGAGGGCTTCTGTATCTGACAAGCGGATGTTGATGTCAGAGAAAGATGTATGTGGAGGGCTTCTGTAGTTGACTAGCGGATGTTGATATCAGAGACAGATGTATGTGGAGGGCTTCTGTAGAGGACCAGAGGATGTTGATATCAGAGACAGATGTATGTGGAGGGCTTCTGTAGAGGACCAGCGGATGTTGATATCAGAGACAGATGTATGTGGAGGGCTTCTGTAGAGGACCAGAGGATGTTGATATCAGAGAAAGATGTATGTGGAGGGCTTCTGTAGTTGACTAGCGGATGTTGATATCAGAGACAGATGTATGTGGAGGGCTTCTGTAGAGGACCAGAGGATGTTGATATCAGAGACAGATGTATGTGGAGGGCTTCTGTAGAGGACCAGCGGATGTTGATATCAGAGACAGATGTATGTGGAGGGCTTCTGTAGTTGACTAGCGGATGTTGATATCAGAGACACATGTACGTGGAGGGCTTCTGTAGCCAACTAGCGGGTGTTGATATCAGTAGCATCACAGTTTTCGGGAAGTCGAATGAAAGCGAGGACTGGGGAGAACCGGCCGCTAGTGTGCGCTCCATACTACGCCAATGACAAACACGCAAGATGTCAGACATGAACAAAAGGAAAACAAGTAACAATTGTTTATATAGGTAGCAATTGTTTATGTAAGTAACAACTGTTTATGTAAGTAGCAATTGTTTGTGTAAGTAACAAATGTTTATGGTTGGTGACGGATTCTACAGGCGACATTGATGGCAGTGACGTAAATCAGTTGGTCTGGTGTGGGTGGTTTGGTGACGTAGGTGACCCGTCTATTAATATATTTTGTGGGATAACTTGGCGGAGTGTTCAAATACAGTGACGTTGGTCTGATCTGGTGTGTGTGGGTGGGTGGATAAGAGGTGTGAGGTATGAGAGCTGTACTGTCTTTTTTTTTTTTCAACCCCACTGACAATTTATATTTCAGTTTGTAAGACTACCCATGTGTTCTGTAAATGCCGAATTTACAATAAGTGAGCATATTTACAGCAACTGATACATCACAAACACACCTTGTTTCCATTGACAACTCTAAGAACAACATGTTGTCACCATGTACATGTTGTAACCGTAGTACACACCAGTGGTTTCCAAACCTCGCAACATCGGTTCCAAGGCGTCACCGTATTTATTATTACCTGTAGTTTTAGTTGTCTAGAAATCTCACCATGAAGGTTGTTCTCACTGAATGATTTCAAGATGGCTACATGTCAATACTCTATCAGCGCTTGTAACACCACTTGAAGCCCACTAATATGAACACTACACTATATATTTAACACGATGTAGGGGAGGTGGGCGTGGTTGTCTGCTATACACATATATACGGTGTGTTATATGTGTGGAGGGCAGGTGTCCTTAGAAAGCTGGGCTGTGTCGATACGAGGATTTTCAACATTCATTGAACACAGGAGCCATGGAGCCTTGTTACGTAGTCAACAACAACATTTACGGTTGAACCCAGAGCTAGCTATATAACCAATTGCTTACCTAGCCACTGTCTACAGCAGTGAACGCCAAACGTGTCCGGTTCTCCGACAAATGAATTGTCCACATGGATGAATCTGCAGTGGAACAGAAATCTAATTTTTTTAAACAAGGTAACTGCCAAAGTCCTGTTGATACAGGTTGGGGACATGGCATGAGACGTATCAAGCGCGGTCGACAGAAGGAGACCGTGCGATGTGACCTATCACGACAATGTTCACAAGCACGTGAAAAGTAGGCTGGACGTTTTGGTGCGAGAACAGAACGTCACTTTAGAGTCAGTCAGACTTGGACTTCGTTCGGTGTTAGACCTAGTCCTCGTCAACAGAGCAACGGCTACAAACTATGCCGCTCTTGTAGAACTGTGATGTTTAGATATTGTTTGTACATTTGTGAACTCGTGTATGGAACAAATGATTTGTCGCTTTCATCTCGACAGCGTCTAATGTATCGTGTTAGTAAAATAGACTGAGAAAACTACGCCGGTGTCCTGTTCAGCAAGCTATGTTGAGTCAGTCTAAGTTGTTAACGTGTATAGACTGTAAAGGCGCAATAACCATCACAAGTGGCAGGAGAGATGTCTACAACATCAAGAGTCAGCAGCTCTAGAGAGATCTACGAAGTGCCACTGAAATATCACAGTAGTGGCGCGTCACGAATGAGATTGTCGTCCAGTTATCTTAGAGCACATGGCCTCTGAAATCTATGTGTTGTACAACCAGACCGTGTATAAACTAGCAGATGTTCCCTGTCAGCAATCTTCAAAGTAAAGAATGCCACGGGGTTGCTGTAACAATCAAGAGTCAAGAGTAGCAGTATCTATCTAACCATGCAGCTCTCTATCAGCACTCAACCTGATAGTCAGAATCATCAACCAGACACCCAGAAACTCCTTGGCATATATGGAGGCTCGTCCGGGATAACGGACTATCACGTCTACGACCCACAAGCGGACACAAGTAGCAGCCGAGACAAGCTATACGGACATGTCTCTCTGCAGAACCATAACATGTTTGTTTGATTCCCTTTACTTTTCATATCCTGCTGTAGCCTTTCTTATTAGAACGTGGTTTCCCATAATTTCAAACAATGTAATCTGACTTAATAAAGAGCAAACCAGCTTAGTATATCAGCCACAGAATGTAAGGAGTATGCTGGTCATTGTCCAACCAAACAGCAGATTACTGTAAAAGCTACCAGCATTTCCTGTACATTCAGGAAATGGCAAACAGGACAATGGTCATTACGCGTGCTGTTTGTACCATCATCATCATGTGCCGTGGCGATAAGCGTGAGTGGTCGCAGTTCACCATCTCACACGATCACCAGTCTTGAACCAGATCTGTGTTCTTGTCTCCATTGTGCCATATGACCAAGTCGTCCAAGTATTTATCTCTCTGTCTTCCCCTTGCTCTTTTCCCATCCATCTTGCCAGCTGTCACTACGTGTTCTAGTTTATTTCTCCTGACAACATGCCCAACAATTATTAACTGCCAGCGCCTAATGTATCGAACCAGTTTACGGTTTTCATTTACTTCATGTAGAAATTGCTCTTTGGATGTTCTGCCCGCCCATGGTATTTTTTGCATTTTCTTCAGAAACCACATTTACACTGCCATTAGATGTTTTTCAACTTCACTGCTAATTGTTCAAGTGTCACATGCATATAACAGTATAGGTTCTATATAAGACTTCAACTCTTTTCTCATTCCAATTGACAGTGTTTTATTTGTTCGCTGTGGTGTAGCTGTTTTCCATCTTGCAAGCGGCTACCTTGGCCATAGCGATTTGTTTTGTACCATATCAACAGACAAATACATGTATCCACAAATTGCTACAAGATAGAACTTTATACAGACAAACAGAACTAGACCAGGGCCTCGACAGATTAAATATCATCAAGGTAGGTTCCACCCCAAGTGTTCTCCTAACCTTCACTATTTCTGATTTCTAGCTTGTTCTCTAATTCCTACTTCTTTCCTATGCTTCCTATGAGTGCACATCAATATATGTAAGTTTATTATTGAGTTAAAAATGAACTATGAACATTGGTTACACTTTGTTCAAACACAGATTTATAGAGATAACTAATTTCAGATTTATAGATTTATAGAGACAACTAATTCAGATTTATATAAATATAATTTATATCCAGATTTATATAAGTAATTCAGGTTTATACATTTTTATAGATTTATAGATTTATAGAGATAACTAATTTCATTGCAGTCATGGTTTTTCGGCCAGCCTGCCTTTACATTTACTGACTGACTCAAAATGCCCCAACTTGGTGAATTAGAAAACAAATTGGTGCTGCTCAGCAGAAGTGACGTAAAATGAAATGTAACAGTGTTTTCATCGAATGGTGAGTGTGCGCGTCATGTCTGTTTTGTCAAAGCAATAACAGTACATCGAGATTAGTTATAAATTTTCATTTGATCGATTTGTAACTTTCAGGACGAAGAGCGTACAGGTCAAACTTCAAGGCCGCAAGCTAGGTCTGGTCGATTCTTGTGTCACTCCGCCATGTTTATTGGTTTCGGTGTAGTTTACAAACAATCTTCATTATAAACACTTCAATGGTCACAATCGATCACCGACAGCTGGTGAGGGTTCCTCATCTTTGCTAGATATATCATCTTTGCTAGGTATATAATGTTTGCTGTGTATATCATCTTTGCTAGGTATATCATCTTTACTAGGTATATAATCTTTGCTGGGTATATCATCTTTGCTAGGTATATCATCATTACTAGGTAAATAATCTTTGCTGAGTATATCATCTTTGCTAGGTATATCATCTTTTCTGGATATATTATCTTTGCTGGGTATATCATCTTTGCTAGGTATATCATCTGTGCTGGGTATATCATCTTTGCTGGGTATATCATCTGTGCTGGGTATATCATCTTGATCAAATAGTTAATAATTACTACTGCATACTATCTTCTTTTTCTTTCACCAAATACCCCCCCCCCACCCCCAACTGGGAGATAGACCCTCACCCAACTGACTCCAAGCTGACCTATCCCTAGCTATTCCATGCAGCTCTGTCCGAGCTCTCCCCATATTATCCTTAGCTATTCCATGCAGCTCTGTCCGTGCTCTCCCCATATTATTCCCAGCTATTCCATGCAGGTCCATGCTCTCCCCATATTATCCTTAGCTATTCCATGCAGCTCTGTCCGTGCTCTCCCCATATTATCCCTAGCTATTCCATGCAGCTCTGTCCGTGCTCTCCCCATATTATCCTTAGCTATTCCATGCAGCTCTGTCCGTGCTCTCCCCATATTATTCCCAGCTATTCCATGCAGGTCCATGCTCTCCCCATATTATCCTTAGCTATTCCATGCAGCTCTGTCCGTGCTCTCCCCATATTATCCTTAGCTATTCCATGCAGCTCTGTCCGTGCTCTCCCCATATTATCCTTAGCTATTCCATGCAGCTCTGTCCGTGCTCTCCCCATATTATCCTTAGATATTCCATGCAGCTCTGTCCGCGCTCTCCCCATATTATTCCCAGCTATTCCATGCAGGTCCATGCTCTCCCCATATTATCCTTAGCTATTCCATGCAGCTCTGTCCATGTTCTGCCCATATTATCCTTAGCTATTCCACGCAGCTCTGTCCGTGCTCTCCCCATATTATCCCTAGCTATTCCATGCAGCTCTGTCCGTGCTCTCCCCATATTATCCCTAGCTATTCCACGCAGCTCTGTCCGTGCTCTCCCCATATTATCCCTAGCTATTCCATGCAGCTCTGTCCGTGCTCTCCCCATATTATCCCTAGCTATTCCATGCAGCTCTGTCCGTGCTCTCCCCATATTATCCCTAGCTATTCCATGCAGCTCTGTCCGTGCTCTCCCCATATTATCCCTAGCTATTCCATGCAGCTCTGTCCGTGCTCTCCCCATATTATCCCTAGCTATTCCATGCAGCTCTGTCCGTGCTCTCCCCATATTATCCCTAGCTATTCCATGCAGCTCTGTCCGTGCTCTCCCCATATTATCCCTAGCTATTCCATGCAGCTCTGTCCATGCTCTCCCCATATTATCCTTGGCTATTCCATGCAGCTCTGTCCATGCTCTCCCCATATTATCCCTAGCTATTCCATGCAGCTCTGTCCATGCTCTCCCCATATTATCCTTGGCTATTCCATGCAGCTCTGTCCATGTTCTACCCATATTATCCCTAGCTATTCCATGCAGCTCTGTCCATGCTCTTCCCATATTATCCTTGGCTATTCCATGCAGCTCTGTCCATGTTCTCCCCATATTATCCTTAGCTATTCCATGCAGCTCTGGCCATGCTCTCCCCATATTATCCCTAGCTATTCCATGCAGCTCTGTCCATGCTCTCCCCATATTATCCCTAGTTATTCCATGCAGCTCTGTCCATGCTCTCCCCATATTATCCCTAGCTATTCCACGCAGCTCTGTCCATGCTCTCCCCATATTATCCATAGCTATTCCATGCAGCTCTGTCCGTGCTCTCCCCATATTATCCCTAGCTATTCCATGCAGCTCTGTCCATGGTCTCCACATATTATCCCTAGCTATTCCATGCAGCTCTGTCCGTGCTCTCCCTATATTATCCCTAGCTATTCCATGCAGCTCTGTCCATGCTCTCCCCATATTATCCTTAGCTATTCCATGCAGCTCTGTCCATTTTCTCCACATATTATCCTTAGCTATTCCATGCAGCTCTGTCCATACTCTCCCCATATTATCCTTAGCTATTCCATGCAGCTCTGTCCATTTTCTCCCCATATTATCCCTAGCTATTCCATGCAGCTCTGTCCATGCTCTCCCCATATTATCCCTAGCTATTCCACGCAGCTCTGTCCATGCTCTCCCCATATTATCCCTAGCTATTCCATGCAGCTCTGTCCAAGCTCTCCACATATTATCCTTAGCTATTCCATGCAGCTCTGTCCATGCTCTCCACATATTATCCTTAGCTATTCCATGCAGCTATGTCCAAGCTCTCCACATATTATCCTTAGCTATTCCATGCAGCTCTGTCCAAGCTCTCCACATATTATCCTTAGCTATTCCATGCAGCTATGTCGATGCTCTCCCCATATTATCCTTAGCTATTCCATGCAGCTCTGTCCAAGCTCTCCACATATTATCCTTAGCTATTCCATGCAGCTCTGTCCATGCTCTCCACATACTATCCCTAGCTATTCCATGCAGCTCTGTCCATGCTCTCCACATATTATCCTTAGCTATTCCATGCAGCTCTGTCCATGCTCTCCACATATTATCCCTAGCAATTCCATGCAGCTCTGTCCATGGTCTCCCTATATTATCCTTAGCTATTCCATGCAGCTCTGTCCATGCTCTCCACATATTATCCTTAGCTATTCCATGCAGCTCTGTCCATGGTCTCCCTATATTATCCTTAGCTATTCCATGCAGCTCTGTCCATGCTCTCCACATATTATCCTTAGCTATTCCATGCAGCTCTGTCCATGCTCTCCCCATATTATCCTTAGCTATTCCATGCAGCTATGTCCAAATATTATCCCTAGCTATTCCAAGCAGCTCTGTCCATGGTCTCCCTATATTATCCTTAGCTATTCCATGCAGCTCTGTCCATGCTCTCCCCATACTATCCTTGGCTATTCCATGCAGCTCTGTCCGTGCTCTCCCCATATTATCCTTGGCTATTCCATGCAGCTCTGTCCGTGCTCTCCCCATATTATCCTTGGCTATTCCATGCAGCTCTGTCCATGCTCTCCCCATACTATCCTTGGCTATTCCATGCAGCTCTGTCCATGCTCTCCCCATATTATCCTTGGCTATTCCATGCAGCTCTGTCCGTGCTCTCCCCATATTATCCTTGGCTATTCCATGCAGCTCTGTCCGTGCTCTCCCCATATTATCCTTAGCTATTCCATGCAGCTCTGTCCGTGCTCTCCCCATATTATCCCTAGCTATTCCATGCAGCTCTGTCCGTCTCTCCACATATTATCCCTAGCTATTCCATGCAGATCTGTCCATGCTCTCCCCATATTATTCCCAGCTATTCCATGCAGGTCCATGCTCTCCACATATTATCCCTAGCTGTTCCATTCAGCTCTGTCCATGGTCTCCCTATATTATCCTTAGCTATTCCATGCAGTTCTGTCCATGCTCTCCCCATAATATCCCTAGCTATTCCATGCAGCTCTGTCCATGCTCTCCCCATACTATCCCTAGCTATTCCATGCAGCTCTGTCCATGCTCTCCCCATACTATCCCTAGCTATTCCGTGCAGCTCTGTCCATGCTCTCCCCATATTATTCCTAGCTATTCCATGCAGCTCTGTCCATGCTATCCACATATTATCCCTAGCTATTCCATGCAGCTCTGACCATGCTCTCCCCATACTATCCCTAGCTATTCCATGCAGCTCTGTCCATGCTCTCCCCATACTATCCCTAGCTATTCCATGCAGCTCTGTCCATGCTCTCCCCATACTATCCCTAACTATTCCATGCAGCTCTGTCCATGCTCTCCCCATATTATCCTTAGCTATTCCATGCAGCTCTGTCCATGCTCTCCCCATACTATCCCTAGCTATTCCATGCAGCTCTGTCCATGCTCTCCCCATATTATCCCTAGCTATTCCATGCAGCTCTGTCCATGCTCTCCCCATACTATCCCTAGCTATTCCATGCAGCTCTGTCCATGCTCTCCCCATACTATCCCTAGCTATTCCATGCAGCTCTGTCCATGCTCTCCCCATACTATCCCTAGCTATTCCATGCAGCTCTGTCCATGCTCTCCCCATATTATCCCTAGCTATTCCATGCAGCTCTGTCCATGCTCTCCCCATATTATCCCTAGCTATTCCATGCAGCTCTGTCCATGCTCTCCCCATATTATCCCTAGCTATTCCATGCAGCTCTGTCCATGCTCTCCCCATATTATCCCTAGCTATTCCTGCAGCTCTGTCCATGCTCTCCCCATATTATCCCTAGATATTCCATGCAGCTCTGTCCATGCTCTCCCCATACTATCCCTAGCTATTCCATGCAGCTCTGTCCATGCTCTGCCCAGGTCATACAAGTATCCGAGGTAATGAGGGAGATAGTTTGATGCCTCCATGGCAACTGTGCATGGACGAATGACATATAATACGCGTACATATGATAGATTGCGCGAAAGTGAAAGGGAGGTTGAAGAATCAGTCGTATTAAATCTTTCACAAATTCGTATCAATTGTCGCAGTAGCAGGCGTGATCACAGGCAGGGAGGACACAAACACATTCATTAACAGTAGGCTACGGACATTAGCAGTATGTCTATATGCCAACATTTGATGAGAGAGCAGAACCAGAGATTAGTCACATTTCAACATATGCTGAGACACAAAACATATGGATCAGTCGCATTTCAACATATATATATATATATATATATATATATATATATATATATATATATATAGAGAGAGAGAGAGAGAGAGAGAGAGAGAGAGAGAGAGAGAGAGCACAAATGGACACGGCACATATGGATTAGTCACATTTCAACATATGCTGAGAGAAAGAGCCAGAACATATAGACAGTCACCTTTCAATATAATGAGAGAGACAGAGAGAGAGAGAGAGAGAGAGAGAGGGGGGGGGGAGAAAGAGGAGAGAGAGAAAGAGAGAGAAAGAGAGAGAGAGAGGGGGGGAGAAAGAGGAGAGAGAGAGAAAGAGAGAGAAAGAGAGAGAAAGAGAGAGAGAGAGAGAGAGGGGGGGAGAAAGAGGAGAGAGAGAGAAAGAGAGAGAGAGAGAGAGAGAGAGAGAGAGAGAGAGAGAGAGAGAGAGAGACGGCACATATGGATCAGTCACATTTCAACATAAGCTGAGAGAACAACGGTACGTACAGACGAGTCCAGAGAGCAATGGAGTCGGTTCTAGATAATCAGTCACTAAAACAGCGATACGTGTTTCAAATAATAGCAGCTGGTCGGTTTCCACATACGTTAATACACACATTTTCCCAAATAACTAACGGAAAATTGAAACTACACCAATTGACCATGCATCGGCAAATTGATGGTCAAATATTTATCGTTCTGTGTACAATGTTCGCGGCGAGTCTGGACAAAACTGTTGTCATTCTAATAAATATATAACAAAGCATAATCGTTGGAGATTATTTGCACATATTGTTTTCGTCGGCATTTCACGTTTCAAAATGTTATATAAAAACTTGCCAAGACATCAACAACAGCAGTAAAATGCTGGTGTTGTCAGCGATGTCCTGTACATAGGATATATATATATATATATATATATATATATATATATATATATATATATATATATATATATATATATACATATATATATGTATATGGCATATCCTATTACAGGACATCGCTGTCAACATCAGCATCTTTCAGCTGATTGTTGATTTCTTGGCCACTGCTTTCTGAGCGACCGGCTCACAAACCCCGTAAGTTACCAACGAGGCGAGAACCGCTACCGATTCTCGCGAAGGTTACGTTCCTTACGTGGAAATACAGGATTACGGAGAAAGATGTTAAACCCTAGGGCAGGGAGACCGGCTATGTATATATATATTTGCCGCTTACCATTTTAAAAGATACCCAGAGCAAAGGCGGTCTGCTGCCAAATCGCCCACAGCTGTTTTTTCGAACGCGGTACGAAAAGCAGCTGCTGGAGATTTGGCAGTAGAAGCCTTGCGCTGGTTATCTTATAAAATAGTATGACGGTCGTTCATAATGGTGCCGGTCGTTCAGAAAGCAATGACAAACAACTGAACGTAAACTTGCCAAGAAATCAAGAACAGCCAACAAAATGCTGTGGTTGACTGCAACGTCCTGTATAGGATTTGTAGCTAACTTGTATGTGCTTAACACTCTTGACATCCTTAACAATACTGAAATGTTACAAGACAATGGCATGGTTATGTAATTTCTATCATACCGTTAAGGTTATCATTTGAACCCCCGACAAGTCTCTGTGTGTGTGTTTGTGTGTGTATATATAAAACAGAAAAGCGTGAGAGAAGCCAAACTGTCGGCGCTACCAACAGACAATGTAATCAGTCTGTTGGAAAACGAGCTGGGAAGAAACAGCATCTACCAGCTGCGCAAGACACCTGATGGGGTAGTGGTCTCCATCAACAAAACCCCAAAGACCACAGCACTTATGCAGAAGATCGCACGAGATGAGAAAGCCGACATCAAGCTTCACCACGGCATCTTATTGGAAGCCACCCGGCACCGCACAAGTAAACGATGGGTCATTAAACGCGTCAAGACCCATCTCACCAACGACCAGATCAGGGAGATGCTGACAAGGGAGAACAAGAAACTCAATATTACCAGTGCTGAGAGGATCATCGGAAAGAACAACATCCCCTCCACAGTCGTCATAGTAACATCGGAGGACCGAGTGATTCCTCAATTCATCAGATGAGACAAGAGAGACCAAGTTCCAGAGCACTACATACCGAGAGTGTTGCAGTGCTCTAAGTGCCAGAAGTTTTAGCACACCCGTGCCACCTGCAAGAGTGAGGTTGAGGTTTGCAGATACTGCTCTGGACCTCATCCATACAGCCAGTGCTAGCATGCAAAGACTGACAAGGACCAGGAGGACTAACCCTAACAGAAAGTGGGCCAACTGCCTCGGCAACCACGGCGCCAGATACCTCGGCTGCCCCTGCCACCAAGACAGCAAAGAAGCCATGAAGATCGCCATTAAATCTAACCTACCATATAAAGAGGTTAGGAGGCAGTACGAGGCAACCAATCGACTCATAAGAAGCGACAAATCGCAAATGGAAGGCCAACTGAAGGACCTGCGATCAAAGCTCAACAGCATGGAGGAAGAAAAAGACAAGACGCAAGAGACTCAGATAACAGCCGCTCAGCGCATCCTGGACGAAACGGAGCAAGTTCAGCAGAAGTTTGAGCAGGATGTCGCTCGAATGGCTGCTATAAAGGCGAAGACAGAAGAAATGCTATCAAGCATGGAGGAACAACAAGACAAGACGCAAGAAACACAGATAACGGCCGTTCAACGCACCCTGGATGAACTGAAGCAAATTCAGCAGAAGATTGAGCTGGATATTACTCGTATGGCTGCTATAAAGGCTGAGACTAATGAACAACTATCAAAAATACAAGAAGTGAAAGAAAAGACAGAGGATACTCTACAAGAGATATTAGAACTGCTCAAGACGAAGTCAGCCACACCCGAACCAGAAGATGCAAGAACACAGAGAGAAGAAGAAGCATCAGAAGAAGGAATACAACTGGATGAAGAAGGCTACCCAGACCAAGACCGAGTGCCTAGGGAAGCCATGGAACGATGTCGCCCCCCACCAAGATCGAACTGGCGAACACCGAGAAGATTCGAAGACAAGCCAAGATGGGGAAATAGGAGGAACACCAGAAGAGACGACAACCGGTAAAGCTTCCTGAAGGAAACAGCACCATATGACGGGGTAGGCACACAACAACTCCAGGCCACAACAAGTGAGCGACTCTATACAGACATGAAAAACCTCATCAAGAAAGCAACGAACGCAATCAACCCATCAGAAGCCGGGAAGATGACAACAAGCAGCCCAGAGTACGAAAGACAAACTACAAGCTACACGATAAATACCCCAATTATAGCCAAGTCGAAAACTCGAAGGTTTACAAGGGGGTACTCGTACCAAAAATTGGATTGGATATATATATATATATATATATATATATATATATATATATATATATATATATATATATATATATATATATATATCTTATATATAACAGGCAATCTCCGTCTGTATGTCTGTATGTCCTTTATGCGTTCGCGAACGGCCCATCCGATTGAGATGAAATTTTCTACACGTCTTCCTCTTATTCCCGCGCAGCCAACTGTGATATTTTTTAGTGTGAAATCGGCTGCTTACTTAATATTATTTAATTTTTCATTTTTCATTGTAATTTCTATATAGCAAGGGGACTTAACTCTGTAAAAGTTATTTCAAGGGGCATAACTTGTATTAACTTTTCTGCATACCTTATAGTCATATTGTAGCATCGTTTTCAAAGATTTATAAACTCTTTGTCTATAGTTATGTACCGGCATATGAGTTATAATAAATAATGATACAAACTTTAAGGCATTTTCATATTTTCATTAAAAATAACGCATAATGCATAACATTGTAACTCATCTTTTTATGCATAAGAAGTTATCTACAGTCATGCAGGTGATTAGAAACAGTTTTCATTAGAAATAATGGATGGTGTGTGGAAGGACATTCTTTTAAATTACTTTTTTTTGTTGTGTGAATTTAATGAGACGCTACCCGCCAGGAGCTGGGCGAAGCCACGCCGGGTCAGATAGATAGACAGACCCACTTTTTCGCTGCAGTTATCTACAGGCATATGCGTTATAATCCTCCTCCTCTCTCCCCTCCTCCTCCTCCTCTTCCCCTCTCCCTCCTCCTCCTCCCTTTTTCTCCTCCTCCTCCCTCCTTCCTCCTCCACCTCCTTCTTCCTCCTCCTACCTCCTCGCCCTCATCCCTCCTCCTAATCACTCCTCTTCCTTCCTCCTCCCTTCTCCTCCTCTCTCCTCCTACTCCCTTCTCCTCCCTCCTCCTCCTACGTCCTCCTCCTACGTCCTACCCCTCCTCCTCCTTCTCCTCCCTTTTCCTACTCCTCACCCTCCTCCTCATCCTTCCTCCTCCCTTCTCCTCCTCCCTCCTCATCCCTCTTCCTCCTCCCTCTACCTCCTCCCTCCACATCCCTCCTCCTCCTCCCTCCTCCTGCGTTCTTCTCCTCCCTCCTTCTCCCTCCTCCTCTTCCTCCTCCCTCTTCCTCCTCCTCCCTACTCCTCCTCCCTCTCCCTCCTCCTCCCTCTTCCCTCCTCCTACCTCCTCCCCTTCCTCCTCGCTCTCCTAATCACTCCTCTCTTCTTCCTCCTCCTCCATCCTTCTCCCTCATCCTCCCTCCTCCTTCTCCTCCCTTCTCCGCCTCCTCCTCCCTCCTCCTCCTCCCTTATCCCCCTCCTCCCTCCTCCTCCTCCCTCCTCCTCTTCTCTCCTCCTCCTCTCTCTACCTCCTCCTTCCTCCTCCTCCACTCTCCTCCTCCTCCTAATCCCTCCTCCTCCCTCCTATTCCTCCCTACTCCTACTCCTCCCTCCTCTTCCCTCCTACTCCTCTCTCCGCCTATCTCTTCCTCCCTCCTCCTCCCTCTTCCTCCTCCCAGCTCCTACTCCTCCTTTTTCTTCTTCTGTTGCTGCTGCTGCCGCTCCATTTACCCAAGTTAATTGTTGGGGAAGATGTAAAGACCTTTCAAGTGCTCTTTCTAATGCTTTTTGTAAGTTGGTCTTCGTTTATCTAAGGTTGTTCTAACTGCAACCAATAAATGACTAGACAGACAGGCAGACAGACAGACAGACAGACAGACCGAGAGAGAGGGACAGACAGACAGACAGACAGACAGACAGACAGACAGACAGACAGACAGACAGGAACGGGAACTTATATGACTACTTATATGAATTAAATGAGATGCTCCCCATCAGGTGCTGGGCGAAGCCGGGCCGGGTCAGGCAGACAGACAGACAGACAGACAGATAGACAGACAGACAGACAGATAGATAGTCGGGAACGGGAGCTTATATGACTACTTATATGAATTAAATGAGATGTTCCACACCAGGAGCTGGGCGATGCCGGGCCGGGTCAGACAGACAGACAGACAGACAGACAGACAGACAGACAGACAGACAGACAGACAGTCGGTAACGGGAACGGGAACTTATATGACTACTTATATGAATTAAATGAGATGCTCCCCACCAGGGACTGGGCGAAGCCGGGCCGGGTCAGCTAGTATATATATATATATATATATATATATATATATATATATATATATATATATATATATATATATATATATATATATATAGAGAGAGAGAGAGAGAGAGAGAGAGAGAGAGAGAGAGAGAATCACAGGAACAAAAATCCCTATATGGAAGACTACATAGTCACAGATAAACACTGGCATTGATAAATTAGTAATAAGTTGTAACTGTTTTGTATTGTATTATATTTAGTTATAATTAAGATATAAAGTGTATAATGTTTCTATTTCTTGTTCAACTTCTTCTTCGTCTTATTCGTTCCCTTTTTTATGGGAATGCGTCACACCTACTAATGTACATTATATGTCAGCGTGTCTGACCTCTGCATGCATTTGTGTAATCATTGCTTCCTCCAGCATCCAGCAACTAATTCAGGACAATGCTCACTCGAGTGATGTGATTATCTACACAGATGGTTCGGTGTCAAGAGGTGAGAGAAGTGGCTGGGGGTTCATAGCCAAAGCTAATGGTCGATGTTTGGGGCAGGAGAGCCTGGCATATGATACCACAACATCCAGCTTAAGAATGGAAGTGGAGGCAGTCACTGCGGCTCTCCGCTGGATGGAGAATACGACACACACACACATCGTGATTGTAACTGACTCAGAAAGCATGCTGACGAGAGTGAGGACGGGCAGACTTCGTGCGGAGTGGCTTGCTTCGCTTCGGAGGTCACGGGTGACAAGTATCGCCTGGATCTTTTCTCCGGGGCATGCTGGTGTGCTGGGAAATGAACAGGCGGACAGATTAGCTGGCTCTGCAGAACTTGGTGGAGTATTGATGCATGATAAGGCAGACGTGGTTGCGGCCTTGTGGGAGCACGTGCACACCTCGGAGGAGCAAATTGATTACCATGGTCTGGCAAGAATGAGACAACGAGGAGTGACGGAGGGATCTGGCCGACGCTCAACGCTCGGAGGAAAGGCGAGACGGACTTATAATCAGATTGCTACTGGTACTATTAGTGTTGGAACTCTTCGCTGGCTGCTGAGGATGGGGACGGAGCACTTATGGGAATGCCCCGAATGCTGTGATGTCGATTCCTAAATCAATCAATCAATCAATGCTTCCTCCAGGCAGGGGTTACCAAACTACGGCCCGCGACGTCATTTCATCCGGCCCGCCGACGGTACTCGAACTTGCTTGACATAACGTATGCAACATGAGACGTTGTGATACAACTTAAATATAAATATTATGTTTAGAATAATAGGAGATCTTCACACGTGCGGAGACCTCCTGGTTGTTATGTGTCTTAAATTTACTATTTTCAATTATAAATTATTGTTTCTAGAGTTTCTTGTTTATTGTAATGTTTGCTTATTTTGCGCCATCCCAAGTCCTTTCCCGGCTCGTTGTAGCGCCACCTACGCTCTGAAGTTACCATGGTTTCCATGGCAACACACATACCACACGCGCGCGTGCGCGCGCATTTTCCCTCCCTCAGAGGCGTCCGGCTGTCAACACAGGTCCGATGCTCCATAAATATTTACTTCTTTTTGCCAGTCATCCATTTTATAGGTATGTAACAAGGATTTCTTTGTTTGACAGTGATGGGTAAGTGAAATACAAGTGTGAATAGAGGCAATAAAATAGCAAACTTAGCATAAAATGCCATAAAAGCCGCGTGTTATTACGAAAATATTATCCCCAGCTCAGAAAAACTCCCTGGTCAAGGCGTTAATCGAGCTGTTCTTTAGGCTAGTGTTTTTCAACCCTTCTGCTGGAGCAGATTCTTACGCAAATGTTTACGTTGCTCAAGGAACTACGTGCGATTATCTAAGTGAATGTTCTACTTTATTTAATAAACCAGATGGGCAGCAATAATGCATTTAGGCCATTTTGGTCTGTTTCTGCGGAACCTCTGGCTGCCACTCGCGGAACCCCGGTTGAAAAACTCTGCTCTATGTTGTAAATAGCGAGAAAACTAGGAACTTGTGGTATTCTCTAGCATTTGATGATTCTACTGAACTCTCTAGTACGTCATAACTTCTCGTGGTGTCGATTTGGACTTTCAGATAACGGAAGAGCTGGCATCCGTTTGCAGCATGAATGAAACAATAACTGGAAAAGACATGTTCATGAAAGTGCAAAAAGTTTTGCAAGACAAACCCTCGGTGGAATCAGTTTCGAGGTGTTACAGTTGAAGGAGAAAACACATGGTTGAAGTGAGGAAGGATCTGATGGGGCAGATCAGGACTCAGAAGATTTGCAAATTCCGGGCGTTCTGTTTATACGCTGCATCATACATCAGCAAGCACTCAGTGGGAAAGACTTAGATTTTTTTTTTTTTTGGGGGGGGGGGGGGTACTTAAACCAGTCGTTTCTGCTGTGAACTTCATTCGGGGACATGCACTCAATCACCGTCGGTTCCAGGCTTTTCTTGAAGAAATTGATTCTGAATTCTGTGACTTGCCTTGTTACACATCATTGAGGTGGGTCAGTTAAAGTCCTGTTTCGTTTTTACAAGCTCCGAAACGAAATTGATGTTTTCCTCACAGAAAACGATAGAGCTGATCTATAGCTGTCAGATCCTACCTGGCTGTCGAAGTTGTCATTTTTGGTCGACATCACATCCCACATTAATGAACTGAATTTGAAACTTCAGGGAAAGAATAACCTCGTCTGCGATCTCTACAGAATCATCAAAGGATGTCAGAGAAAGCTGTCATTGTCTGAAGCAAAACTGGAAGAAGAAAACTTTTCTCATTTTCACTGTTTCAAAGAGTTTTGCGCTACAATCGCCGAAGATGTCAACATCGAGTATCCAAAATAAATTATTCGTGACTCTAAGAAGCATTTTATTGTAAAGAGATATTCAGAAATTGATAGACTTGAGAGTGAAATTCTTCTGTTCCAGAATACGTTTGATTGTAACCTTGATGATGTGCCAGTTAAACTACAGTTAGAGCTCATTGATTTGCAAGCAAATGACGTGTTGAAAGAGAAGCACATAGAAGGAAAACTTACTGCATTTTACCGCTGCTTACGTGATGTTGAGTTACCAAAACTGAAGTATTTGCCCCTGGTATGGCATCAATGTTTGGAACAACTTATGTCTGTGAGCAAACATGTTAAAATATCAAGTATGTGAAGTTAACAAATCGAACGAGATGGGCTGATGAACATTTGAAAGCAATTATCTTGATTGGATGCAGCAATTCCAAACCAAACATTGATGATATCTTGAAAGCCAAGTATTATTAGTTTCACAAATCTCACTAACCGTTTTTGCTGCTTAGTTTGTGAGATTTAGATATGTGTACACTAGGTCTGATGTAATTATCGTTTTGCTAACGTCGCCTTCTTTGATAACTTGTTTTACTAAATAAATATGTTGGTTGTCTTTGTTTTTGTGCATTGCACGCCACTCAACCATGATGAACTCAGGTTTTCGTCTTTTTCCCCCAGAGCTTTCGTTCTGGCTTGAAGGTATTGTTAAAGTTAGTTGCATATCCTTTACAGGACGTTTGCAGTCAACACCAGCATTTTTTGCTGTTGTTGATGTCTTGGCAAGTGTACGTTCAGTAGTTTGCCATTGCTTTCTGAACAACCGGTACCCATAACATAGCGTAAAAAACCAGAACAACGCGCTGTGCTTCGAATGCGGGTATACAGGATTACGAACCGCGTCCATGCGACCTTCGCCACGTAGACCGGCGCAAGTATTGTACAGAATGAGTATGCGGCCCCCGCTCGTCATTTTGTCAGTTATCCGGCCCGCCGTGAATAAAGTTTGGTGACCCCTGCTCTAGACAGATTGCCTCCAAGTAAACGGGCTCTATCACTCCACCTACCCGTGGGTAGGTTTCTTTCCTAACAATGTTTCCAGGGCAACAGCCTGAAGGTCTTGTCTGTGTGATTTCTAACTGCAGAGGGATTTCTAAAGTGTGCAACTTGCGCACTAAGCCTCCTGCTT
Organism: Cepaea hortensis; assembly: GCA_963921405.1. NCBI lineage: Eukaryota > Metazoa > Mollusca > Gastropoda > Stylommatophora > Helicidae > Cepaea > Cepaea hortensis. The sequence goes on from OY992882.1 coordinate 71,338,238, forward strand.
TTTCGCCTTTATGCGAGAGAGCTAAGTGTCTGATCTCACTACAATATGAGATCAGGGGACGTGTATAATCATTATATACATGTGATTTTTGAAAATAAAAATAAAAACTTTTCACACTGCTCTGGGGACGAGACCTTATGAGCCAGCAATCTTTGTCACGGATCCCAACTAATAGCCAGATAGTTCTCTTCTGAATACAGCATCAACCCTAATTGTTCGGGTGTTGTTGTTGTTTTTTCCCCTTCAAACAGTGAATGTTTATGTTTGCTTAACAGACTAATTAGTGGTGTTATGCTCATGCTTATTTCATACTGTTTACATTATGAGTATTTTACTTTGCAAGATTCGTCTTCTATGCAGGACTTTTTGTTCATGTGATATATTGCTTGATATATCTGTGCAGTTCTCTAATGCTATGTTTAATGTTTGTCATTATCATATTCTTATTCCGGGGACACATATTCAATTGGTGGTATTCCTTAGAGATGAAATCCCTTGTACTCTACAGAATAATGCACAATATGGAATAGAAAAATTATAACACCACACTATTATCATCATCATGTGTCATTCCGATAATCTTGAGCAGTCATGGCCTGCCGTCTCACGCCATCACCAGTCTAGGATCAGGTTGGGGTTCTTGTCCCAATTATGTCACGTGGCCTAGTCATCCTGGTATGCTATTTCCCTCTTGCTCTTTTCCCGTCAATTTTGCCTCTTGTCACTAAGTCTCTGGTGTAAAAACGTGCGAAACAAATCGTGGCTGTCTCTGTCTAATCTCTCTAATCAATTTACCGCTTTCATTGCTTCTTGTAGAACTTATTCGTTCGTTTTTATGTTTGACGACAGTATTCTTTGTATTTTGCTAATAAACCACCTTTCCACTGCCAATATGCTGTTTGACAGCTTGTCCTATTATTATCCAATTTTTTTTTATACAATACGCAATAAACCGGCCATATCTTTTGCAATATATGGAGAAAATCGAAACCATTAAATGACAATCAGAACTGCTCAAAAGATGCCAACACCCAAACAAACAGTCAATTGTCTGACACAATAATGATGATGATACATCAGAAAACGACATACATCCTGCTCGACATTTTGCCATGTTCATCCTTTTTCCGGTGCATGTCTTGTATAGTTTAACGGTTTGGTCATATACCAAGATATTCTATAAATATTCACGTCACAGACATCACACACGTTAGTGTTTCAAATTTAGGCTACACAGTGAAATCCCATGGAAGAGTCTCACAGAAGTGAACACAAAAATCATCACGTTCAAAAACTTTTTTTTTTACTAGGATCAGCAACGTGATGACAGACAAAAATATCACAAGCACAAGAATCCATTTACTGAAAGGTTGTGTGTGCCCCGGTCTTTATAGAAATTCAAATGCTGGCCGGTGAGTAATGACATTAAGAGCAAAATGGAAGCAGTAAAGAATTTTAAGAATAGCATCGACCGGGAAGACAATAACACGTTCAGGAATAGACAGTTGCAAGCGTTGCTAGATAACATACCAAAGCCATAAGGAAAACGCATGAAATTTATGAGGCATATTAACAGACGATTTGAAATAAACAAACTAGTGTTGCGTAGAAAAACAACACAGAAGACAAGAGAGTGCAACAAACTGTGTTTCAGTCTCGCTAGCTCGCTCTTGCAGCCTCCTAACAGAAGTATATTTCATTCCATATATCACATAATTACAGGACAATCGATGATACTTGTATTCTAGTCTAAAACAAAATATAAACTATCTGTTGTATCATCATCATCAAGTGCCCAGCCAATTGGCGCAGGCGACCACGCACCTTCACGGATATCAGTCCCCCTTGTTCTGGACCAGTTCTATCCATAGTCCCCCAAGCCACAGTCGCAGTCCATCCAGCATCAGTTCTCTGTCTGCCTCTGCCTCTACTACCAGTGATACATCCAGACGTCACGATGCTGTCCAATGCCTCTCGTCAAATTACACCATTAAAGAACTGCTTTTCTCCTGTTGTTATATTTGGGTATGTTTCACTTTCATTAGCCTTCCACGGGCTCTGGTTGTTAGTTACTCTGGCAGTACAAGGCATTCGCATCCCTCGGCTCAGATCCCACATCTTCGTTGTCTCCAAGCACTTCCTAATCTCTTCGTATTCGTTCCATGATTGACTGCCACACAGCACAACAGGTTCTGTGTAACATGTCAATGCTCTCATTAAGACATTCAATGGCAGTGATATCATGACATAAGATATTTTACATTTGCTGAGATGCAGCCTTGGTCTATTCTGTTAATCTCTGTCACGTATCTTCCATGTGATGTCATAAATGTGTACAAATATTTGAATTTATTATCTTGGTAAATAAAGTTACCTTCTATTGTTTTACCACATTTTGATGCGTTTTTTTTTTTTTTCATTTAATTTTTTTCCTTTTTTAATTTTTTTGTTTCTTTTTAAATAAATCCAGTTTCTGTTTTCGTGATATTCAAGGAAAGTCCCGTTTCGTACTTTATTACCACAGTGTTCTTCTTCTTCTTTGCGTTCATCCGGAGTGTGTTTTTTTTCCAGATGTGATTGCGGTGTGTCTAAGTTATGCGCCCTTGGGCCGAACCCCGTAGGCCAACACATCCGGCTTTAGCGTGCTATTTTGACCAGGTAGCATTCCTGGGAGACTCTCACTTTTGCGGTACCGTCCACAACCCTGCTGGCCAAGTTGGAACGGTCGAAGACTCAACGGTCATCACTCAAAGGAAGGCAGGGAAAGTCCATGGCATTTTCCGCCATCCAGGGTGGCTTCCATAATTGCAGGACCGACACATAGCGCCCTGGTGCTGGGCTCACCGAGGGAATCGTCACGTCCTGCTCATGGCTGCTTTAATTCCTCACTTCAATTTATTGGGCATTTCGTTCGCCCCGGGCCGTTCTCGCACAAATCAGTTCGGACATGTGCTTGTCGTTGTGCCCGTCAGAGCAGTTCCAGGCACGACGGACATTCGGAAACTACCTAGTTAGAGCTGTTCCGAACAAGAGCGGCATTCGGAAACTAGGTAGTCAGAGCTGTTCTTAGCACGAAAGACATTGTTGACGAAAGACACGTTGTGCCTGATTTATTTGCACCCGTAGGCCAGCACATCCGACTTCAGCAGGCATTTTTACGGGTTAGCCTTCCCTGGGTTTCGAGGGACGTTAGACTGTTAGTGCTGTGGTGACGCCCACATCTCAGCTGGTCAAAATAGAACGGTCATCGACATCACGGTAAACCCTCAAGGGAAGGCAGGGGTAGACCATGGGCATTCCCCCGCTATCCAAGGAGGCTTCTATAATTGCAGAGCCGGCACATATTGCTCTGAGACTGGGCTCACCCGAGGATTTGCCACGTCCTGTTCATGGCTGCTTTAATTCCTCACTTCCATGTGATGGGCATTTCGCTTGCCACTGGTCGCTCAAGTACACACCAGGAACGGTCAGACTGCGGGCGACATCCACTCGGTAAGCTTTTGCTTTTGACTTCGAACCACGCAATGGATCGCTAGCCTTGCGGTCCATTTCGTGTTATTGGGACGTTTTTCCACTTTTGTCTACACTCTCTATGAGTTAGATACAGACAGTTTTAGTAACCGTTTCATTCGACTGGGGCACTTTTTCTACCTTTTAGTACTCGCTTACGAGGTAGGCTACGTGTGCTGTCGGCTCAGCACTTTACCTCCGTGCAGAGGTGAGCGAGAAAAACGCCAGGCCCTCTCATCCGGGGACCCCTCATATCCCCCAGCTGAGAGTCTTCGGACAATATATGGACTGGGCATGTAGCGTGCTCAGAATCTAACCTCCGTTTTTCGGTAGGTGGGTATCAGCCAGGCTTTCACATCCGAGCGTTTTATGGCTAAGAGGCGTTCAGCCACAACCCTCGACAGAGAGCCTTATAGTATGTGTCCGGACCAAGAACTTCTGCCTTCCTGTGCCTGATTTAAACTTTGACTGCTATCCTCAGTCTACCTGCAGAGCAGCAGGTTGTGTCTCGCTTAATCTGGTCCCTATCCCATAAGCTGTCCGATATGTAGTTTTTTTCATCCATCGACATAGCACGTGGGGTCAGTGGGGCACGCAAGCACCCCCCACCACGGCAAGGTGGAGACATCGCCTAAAAATTGCTCCTGGTCTTCAGGGAGTGGACATAAATACATATTTCTGCTCAGAAATACTGAGCTCTATAGGATAGAACCCGACCCAATATAGTCATTCCTGTTGACTTTTAATTCCCCCCCCCCCCCGTAACTCCCTCATCACCCCACATTATCCCAGTATTTCAAATTTCTCTATTTTTATTTAATGTGTCCTGTTTTTGCTACCTTCGTATGTTTGATAGTATTAATGACTTCTTCTTTCAGAATACATGGATCTTCTAAATTATATTTTCCTGTCCATTTTGCTTTATCCAATCATATATATGTCTCTCCTGTGTATTCATTTCATCTCTGTATTATAACACCTTCTTCCATTAATACTTTTATTTATTTATTTTCTTCAAACATCCAGTGTTTGGCTCCTGCTGTTCTCCCTGTCAGCTCACTTATTTGTCTGTGTATATTTTGTTGTATTTTTAAATGTTGCATGTCTTTTGCATAACGCTGCAATGTTCTAGGCAATTGTAAGTTTGCCATTGCTTTCTGAGATGTACGTGTACACCTCGGAGGAGCAAATGGATCACCATGGTCTGTCAAGAATACGACAGCGAGGGGTGACGAGGGGATCTGGCCGACGCTCACCGCTCAGAGGAAAGGCGAGACGGACATATAATCAGATTGCTACTGGTACTATTAGTGTTGGAACTCTTCGATGGCTGCTGATGATGGGGACGGAGCGCTTATGGGAATGCCCTGAATGCTGTGATGTCGGTTCCTAAATCAATCAATCAATCAATCATTGCTTTCTAAACGAGAGGTCAAAGTTCAAGTCCAACTTAAACAGATTCAGTACCAAACAAAAAGTAAGTTTGGACAAAACAAAAATGGATGCCGGAAAATGGAAAGTAGGGGCGTGTCCCGGTTATAACCTAAAGGTTGTTTATATGGTAGCAGACAAGTATTAAATATCGAATTAAAGCAGGTTGCTTAGGGACAACTACTGTATTGATATTTTAATTGACAGAACATTTCGCAATGAAACCATTTCGCCGACATATATATATATATATCCCATTGGCACCTTGCCGTCTTGACAGACGATAGTTTGTGCTTTAAAAAGGCATAATAACTTTTAACTATGGCGGTAGCGAGTGTGACTGATAAGGCCAATTTGCGCTGTAAATGTCCGTTCACAGTGGGTGCATCTGAACACGTGGTCATTTCCACCATCATGCACCATCTTACGTCTCAAACGCTTGGTTTGTGACTTTTCTGCAATAATTTTCTCCTTTGACTTTATTCCATTTCTGATATTTGCCCTCCATGCAACACGTTCAGCGGCGACTTGCTCCCAATGTGCATTTTCAATGCCTGTATCAATCATGTCCCGCTTACACACATCTTTGTATCGGAGTAGAGGCCGACCCTGAGATCTCTTACCCATCTGTAATTCATCAAAAAAGATATCCTTTGGTATTCTACCATCATCCATCCTCCTAAGATGTCCTATCCATCTAAGTCTACGAAGACTGAGCATGGAATAAACTGTCACACAACCTGATCTTTCCAATACTTCAATATTTGTGATTTTGTCTTGCCACTTAATACCAAGAATTCTTCGCAGACACCGCATATGAAAGCTGTTCAAATTGTTCTCTTGGTGTGAGTAAGTTGTCCAGGTTTCACTGCCATAGAGAAGAGTACTAAGGACACAGGCTTGATAGACAAGGACTTTTATTTTGGCAGTAAGCTTCCTGTTCTCCCAGACTCTTTTTCTTAACCTGTTCATTGTTGTTGCTGCCTTACCAATCCGGATGTTGATTTCCTGATCTAGGGATAATTTGCTATTTACCACTGATCCTAGATATGTAAAATGGTCTACTATCTCTAGTTCGGCGTCGTCAATAAAGATTGATGGTACCCCATGTGCACCTTGTGACATAATCTGTGTCTTCTTTTTGCTAATTGTTAAACCAAATTCAGAACAAGCATTGGAGAATGCAGATAGTAGACATTGCAATTCTTCCTCAGAGTGGGTCGTAACTGCAGCATCATCTGCAAAAAGCAACTCTCTGATCAGTACCCTCCTAATTTTGGTCTTAGCCTTCAATCTCTGAGCATTGTAGAGGCCGCCATCTGAGCGTGAGTGAATGTATATACCACCATCCTGATCACGAAATGCATATTTCAGTAGAAGTGAAAAGTATATTCCAAAGAGGGTGGGAGCTAGTACACAACCTTGCTTAACTCCACTCTTGATTTCAAATTCTTCAGAAGTTGTACCATCAAACTTGATTATACCCTTCATGCCTGTGTGGAACGATTCCACAATGGACAGAAGAGTTGGTGGGCAGCCAATCTTCTTTAGTGCCTTGAACAGACCCTCACGACTGACCAAATCAAATGCCTTTGTGAGGTCGATGAAGGCAATAAACAGTGGTTGATTCTGTTCACGGCATTTTTCTTGCATTTGTCGCAATGAGAATATCATATCAGTGGTAGACCGGTTCTGTCGAAAGCCACACTGTGATTCGGGGTAGACTTGATCTCCTAGGACTTGAAGTCTGCGCAGAACAATTCTGGCAAATACTTTTCCAACAATACACAGAAGTGAGATACCCCTATAGTTGTTGCAGTCGCTCCGATCGCCCTTGTTCTTGTACAGTGTTATGATGCTTGAATCTTTGAAATCCTGTGGGACTTGTCCTTCTCGCCAGCATAGCTCTATTAGCTTGTGGATCTGTATAGTGAGTGTGTCTTGCCCACTCCTGATAACCTCTATTGGAATCCCATCCTTACCTGGAGCCTTGCCAGATGCAAGTTCATTTATAGCACACTTAACTTCTGTTATGGTGGGAAGTGTGTCCAGGTGGTCAAGAGTTGGTAGAGCCTCTATGGCGTTGAGGGCATCATCCGCTAGTTTGGTCTCACTTGAGTAAAGCTCCAAATAGTGCTCTACCCATCTGTCCATCTGCCGTTTCTTGTCAGTGATGATTTCTCCAGTCAAGGTTTTCAATGGTGCACTTCTTTTGATCACTGGACCACAGGCTTTCTTTATTCCTTCATACATGCTTCTTATGTCTCCCTTATCACTTGCGATTTGAATGGACTCACATAACTTGATCCAATAATCATTTGCACACTGCCTGGCAGCCTTTTGCACATCCTTCCTAGCTTGCCTTAGCTCACTCAGAGTGTTACGCGTTGGTCTTTCCTTGTTTCTTAAGAGAGCTTTCTTCTTCTTATCAATCAAGGGCTGCAGAGTCTCGCTGTTGGCCGCAAACCAGTCCTGCCTCTTATGATCCACAGTGCCGTAAACCCCTACGGCAGTTTTATAAAGAGTTTCCTTAATTTGACCCCACTTTTCATTTACTGTACAATTTTCTGGTGTATCAGTGAAAGCGTCTTCAAGTTGCTGTTGAAACTGAAAGCACTTTTCAGGATCATGAGTGTTAATAATATTAATCCTGGGGCTAGATTTGTGTTTAGCTGTGTAGATTCTCTTTGGTCTCAGTCTAACCCTTGCAACAACCAAAGAATGATCCGTATCACAGTCAGCACTGTGGTAACTACGAGTCAATGATATATGGTTCAGATGTTGTCTCCGTGTGATGATGAAGTCCAGCTGGTGCCAATGGCCGGATCTTGGATGTTTCCATGTGACCTTATGCATCTCTTTTGTTTTAAAAAAAGAGTTTGTGATACATAGGTCATTACTGGTGCAATGCTCCAGCAGCCTTTGCCCATTTTCATTCATGCGACCGATGTTGTATTTTCCAAGGCACACTGGCCATGAACTCGAGTCCTTGCCCACACGAGCATTGAAATCACCGAGCATATAAATGTAGTCAGATTTTGGAACTGCCTTGATCACGGAGTCTAACTCCTCATAGAACAAATCCTTCACATCATCAGAGGAATCGAGTGTCGGTGCATATGCAGTAATAATGGTGGCAAACCCACAAGAGGTTGCCAAGCGCAGGGACAATAGTCTTTCATTTCCTCCTGCTGGAATTTCAATCATTCCCAGTAGCGAATTCTTCACTGCAAAGCCCACACCGTGTTGCCTTTTTTCTGCCTGCCCTCTACCCTTCCAGAAAAAGGTGTAGTTGTTTTCCCTGAGTGACCCTTCCTCAGCGAGGCGAGTCTCCTGCAGGCCAGCAATATCAATGTTAAGACGATTGAGTTCGGCATCAATCACAGCCGTTTTTCTCACATCGTCAATATTGGTCAAGTCAGTGGAAAATCCTGGACACATGGTTCTCACGTTCCAGGTTGCAAGCCGTAGCTTGAGGTTTCTATTTTTATTTTTGTTTGTACCTGGTGCATTGGTTTTACAGCCTGCGATTCAGATTTTGTCCTAGCCCCAAGCACCCATTGAAGCAGGCAGGCTGTGGCGGATCAGCACCCAATTGGCTGGGGGCTGCCCAGCTTGAGGCGGGCGGTAGCTGATCAGTGACACCTATAGGTGTCTCCCACCGTCAGAGGCAACGCGTGGCGCCCCATGTCTACGCCAACTGACAAGGACTTATAACCCGTAACAGTTGCCTCTCGCTTTGATTCCGAGACCAGTTAAGACCAGGGATGGAGTTATTGCCTCTCCATAGCACAAAGCCTGGGCTAAAATATAGAGATCATGTGTTGCCCATGCAGCATGATCCCTCTCTCGGCCTGCCTAGTTCACTCCAGAGGAAAGGTAACACCCCTACATCTGGAACAAGACAAGCTGCAGAAGCTGCCGGATCAGCAAAGCAATGCTCTAACTGTCCGCCTGTCGGAGCTTCGATCCTAGACCAGTCGCCAACCAAGGCTTAGGGCCTGGTCTGCCCTGCCAAGACAATTTTGTCTTTAGCTTGCATTTCCTCGCACCAGGGTAAGACTTGTACCCTCCCAATTGCGCTCTTCCGCCCGAAGCCGTTGGCACAATGTGGGGTGTCGGGTTTGGTAAGCGCCGCCCAACGTTCGGCGCTAACAGAAACCAGGTAGTACCGTCTACTGTTATACGGTAGCTCAGTCATATCTGACTAAGACCTGACTCATATATATATATATATATATATATATATATATATATATATATATATATATATATATATATATATTGCATATCCTTTACAGGACATCGCTGTCAACACCAGCATCTTTCAGCTGTGTGTTGATTTCTTGGCAAGATTACGCTCAGTAGTTTGCCATTGCTTTCTGATCGGCCGGCTCACATACCCCGTAAGTTACCGATGCGATTCGAACCACTGCTGATTCTCACCGTCATCATTTTACCTACGAGAGAATACGAGATTACAGAGAAAAGTCGCTAACCTCTAAGCCACGAAGCCGGCATATATATTAGTTTAGTTTAGTTTAGTAGATGGATCAACATCACGGCACACGGGTACAACCCATAAGTGCTCCGTTCTCCTCCTAACTCAAACCTGAGTCTGGAGAAACTCAGCTCAGTGCACGAACTCCGTAGCACCGCCGAGGATCCTGAAATATTTTGGGTAGATTTTTAACTCGAAATTTTGCCCGGGCAGCGCCATTAGGCTACTCTTTTTCGATTTCCAACTGTCAAGGGATTTTTTACGTGCGCAACAATACACACGGGCGTCCGATCTCAACTATTCAGGAGAAGAATTGCAGGCCGTTAACATGACAGCATAGGCACAAACAATACAGCTTGTCAATAGCAACAGTTTGTATTACATAGTGATGAATTTTCAATTCAGTAAGCTCTCAACGGTGACAAACAACTGGCATTGAAAATTTAAAAAAAAGCTCTAGACGCATTGAATACCAACCGAAAAGTAATATTGTGGTGGAAACTGACATATTGTGGCATAACAAGAAACGTGAGAAGAAACACGTTGTCAAATGAGGGGAACGAATCCGGATACGCCTTGTGTCGTCATCTGAATTGGCGGGGCATTCATTACTGTAAAACAAGTTTGTTAGCGAGAAATCACTAGTTTTTCATCAAAACATCAAAGAAATGTCGCCGCTTTCCATGATTTAAGTTGCTTTTGGACCTATCAAAGACATATTCCTTGGGTGGGGGTAAATATAAGACGGCAGGAAATATTTCATAACGATGCAACAGACAGTTTTAAAAATAATTGATCGTGAATGACGGCATTCATTTCTGGACAGACTATAGCTGATCGTCAGCCTGTATATTCCCAGACAAGATGGCGGGGTTCTCAACTCTCTAGGGGCACTTCCTGTCGTGCCCTGGTCCGTTTAGTGCGCCATATGTGAAATATCACACGCCAACGACGTACATATGTACGTTACCACGCTGCACAGTATGTTGTGTCTGGCTGTGGTTCTCGTACTTCTCACTGAGCCAACATGATCGCCCATTGTTCACACTTGTAGATATGATTTACCAACTCCTGGTTTCCCTGTGAACATTGCCTCTCTTGTGAAACAAATCCTAGTTTACGGATTTAAGACAATAGATGCGAAACAGTCCACCTGATTTTAAAACATGATGGAGATATAGTGACAGGTCGATATTTGCCAAGGAGCGGGAGATACGCGGCGGGGTTAATAATAATATATTTATTTATAAATACCTTCCAGTCCTCCTTGTTCTTTAGGTGACAAGTGAAAAGCCAAAATTGGCCACTGACAAATCAAACCTTTTATAAGACGACGCTGGATAGGTTTCTTTCTCACAATCCATTTTAATATGACGATTTTGACAAAGCAGTCGCTCCACATAAAGCTCCAAACATATATGAAAATCTACCCACACTATTTTAAAGAAAAGGCGGCATGATATCAGCCGTGCCGTAGTGACAAGAAGCCACGTCCGACTTGGACGCCAGCTCAAGTCTAACTGACTTTTCTGTGACGTTTTGGTGCTTACCCCAAAACGTCTTGCACACTTTTATTCTTTTTGCCACCAATGCCGTGCAAATTGTGTCTCACCATTTTTAGCCTGATCCAGGTATATGGCATTCACCCCCTCCACCTTTCAAAATGTTAAAAACATTTTGTTAGTTTATTTTATTTCTTATACCTTGACACAGGAAAATGGTGTCTTCCGTCTGTCCTACTTAACGAACATTCATTATCTATCTAATAATCATTTACTATAATAATATAATTAATCAGTACCTAGCCATCTAATAATACAATACACAATAACAATATAATTCATCAAATCAGCAATGTCATAACAGCACAATAGTTCTCTCTGTGTAAACACCGATCTGTAACTATTCATTTTGCTCCTTTAAGGATAAATCTTATGCTTTTCATTTCTTTCTCCAGCAGGATAAATCTTTTCCTTCAATCAACTGTTGTAATATGGTACCATTGCCCAATGCTCACACATGTATGCAGAGAAGCTACCTCATAATGCTTTCATCTGTCCATTGGTGCTAGTAAGATGCTGATTTTTATATAATTATATGACTCGGTATCCATAAAATCATCTTTAACTCTCCAACGGTTATATCTCGGTATCATATAGACTGCCTTAGCGCATCAGATCAAAGAGAGTTTCCCCAAACCTCTTAGTCTAATGACGTTGGTTAGTCCACAGTACACCTCCATATTCGTCTAGAGATGTAACGCATATCTTGGTACAATTCTAGTGTACTGTTATATCTGCGCAGGGGAGTTGCTTCTATCCCAGCACACCGCACTGCACCCTCTCATTATGTGTGGTTTTCTCTGTACCCTTACTACCTATCGCTGTGATTACCCTTGATAAAACAAATGGCAAACATTTGCGGCTGATCCAGCAATAATAGCAAAATCAAAAGCTAAATTACCAGACCACATGAATAGTCCAAATGAAATGTGTAGTTGTATAAAACAAATTAGCATAAGTAAAATATGTAAATATTTTTCAAATATCCAAGAAAAAGAAAGATAATATCTGATATCTACAGTTATGATATCTATATGTATCACATCTGAAAAAACACTCCGGATGAACGAAAAGAAGAAGAAGATATCTATATGTGATATAACACGATGATGTAAGACGATCACGTGTTGGTTTCACGTGCGAACAATATGAAATTCCTGTATTTGTGACGAGGAGGTATGTAACGTATTTTAATATTTAGCAGTGTTTATATGAATTTGGAATGAGTTTTGACGAATTGTTCTGGCATCTTGATTCAATTCTCCTAACATAGTTTTCCGATAATATCTTTGTATGTATTCCTTTAATTTAACAACGTCCTGTGTTCATAATTTGTGATGAATTGATATCCATGGTTAATACAGAAGTTTGGTAGATTGTCCTCTAGTATAAGATATTCCAATGTAGAAAACAACTGAGGTGGAGTTAATGATGGAGTAATTGGACATCCATATAAAGGAGGTCTCAAACGTTGTATCCACTCATCGATTCGGGCGACTGATTTGTTATCGCTCGAAAAGTTATCGCCTATCCTGAACAGGTTGATCGGACTTTCTTCTGGACTCGACATAAAGTAGCACGGTTGATATAATGGACGTGGATGAGTAACTATCTGCGGTTTGGTGATTATTCATCCACACATTACAGAAACCCAGTGAGTGGTTACATTACATTATTGAATCTAACTGTGGTATTATTTAACAGGTTACAATCATGTTAGAGGCCTAGTATAGCATGACTCAACAACAAGATTCGATATGGTTTTTTGCTAGATGGAACACATACTGACCAATAAACAGCTGACAACTGCGCTGGGAAAGACAGTTCTTTACGTATAACCTATACTATTATATACATGTAAGACTCGGACAGTAAGCAGACAAACCAAGTAACTTGTACTCATTCATTTCTGGACAGACTATGGTGAGTACGCCACCGTGCATCTCCTGAGCTGTGTTGGCGAGACGGTTCAACATTGGCTGATTATTATGGCCCCGGTTTGTTCACTTGAACTGTTTCCCCGACACCTTGTAGGGATGCCAGCTGATGAAATCCTCGACTAGGGCGAGCTCGACATGGACATTCGTGCCCTGAAATATCACCACATACTATGTTTCAGCCCTTCATGTCTAACTCTCTGGTCAGTCCTGCTGCATGGCACACTCAGCCTGGTCCCAACAGCTGTCGCACGTACCGCCACACTAGACACAGATTTTCTGACTATGATGATGATTAAACTGGAGGTGGTTGACGCTCCCTCCTATGCCGTATACAATGATGGCCTTTCGTCTCGCTCAAGCAGAGATTACCCATCATAACTCCCCCGCCACCCTGTAAATATCACCGCTATCTATTTACACTGCACAGCTTTCCTCCCCGCCGTCACACACAACATCCGTTTATTGGACAGATCTACGTATCCATTGAACCACTTTTAGCTGCAGGCCATGATGACCTGGTGTAGTATTCCTGGTTGGCCACGGTAATTCACAACTGATTCTTCCTATGCCCTACAACTAGTGCAATCACATGCCCTTGCTTGCTCTACATATGCTGTCTCTTACTCATTTCATGTCGGCTCAGTTACACATCCAATACAATATTTATCACTGTTGCATGTGTCGATCTTACGGACCTCACGCAGTGTTCAGACATCACTATTGGTTGGTTGTAAACACTTTAGAGGACTGAGTTTCAACAAATGCACTGGCGGTCAGGTCGTCTGAGTCCTTACAAGGGCTGCTACTACCGGAGTGAAGCTGGTGTAAAGACTTTCCTCCCTCCAGGTACCAGACTACCATCTCCACGGGACCACAATGCAGGGGAGTCTTTGCCCTCTCCAAATCCAAGGACAGCGGGGTGTGTGCAAGAACACATCTTGAGAGAGGCACATTAGGATGCCACCAGGACATGATCCAAGGACAGCGGGGTGTGTGCAAGAACTCCACATCTTGGGAGAGGCACATTAGGATGCCACCAGGACATGATCCAAGGACAGCGGAGTGTGTGCAAGAACACATCTTGAGAGAGGCACATTAGGATGCCAACATGACATGATCCAAGGACAGCGGAGTGTGTGCAAGAACACATCTTGAGAGAGGCACATTAGGATGCCACCAGGACATGATCCAAGGATAGAAGGGGTGTGTGCAAGAACTCCACATCTTGAGAGAGGCACATTAGGATGCCACCAGGATATGATCCAAGGACAGCGGGGTGTGTGCAAGAACACATCTTGGGAGAGGCACATTAGGATGTCACCAGGACATGATCCAAGGACATCGGGGTGTGTGCAAGAACACATCTTGGGAGAGGCACATTAGGATGCCACAAGGACATTATCCAAGGACAGAGGGGTGTGTGCAAGAACACATCTTGAGAGAGGCACATTAGGATGTCACCGGGACATGATCCAAGGACAGAGGGGTGTGTGCAAGAACACATCTTGAGAGAGGCACATTAGGATGCCACCAGGACATGATCCAAGGACAGCGGGGTGTGTGCAAGAACTCCACATCTTGAGAGAGGTAGATTAGGATGTTACCAGGACATGATCCAAGGATATCGGAGTGTGTGCAAAAACACATCTTGAGAGAGGCACATTAGGATGCCACCAGGACATGATCCAAGGACAGCGGGGTGTGTGCAAGAACTCCCCATCTTGAGAGAGGTACATTAGGATGTTACCAGGACATGATCCAAGGACAGCGGAGTGTGTGCAAGAACACATCTTGAGAGAGGCACATTAGGATGCCACCAGGACATGATCCAAGGACAGCGGAGTGTGTGCAAGAACACATCTTGAGAGAGGCACATTAGGATGCCACCAGGACATGATCCAAGGACAGCGGGGTGTGTGCAAGAACTCCACATCTTAAGAGAGGCACATTAGGATGCCACCAGGACATGATCCAAGGACAGCGGGGTGTGTGTAAGAACTCCACATCTTGAGAGAGGCACATTAGGATGCCACCAGGACATGATCCAAGGACAGCGGGGTGTGTGCAAGAACTCCACATCTTGAGGGAGGCACATTAGGATGTTACCAGGACATCATCCAAGGACAGCGGAGTGTGTGCAAGAACTCCATATCTTGGGAGAGGCACATTAGGATGTCACTAGGTCGTGATTCAGCGCAGTAAACATGGATTAAACCAGTGTTTCCCAACGTGGGGCCCACGCCCCACAGGGGGGCAATTTGACTGTTAAGGGGGGCAATTCGAAAATGGAAGAAATCGGCTGAATATAACAAAACGGGGAGACTTGAGACTGAAGTTAACTAAATTGGAACCTGACATAAGATCTCTTTGCAGCAAGCATCAAGCGCAAGGATCTCACTAAATTTAAATAATAAATAATTACTAATAATTAAAATAATATAGAAAAATCTTTCATTAAAATTATTTTGTGCTTGAATTTCAGTTCTCCATTATATGTTTTGAAAATTTACTTACTGTGTTTGCTCAATAATTACCTAGTGATTTCTTCCTAAAACCTATCATTCAAGTTTCTTTAGTGAACATTTCAATTTTTGAATATTAAAAATAATGTATATGTTGAGGTGGGGCGTGGGGCGGGGGAGGGGGGCAATATGAATTTTAGAAAGGCTTAAGTGGGGCATGGCACAAAAAAGGTTGGGAAACACTGGATTAAACAGTCATGTTTCCTGCAAGCGTTGTGGGTATTCCATTGCCAAGAGTCTCCAGCTCGGCGCTCAGCAGGGCAGGCGTCACTGTCAATCACCGCTAGCTAAACTTATCCAGAAGAAAGGACGGAAGAAGTATAGGGCAAGAAAGACAAATCAAGGCAAAGAAGAGGGAGGGGGTGTTGTTTACATCATCACCATTCTAGTAGTAACATTTTCCAAACCAAAGCCATAAAGAGTTGAGAAAACAGCGCGTCGACTTCTCGAAGAATGTCTGAAGGCATGAGCAAAGCTAATTGTGTGTGTATATGCATGACCTGCTTGTGAGACTACTGTCTTGCTCCTCTCAGCTTTACTGTCCACATTCTATCTGCTACTTCTTATTTGCTTTTCCTCTCAGATACACACATCTGAGAGCGTTCGCATGCACACCCATACACACACGCACAGATATGCACACACACACACACGTGTGTGTAAATGTATGTATGTGTGCCTATGGCTAACTCACAACTGATTACTATCAAAGATAGTGTATACGGTTAGAGAAACAGTATCTTGTCTATGTTGTGTGTTATGAAGACAAAATGCGTCACCAGGTGTTTCTCATTAGAACATTTTATAATCAAAATATATAACGTATAAAACATGAATATAACAAACCTTGTTCTCTCGCCCCAACCTTTGTACAATCAATAATGTGTATCACATAAATATTTATCAACAAGCTGCAGTTAGGCTGAGTAATGTAACCATGACTGTTGCATTGATCTAATCAGGGAAGAAAGCATATAGTGGATCATCACTCAGCTTTTACGTGTGTTCCGCTCACTGAAGGACAGGATTGAAGGCAAGTCAAATAGATGTGTGTGTGTGGGTGCATGTGTGTGTGTGCATGTGTGTGTGTGTGCGTGCGAGTGCGCGTGCGTGCGTAAGTGTTTGTGCGCTATTTCCCATACCTACAAGGCAGGAAATTAGTAACTGAGTGGGAGATGTTTCCAAACATACAGGATGGGAGATGAGTATTTCAGGGTTGAAATTGTCACATATACAAGATGGGTTATCAGTATTTGAGTGGGAGATATTTTCACACAAACAAGATGAGTTTCAGTATTTGAGTGGGAGATACACACCAATTATATGCATGAGGCATATCCTGGCGCTACCAACAATGACGGATAGGCATAGGGTCCTTCAGGCCAAATGGTACCTGAAAGTTGCCGCAGACAGGGATCACCCACTGCATGCAGCAATGGATATGGTAAAGGGTCATAGACTAAGACGAGGCAGGTCCTGGATGGCACAGGCAGCACTTTCTATAAGGCAGGTGTGTGATCTAGAGACCATCAATCGTGAAAGAGAGTGGGTGGATGTTCCGGAAGACATGACGGACTGGCACAATGTAATAATAACCCTGGGTCGTGAGTGCAGACAATGAGCAGCGGCCCGCACTGAGTTTGAAGTGCAACAGCTGATCCAGAGCAACACACATCAAGGTGACATAGTCATCTACACCGATGGGTCAGTGGTGAGAAACAGACGTAGTGGCAGGGGCTTTATTGCAAAGGCTAATGGGCGAGTCTTGAAAAAGGAGAGTCTGGCATATGAGACTACGACCTCCAGCATGAGAATGGAGGTGGAGGCAGTAACAGCGGCATTCCGGTGGCAACACACGTTGTATTCATTACGGATTCAAAGAGTATTCTTAACAAGGTGGAGAAAGGAATGTTTCGTGTGGAATGGCTCTCGTCGCTTCAGAGGTCACAGATCGTGAGAATTGTATGGATATTTTGCCCTGGCCATGCGGATGTACGAGGAAATGAACAGGCTGATAGGCTAGCAGGGAAGGCACGGAGATCTTGGTAGAATTTTGCTTATGGACAGGGGGAGGTGGTCGTGCGCTTGTGGGACCAGGTGGAGAAGGTGGAGGAACAGATTGAGAACCCATATGTGGAAAGAATGAGATTGCGGGGGATCGACAGGAGTTCTGGAAGAATCTCAAAACTGAGAGGGAAGACCAGGAGAACTTTTAATCAGATAGCAGTGGGAACGATTAGTAGTGTGACTCTTCGCTGGCTGTTAAACGAGGGGACGGAGCACGTATGGGAATGTCCTGAGTGCAGTGATGTCTGTTCTTTACTCAACTCAACTCAACTCAACTATTCTCACGACAGGTTTTCAGTATTTGAGTGGGAGATATTTCCACACACACAAAGACAGGTTATAAGTATTTGAGTGGGAGATATAAACACACATACAAGATGGGTTATCAGTATTTGAGTGGGAGATATTCTCACACAAACAAGACAGGTTATCAGTATTTGAGTGGGAGATATAAACACATACAAGACAGGTTATCAGTATTTGAGTGGGAGATATTCTCACACATACAAGATGGGTTATCAGTATTTGAGTGGGAGATATTTCCACACATACAAGACATATTATCAGTATTTGAGTGGGAGATATTCTCACACATACAAGACAGGTTATCAGTATTTGAGTGGGAGATATAAACACATACAAGACAGGTTATCAGTATTTGAGTGGGAGACATTCTCACACATACAAGGCAGGTTATCAGTATTTGAGTGGGAGACATTCTCACACATACAAGATGGGTTATCAGTATTTGAGTGGGAGATATTTCCAGACATACAAGACAGGTTATCAGTATTTGAGTGGAAGATATTCTCACACATCCAAGACAGGTCATCAGTATTTGAGTGGGAGATATTCTCACACATACAAGACAGGTTATCAGTATTTGAGTGGGGAATATTCTCACACATACAAGATGAGTTATCAGTATTTGAGTGGGATATATTCTCACATATACAAGATATGTTATCAGTATTTGAGTGGGAGACATTCTCACACATACAAGACAGGTTATCAGTATCTGAGTGGGAGATATAAACACATACAAGACAGGTTATCAGTATTTGAGTGGGAGATATTCTCACACATACAAGATGGGTTATCAGTATTTTAGTGGGAGATATATACAAGATGGGTTATCAGTATTTGGGTGGGAGATATTTCCAGACATACAAGATGGGTTATCAGTATTTGATAGGGAGCTATTTCCACACATATAAAATGAGTTATCAGTATAAGAGTAGGAGATATTTCCACACATACAAGATGGGAGATAAGTATTTGAGTGGGAGATATTTCCATACATACAAGACAGGTTACCAGTATTTGAGTGGCAGATATTTCCACACATAAAATAGGTTATCAGTATCTGAGTGGGAGATATTTCCACACATATAAAATGGGTTATCAGTATTTGAGTGAGAGATATTTCCACACATACAAGACAGGAGATGAATATTTCATGGTTGATATTCTCACATATTCAAGATGGGTTATCAGTATTCGAGTGGGAGATATTTCCACACATACAAGATGGGAGATAAGTATTTGAGTGGGATATATTTCACCACATACAAGCAAGAGATCAGTATTTAAGTGGAAGATATTTCCACACATACAAGATGGGACATAAGTATTTAAGTGGGAGATATTTTCACACATACAAGATGGGATAAAAGTATTTGAGTGGGAGATATTTCCACACATACAAGATGGGATAAAGGTATTTGAGTGGGAGATATTTCTAGACATACAAGATGTGATAAAGGTATTTGAGTGGGAGATATTTCCACACAAACAAGATGGGATAAAGGTATTTGAGTGGGAGATATTTCCACACATACAAGATGGGATAAAGGTGTTTGAGTGGGAGATATTTTCACACATACAAGATGGGATAAAGATATTTGAGTGGGAGATATTTCTAGACATATAAGACGGAGATCAGTATTTGAGTGGGAGATATTTCCACACAAACAAGACGGGAGTATTTGAGTGGGAGATATTTCTACACAAACAAGATGATATAAAGGTATTTGAGTGGGAGATATTTCTAGACATACAAGACGGAGATCAGTATTTGAGTGGGAGATATTTCCACACAAACAAGACGGGAGATCAGTATTTGAGTGGGAGATATTTCTACACATACAAGATGAGATAAAGGTATTTGAGTGGGAGATATTTTTAGACATACAAGACAGAGATCAGTATTTGAGTGGGAGATATTTCCACACATACAAGACGGGAGATAAGTATTTAAGTGGGAGATATTTCCATAAATATAAAGTGGAAATCTGTATTTCAGGGGTTGATACTGTCACACATACAAGATGAGATATCACCTTTTGAGGGTTCCATATTTCCACACATATAATATGGGAGATTAGTATTTGAGGGGAATATATTCTCAAATGACTTGCCACAATTGTAAAACCAGTACAACAATCATTGACTCCATGATATTTAAAGATTCTTTCGAACAAGCCAAACTACTGGACGTTACCAATCTTAAACAAAAGCACATGACATCAGTGAACATAGACTCTCGTTTCACAAATATTTTCGTTCAAGAAACAGAGAAGATCATCTGTGATCACATAAAAGAGAAGAAACTGAAATTAGGCCTACTGACATCCAAGCTTGAGAAACTATTACTGCTGTGCGCATCAAAAATTAAATTATGTTTTCTTTAATAATCCTACTGCCAAATTAGCAGAATGGTCATGTGTTGTCTTCTAGGTCCCATTGTGGCAGACATCTTCATGAAACACTATGAAGAAAATAAAGCTTCAAATATCATGGACCTGGTTCTACACTGCCAATATGTGGGTGATATATTCAGCATCACCAAGACCACAAGCAGAATCATTCCACTACACCATGAATCCAGTTCACAAGAACAATACTGTATCCACTGATCACGAACGCAAAGACACCTATCATTTTTAGACATCTTAATCTGACGTCCAAAAACCAGTCTATCGAAAAGAAACAATGACGGGCCAATACCTGAACTTCAATAGCTTTGCACCAGTTCAATATAAGCGTGTTCTGCTACAGACCCTGTTCAATCGAGCTAGAGAAATTTGCTCCAATGACACATTGTCAGAAGAATCAGACACTCAACCAGACCCCGAAGTCTAATGGTTATCCAGCCGGCTTCATAAAGCGTCACTGCATGTATCCATTCCTGCTCCCACAGAACCATAGGTTCCCAAACTTCAAGTGTTTCTTCAGCTAATCATTTGAGCAGACGATGTAATGAATCGAATACATGAATGACTTAAATTAGCAGTAAACCAACCATTCTTAGCTGCTGAACCAATGATCAGATATAAAACCATCCCTATTTTCTCTATAAACCAAATCAAATTGTATTTATTAATTCCAGTGTGAGTGCCAAGCAGCTTACATAGGTAGAACGGAACCACAATTAGCAAATCCAAGACCAAAACATGTACCAGTGCGGGTGGAAAAGAGAGTTAATTAATCTTCAGGAAACCCCATGCAGTCGACACGCTATAAAAGCCAGAACTCTCCCATCTCTCAATACCTGTTAACTTGCGGTCATAAAGTTAAAAAGATATGCTGCTTTGTATATTGTATTCCATTAACGATATACAATTACTCATTCAAAACATCGAGGCCATAACAATTAGGCATCTAAAACCTAAGACGTGGGGAAATATTTCCACACATACAAGATGAGATATCAATATGTCAGGGGAAGATATCTCCACATATACAAAGTGAGATATCAGTATGTCAGGGAAAGATATTTCCACACATACAAAACGAGATATCAGTATGTCAGGGGAAGATATATCCACACATACAAGACAGGATATCAGTATTTCAGGGGAAGATATTTTCACACATACAAAGCGAGATATCAGTATGTCAGGGGAAGATATATCCACACTTACAAGACAGGATATCAGTATTTCAGGGGAAGATATTTTCACACATACAAAGCGAGATATCAGTATGTCAGGGGAAGATATATCCACACTTACAAGACAGGATATCAGTATGTCAGGGGAAGATATTTTCACACATACATCATAGTTAGTTAGCTAGTTAGTTAGTCGACAGATCATCCTCACTGCACATCGAACCATTCAGTCCATAAGTGCTCGGATCCCCTCCTCAGCAAATCCCGCAGCGTGTAGCGGCTAACGACACCAGTTCTGTGTTGGTTTATCAATCTTCTTTGGCTTCCTGCATAGTGTTCTTGTTTGGCCACCCCTCTTTTAATTTGCTGTTCTCGCAGTCTGACCATGGTTGTAGATTCACAGTCATCACTTGGTTCTTGCAAAAGTCTTACTTCTCGTAGAGCATTAAGAATGTCAGCCTGGTCCATGGCGCGTCCGCCCTCCACAGTAGCCTCACCTGCGAGCTTGTCAGCCCCCTCATTTCCTTGTACTCCCGCATGCCCTGGCACGAAGATGAAACTAATCTTTGCCAGCCGAGACCGTTGCAGAGACAGCAACCATTCTCTTCGGATCTAGAGCTTGCTCTTTGAGTCGCTAAGGAAACATGCCCTATTGAATGTCTGTGTCTCGAGCCATGTTATTGCTTTACTTACTGCCATGATTTCCATAGTCAGGCTACTTGTGGTCTCAGTAAAAGCACCAGAGTCCTCCTTCACAATTCGCCCTCCGGCCTGAGCCGTAAAGGCCCATGAGCTTCTCACATGTCGGACGACCGACCCATCTGTGTAGACAACAGCATCACCACCTAGCGAATTCTTGAAAATCAACGCTTGTACTTCATCCTCCATAGCAGCTGGATTTTCTTGTCTGCATTTTCTATCTAGTTGGATGCAAACTGAAAAGGATGTGCAGAAATCTGTTGTCACTTGTAGCCACTCCTCGCCAGGTTCTAAGTCCTCAAGTGAACAAACCTGTTAAAGAATGTCTTCGGCTTGACCCATCCACGACCTTCCTCTTTTTAACCTGCTGCCCTTCATCTTCATAATTTCACTATGCAGTGGATGTTGTGTGTTTGTGTTAACTCTGAGGTAGGCGTGTGCTCTGCAAACTTGTACTCTGTCTTCAATGGTTGGAAAATCAAGAAGGTAGCGCATCACCCTGCATGCTGTATCTCTTGTACATCCAAGAATAATGTGCATAGCTTCATTCTGTATCCTTTCCATCCTTTCAATCTGCTTACGGCTGAGAGTCAGGATTGCCATTGCGTACTCAAAAACAGGCATGACCAGACCCTCGTACAGAAGGCATAGATGGCGCTGCTCACAGTTTGCTGCCGCCATCACCCACTATGCAGCCAAACCCCGCAAGATATCAGTATGTCAGGGAAAGATATTTCCACACATACAAGATGAGATATCAGTATGTCAGCGGAAGATATTTCCACACATACAAGACAGAATATCAATATGTTAGGGGAAGATATTTCCACATATACAAAACAAGATATCAATATGTCAGGGAATGATATTTCCACACATACAAAACAAGATAATAGTATGTCAGGGGAAGATATTTCCACACATACAAGACGAGATAATAGTATGTCAGGGGAAGATATTTCCACACATACAAGACGAGATATCAGTATGTCAGGGGAAGATATTTCCACACATACAAGACAAGATATCAGTATGTCAGGGGAAGATATTTCCACACATACAAGACAAGATATCAGTATGTCAGGGGAAGATATTTCCACACATACAAGACAGGATATCAGTATTTCAAGGGAAGATATTCCCACACATACAAGACAAGATTTCAGAATGTCAGTGGAAGATATTTCCACACATACAAGGCAGACATCAGTATGTCAGGGGAAGATATTTCCACACATATAAGATGAGATACCAGTATGTCAAGGAAAGATATTTCCACACATACAAAGAGGTTAGTAGTCAAGGTGAAATTATTTCACGTACACAAGATGGGAGGTTAGCTATTCAACACAAAATTTTCAACTGTACATGATGTACATCAGTATTTAAGGGATCAATGTCTCCAATCATACAATATGGAAGGTCAGACATTCAGACAATCATACAATATGGAAGGTCAGACATTCAGACAATCATAAAATATGGAAGGTCAGACATTCAGACAATCATACAAGATGGAAGGTCAGACATTCATACAATCATACAAGATCGAAGATCAGACATTTCATACAATCATACAAGATGGAAGGCCAGACATTCATACAACCATACAAGATGGAAGGCCGGACATTCATACAAACATACAAAATGGAAGGTCAGACATTCATACAATCATACAAGATGGAAGGTCAGACATTCATACAATCATACAAGATGGAAAGTCAGACATTCATACAATCGTACAAGATGGAAGGTCAGACATTCATACAATCATACAAGATGGAAGGTCAGACATTCATACAATCATACAATCATAAAAGATGGAAGGTCAGACATTCAAAATGATATTTTCACATTACTGGAAGAGTGAACACTGTCATGGTAATCATAATTGGAAGAGAACAGTGAACATTGTCATCATAATCATCACTGGAAGAGAACAGTGAATATTGTCATCATAATCATCACTGGAAGAGAACAGTGAACACTGACATCATTAAATATCACTGGAAGAGTGAACACTGTCATAATAATCATCACTGGAAGATTGAACACTGTCAAAATAATCATCATGGGACGAGAACAGTGAACATTTTCATCATAAATATTACTGGAAGAGAACAGTGAACATTGTCATCATCATCATCACTGGAAGAGAACAGTGAACATTATCATCATAATGTCATCATAAACATCACTGGAAGAGAACAGTGAACACTGACATTATAATCATCACTGGAAGAAATAACACCATCATCATAACCATCACTGGAAGCATGAACATTGACATCATAATCATCACTGGAAGAAAACGGTGAACACTGACATCATAATCATCACTGGAAACGTGAACAATGTCATCAAAATCATGACTGGAAGAGAGAACAATGTCATCATATTCATCACTGGAGGAGTGAACACTGTCATAATAATCATCACTGGAAGAGAACAGTGAACATTGTCATCATAAACAACACTGGAATAGAACAGTGAACATTGACATTATAATCATCACTGGAAGAGTGAACATAGTCATCATAACCATCACTGGAAGAGTGAAACTGACATCATAATCATCACTGGAAGAGTAAACACTGACATCATAATCATCACTGGAAGAGTGAACATAGTCATTATAATCATCACTGGAAGAGTGAACACTGACATCATAATCATTAATGGAAGAGTGAACACTGACATCATAATCATCAATGGAAGAGTGAACTCTGACATAATCATCACTGTAAGAAAACAGTGAATATTGACATCATAATCATCACTTGAAGAGAACAGTAAACATTGACACTTTAATCATCACTGGAAAAGTGAACACTGTCATCAAAATCATCACTGGAAGAGAGAACAATGGCATCATAGTCATCACGTAAAGAGTCAACACTGTCATCATAGACAGCACTGGAAGAGAACAGTGAACATTGTCATCATAATCATCACTAGAAGAGTGAACATTGTCACCATAATCATCAGTGGAAGAGAAAAGTGAACATTGTCATCATAATAATCATTGGAAGAGTGAACATTGTCATCATAATCATCATTGGAAGAGAATAATGACCAATGACATCATAATCATCACTGGAAGAGAACAGTGAACATTGTCATCAAAATCATCTCTAGAAGAAAACAGTGAATACTGTCATAATAATCATCATCGGAAGAGAACAGTGAACACTGACATCATAATCATCACTGGAAAAGAACAGTGAATATTATCTTCATAATTATCACTGGAAGAATGAACAATGTCATTATAATCATCACTGGAAGAGTGAACATTGTCATCATAATTATCACTGGAAGAGTGAACACTGACATCATAATCATCAATGGAAGGGTGAACATTGTTATCATAATCATCACTTGAAGAGTGCACACTGACATCATAATCATCATTATAGAGTGAACACTGACATCATAATCATCACTGGAAGAGAACAGTGAACATTGTCATCATAATCATCATTGGAAGAGAACAGTGAACATTGTCTTCATATTCATCACTAGAAGAATCGGGACGCAGAGGTGTTTCCAAGGCACCAGGGCCGGGTTATATACTGGCCAAGACCTATTGACGCGTCCTCGTCAAGCGTCCTGGGCAACAGGTCCCTTCGGGGTCCTGGCTAAAGTCAGTAGGATCGCCGATTCCTCCAAAGTCGGAGAGTGTCTGCCTGTACGGCGAGGAACCACCAGTCTGCACACCAATAAGCCAGACATGGGACAACGGATACTCACGCAAAACTCAGGTCCTGTGTGACATCACACTGATGTTGGACAACAGAATGCCTTCATCCGACATACAGGACTTCGCGTTGGAGCTCAAGCCAACGAACACAAGCAAGCAAGCAACTAGAGGAATCAACAATGATATCATATTCGCCACTGGAAAAAAAAAACAATGAACCCTGCCATCATAATCATCACTTTACTTACTTACATAACAAAGCAAACCACACAATATTGTGCCTTTAATAATCCAGTATAATAAAGAAGCATACAAATAGGTATGCCACTAACACATCTAGAATAACAAAGCTACGCCACAAATGCGTCTTGTATAACAAAGCTACTCACACAACGTCTATGCCACTAATGATATTAGTATCTATGCTACTAGTTTATAAATGAAATGGGTTAAATCTGTGATGAAACTGTGAAAATGTAAACAATAGAAACACACTAAGTGTCGGCCTGCTTACAATATACATTTATGGAAAACAGAGCACATCGTGATAACAAGCCTTCACCAGCAAACAACAAGAAAACACAACATATAAACCGTGAAGATGACACTACAGTGACTACATTACAAGATTCAGGACCAAACAAAAAGTAGGTTTCAACCAAATAAAAAATGGGTAGCAGAAAATTGGAAGTAGGGGTGTATCGCAGTTATGACTTAAAAGTTGTTAATATGGTAGCAGGTATGTTGTATTATATAAAAAATTTAAGGGGTTTGCATAGGGAACACTACTGTAGATAAGTTCACGGCAGATACGGGAAGTCACTTAAAATGATTAATTATCCCATGGCAGTTAATCAGTTATGGCAAAATAACCAGAATGAAACAGATCTGACCTACCTATCTCAGAGACTTCACCTATCTCAGAGACTCCACCTATTTCAGAGACTCCTCCTATCTCAGAGCCTCCACATATGAAACAGATCTGTTTTACCTATCTCAGAGACCTCACCTATCTCAGAGACCTCACCTATCTCAGAGACCTCACCTATCTCAGAGACTTCACCTATCTCAGAGACTCCACCTATTTCAGAGACTCCACCTATCTCAGAGACTCCACCTATCTCAGAGACTCCACCTATCTCAGAGGTTCCACCTATCTCAGAGACTCCACCTATCTCAGAGGCTCCACCTATCTCAGTGACTCCACCTATCTCAGAGACCTCACCTATCTTAGAGATTCCACCTACCTCAGAGGCTCCACCTATCTCAGAGGCTCCACCTATCTCAGAGGCTCCACCTATCTCAGAGACTCCACCTATCTCAGAGACTCCACCTATCTCAAAGACTCCACCTATCTCAGAGACTCCACCTATCTCAGAGGCTCCACCTATCTCAGTGACTCCACCTATCTCAAAGACTCCACCTATCTCAGAGACTCCACCTATCTCAGAGACTCCACCTATCTCAGAGACTCCACCTATCTCAGAGACTCCACCTATCTCAGAGACTCCACCTATCTCAGAGACCCCACCTATCTCAGAGGCTCCACCTATCTCAGTGACTCCACCTATCTCAAAGACTCCACCTATCTCAGAGACTCCACCTATCTCAGAGACTCCACCTATCTCAGAGACTCCACCTATCTCAGAGACTCCACCTATCTCAGAGACTCCACCTATCTCAAAGACTCCACCTATCTCAAAGACTCCACCTATCTCAGAGGCTCCACCTATCTCAAAGATTCCACCTATCTCAGAGACTCCACCTATCTCAGTGACTCCACCTATCTCAGAGACTCCACCTATCTCAGTGACTCCACCTATCTCAGTGACTCCACCTATCTCAGTGACTCCACCTATCTTAGTGACTCCACCTATCTCAGTGACTCCACCTATCTCAGAGGCTCCACCTATCTCAGAGACTCCACCTATCTCAGAGACTCCACCTATCTCAGAGACTCCACCTATCTCAGAGACTCCACCTATCTCAGAGACTCCACCTATCTCAGTGACTTCACCTATCTCAGTGACTCCACCTATCTCAGAGACTCCACCTATCTCAGAGACTCCACCTATCTCAGAGACTCCACCTATCTCAGAGACTCCACCTATCTCAGAGACTCCACCTATCTCAGTGACTCCACCTATCTCAGTGACTCCACCTATCTCAGAGACTCCACCTATCTCAGTGACTCCACCTATCTCA
Organism: Cepaea hortensis; assembly: GCA_963921405.1. Taxonomy (NCBI): domain Eukaryota; kingdom Metazoa; phylum Mollusca; class Gastropoda; order Stylommatophora; family Helicidae; genus Cepaea; species Cepaea hortensis. The sequence continues at coordinate 71,366,273 of OY992882.1, forward strand.
GAGACTCCACCTATCTCAGAGGCTCCACCTATCTCAGAGGCTCCACCTATCTCAGAGACTCAAAGACTCCACCTATCACAGAGACTCCACCTATCTCATTGACTCCACTTATCTCAGAGACTCCACCTATCTCAGAGGCTCCACCTATCTCAGAGACTCAAAGACTCCACCTATCACAGAGACTCCACCTATCACAGAGACTCCACCTATCTCAGAGACTCCACCTATCTCAGAGACTCCACCTATCACAGAGACTCCACCTATCACAGAGACTCCACCTATCACAGAGACTCCACCTATCTCAGAGACTCCACCTATCTCAGAGACTCCACCTATCTCAGAGGCTCCACCTATCTCAGAGACTCAAAGACTCCACCTATCACAGAGACTCCACCTATCTCAGTGACTCCACTTATCTCAGAGACTCCACCTATCTCAGAGGCTCCACCTATCTCAGAGACTCCACCTATCTCAGAGACTCCACCTATCTCAGAGACTCCACCTATCTCAGAGGCTCCACCTATCTCAGTGACTCCACCTATCTCAGAGGCTCCACCTATCTCAGAGGCTCCACCTATCTCAGAGACTCAAAGACTCCACCTATCACAGAGACTCCACCTATCTCAGAGACTCCACCTATCTCAGAGACTCCACCTATCTCAGAGACTCCACCTATCTCAGAGACTCCACCTATCTCAGAGGCTCCACCTATCTCAGTGACTCCACCAATCTCAGAGACTCCACCTATCTCAGAGGCTCCACCTATCTCAGAGGCTCCACCTATCTCAGAGACTCAAGACTCCACCTATCACAGAGACTCCACCTATCTCAGAGACTCCACCTATCTCAGTGACTCCACCTATCTCAGAGACTCCACCTATCTCAGAGGCTCCACCTATCTCAGAGACTCCACCTATCTCAGAGACTCCACCTATCTCAGAGACTCCGCCTATCTCAGAGGCTCCACCTATCTCAGTGACTCCACCTATCTCAGAGGCTCCACCTATCTCAGAGGCTCCACCTATCTCAGAGACTCAAAGACTCCACCTATCTCAGAGACTCCATCTATCTCAGTGACTCCACCTATCTCAGAGACTCCACCTATCTCAGAGACTCCACCTATCTCAGTGACTCCACCTATCTCAAAGACTCCACCTATCTCAGTGACTCCATCTATCTCAGTGACTCCACCTATCTCAGAGACTCCATCTATCTCAGTGACTCCACCTATCTCAGAGACTCCACCTATCTCAGTGACTCCACCTATCTCAGAGACTCCACCTATCTCAGAGACTCCACCTATCTCAGAGACTCCACCTATATCAGTGACTTCACCTATCTCAGTGCACCTATCTCAGTGACTCCACCTATCTCAGTCACCCCACCTATATCAGAGACTCCACCTATCTCAGTGCCTTCACCTATCTCAGTGACTTCACCTATCTCAGTGACTTCACCTATCTCAGTGACTTCACCTATCTCAGTGACTCAACCTATCTCAGTGACTTTACCTATCTCAGTGACTCCACCTATCTCAGTGACTTCACCTATCTCAGAGACTCCACCTATCTCAATGACTTCACCTATCTCAGTGACTCAAAGACTCCACCTATCTCAGAGACTCCACTTATCTCAGAGACTCAACTTATCTCAGAGACTCCACCTATCTCAGAGATTCCACCTATCTCAGAGACTCCACCTATCTCAGAGACTCCACTTATCTCAGAGGCTCCACCTATCTCAGAGACTCCACTTATCTCAGAGACTCCACTTATCTCAGTGACTCCACTTATCTCAGTGACTCCACCTATCTCAGTGACTCCACCTATCTCAGAGACTCCACCTATCTCAGAGACTCCACCTATCTCAGTGACTCCATCTATCTCAGTGCCTCCACCTATCTCAGTGACTCCACCTATCTCAGAGACTCCACTTATCTCAGAGGCTCCATCTATCTCAGAGACTCCACTTATCTCAGAGACTCCACCTATCTCAGTGACTCAAAGACTCCACCTATCACAGAGACTCCACCTATCTCAGAGACTCCACCTATCTCAGTGACTCCACCTATCTCAGTGACTCCACCTATCTCAGAGACTCCACCTATCTCAGAGACTCCACCTATCTCAGAGACTCCACCTATCTCAGTGACTTCACCTATCTCAGTGACTCCACCTATCTCAGAGACTCCACCTATCTCAGAGACTCCACCTATCTCAGAGACTCCACCTATCTCAGAGACTCCACCTATCTCAGAGACTCCACCTATCTCAGTGACTCCACCTATCTCAGTGACTCCACCTATCTCAGAGACTCCACCTATCTCAGTGACTCCACCTATCTCAGAGACTCCACCTATCTCAGAGGCTCCACCTATCTCAGAGGCTCCACCTATCTCAGAGACTCAAAGACTCCACCTATCACAGAGACTCCACCTATCTCATTGACTCCACTTATCTCAGAGACTCCACCTATCTCAGAGGCTCCACCTATCTCAGAGACTCAAAGACTCCACCTATCACAGAGACTCCACCTATCACAGAGACTCCACCTATCTCAGAGACTCCACCTATCTCAGAGACTCCACCTATCACAGAGACTCCACCTATCACAGAGACTCCACCTATCTCAGTGACTCCACTTATCTCAGAGACTCCACCTATCTCAGAGGCTCCACCTATCTCAGAGACTCAAAGACTCCACCTATCACAGAGACTCCACCTATCACAGAGACTCCACCTATCTCAGAGACTCCACCTATCTCAGAGACTCCACCTATCACAGAGACTCCACCTATCACAGAGACTCCACCTATCTCAGAGACTCCACCTATCTCAGAGACTCCACCTATCTCAGTGACTCCACCTATCTCAAAGACTCCACCTATCTCAGTGACTCCATCTATCTCAGTGACTCCACCTATCTCAGAGACTCCATCTATCTCAGTGACTCCACCTATCTCAGAGACTCCACCTATCTCAGTGACTCCACCTATCTCAGAGACTCCACCTATCTCAGAGACTCCACCTATCTCAGAGACTCCACCTATATCAGTGACTTCACCTATCTCAGTGCACCTATCTCAGTGACTCCACCTATCTCAGTCACCCCACCTATATCAGAGACTCCACCTATCTCAGTGCCTTCACCTATCTCAGTGACTTCACCTATCTCAGTGACTTCACCTATCTCAGTGACTTCACCTATCTCAGTGACTCAACCTATCTCAGTGACTTTACCTATCTCAGTGACTCCACCTATCTCAGTGACTTCACCTATCTCAGAGACTCCACCTATCTCAATGACTTCACCTATCTCAGTGACTCAAAGACTCCACCTATCTCAGAGACTCCACTTATCTCAGAGACTCAACTTATCTCAGAGACTCCACCTATCTCAGAGATTCCACCTATCTCAGAGACTCCACCTATCTCAGAGACTCCACTTATCTCAGAGGCTCCACCTATCTCAGAGACTCCACTTATCTCAGAGACTCCACTTATCTCAGTGACTCCACTTATCTCAGTGACTCCACCTATCTCAGTGACTCCACCTATCTCAGAGACTCCACCTATCTCAGAGACTCCACCTATCTCAGTGACTCCATCTATCTCAGTGCCTCCACCTATCTCAGTGACTCCACCTATCTCAGAGACTCCACTTATCTCAGAGGCTCCATCTATCTCAGAGACTCCACTTATCTCAGAGACTCCACCTATCTCAGTGACTCAAAGACTCCACCTATCACAGAGACTCCACCTATCTCAGAGACTCCACCTATCTCAGTGACTCCACCTATCTCAGTGACTCCACCTATCTCAGAGACTCAAAGACTCCACCTATCACAGAGACTCCACCTATCTCAGAGACTCCACCTATCTCAGAGACTCCACCTATCTAAGAGACTCCACTTATCTCAGAGACTCCACTTATCTCAGAGACTCCACTTATCTCAGAGACTCCACTTATCTCAGTGACTCCACCTATCTCAGAGACTCAAAGACTCCACCTATCACAGAGACTCCACCTATCACAGAGACTCCACCTATCTCAGAGACTCCACCTATCTCAGAGACTCCACCTATCACAGAGACTCCACCTATCTCAGAGACTCCACTTATCTCAGAGACTCCACCTATCTCAGAGACTCCACCTATCTCAGAGACTCCACTTATCTCAGAGACTCAAAGACTCCACCTATCACAGAGACTCCACCTATCTCAGAGACTCCACCTATCTCAGTGACTCCACCTATCTCAGTGACTCCACCTATCTCAGAAACTCCACCTATCTCAGAGACTCCACCTATCTCAGAGACTCAAGGACTCCACCTATCACAGAGACTCCGCCTATCACAGAGACTCCACCTATCTCAGAGGCTCCACCTATCTCAGAGACTCAAAGACTCCACCTATCACAGAGACTCCACCTATCTCAGAGACTCCACCTATCTCAGAGACTCCACTTATCTCAGAGGCTCCATCTATCTCAGAGACTCCACTTATCTCAGAGACTCCACCTATCTCAGAGACTCCACCTATCTCAGAGACCCACCTATCTCAGAGACTCCACTTATCTCAGAGGCTCCACCTATCTCAGAGGCTCCACCTATCTCAGAGACTCCACTTATCTCAGAGACTCCACTTATCTCAGTGACTCCACCTATCTCAGTGACTCCACCTATCTCAGTGACTCCACCTATCTCAGAGACACCACTTATCTCAGAGGCTCCACCTATCTCAGTGACTCCACCTATCTCAGAGACTCCACTTATCTCAGTGACTCCACCTATCTCAGAGACTCCACCTATCTCAGAGACTCCACCTATCTCAGAGACTCCACTTATCTCAGAGACTCCACCTATCTCAGAGACTCCACTTATCTCAGTGACTCCACCTATCTCAGAGACTCCACCTATCTCAGAGACTCCACTTATCTCATAGGCTCCATCTATCTCAGAGACTCCACTTATCTCAGAGGCTCCACATATCTCTGAGACTCCACCTATCTCAGAGACTCCACTTATCTCATAGGCTCCATCTATCTCAGAGACTCCACTTATCTCAGTGACTCCACCTATCTCAGAGACTCCACCTATCTCAGAGACTCCACTTATCTCATAGGCTCCATCTATCTCAGAGACTCCACTTATCTCAGAGGCTCCACATATCTCTGAGACTCAAAGACTCCACCTATTCAGAGACTCCATCTATCTCAGAGACTCCACCTATCTCAGAGACTCCACCTATCTCAGAGACTCCATCTATCTCAGAGACTCCACTTATCTCAGAGACTCCATCTATCTCAGAGACTCCATCTATCTCAGAGACTCCATCTATCTCAGAGACTCCACCTATCTCAGAGACTCCACCTATCTCAGAGACTCCATCTATCTCAGAGACTCCACTTATCTCAGAGACTCCATCTATCTCAGAGACTCCACCTATCTCAGAGACTTCACCTATCTCAGAGACTCCACCTATCTCAGAGACTCCACTTATCTCAGAGACTCCACCTATCTCAGAGACTCCATCTATCTCAGAGACTCCACCTATCTCAGAGACTTCACCTATCTCAGAGACTCCACCTATCTCAGAGACTCCATCTATCTCAGAGACTCCACTTATCTCATAGGCTCCACCTATCTCAGAGACTCCACCTATCTCAGAGGCTCCACCTATCTCAGAGGCTCCACCTATCTCAGAGACTCAAAGACTCCACCTATCACAGAGACTCCACCTATCTCATTGACTCCACTTATCTCAGAGACTCCACCTATCTCAGAGGCTCCACCTATCTCAGAGACTCAAAGACTCCACCTATCACAGAGACTCCACCTATCACAGAGACTCCACCTATCTCAGAGACTCCACCTATCTCAGAGACTCCACCTATCACAGAGACTCCACCTATCACAGAGACTCCACCTATCTCAGTGACTCCACTTATCTCAGAGACTCCACCTATCTCAGAGGCTCCACCTATCTCAGAGACTCAAAGACTCCACCTATCACAGAGACTCCACCTATCACAGAGACTCCACCTATCTCAGAGACTCCACCTATCTCAGAGACTCCACCTATCACAGAGACTCCACCTATCACAGAGACTCCACCTATCTCAGAGACTCCACCTATCTCAGAGACTCCACCTATCTCAGAGGCTCCACCTATCTCAGAGACTCAAAGACTCCACCTATCACAGAGACTCCACCTATCTCAGTGACTCCACTTATCTCAGAGACTCCACCTATCTCAGAGGCTCCACCTATCTCAGAGACTCCACCTATCTCAGAGACTCCACCTATCTCAGAGACTCCACCTATCTCAGAGGCTCCACCTATCTCAGTGACTCCACCTATCTCAGAGGCTCCACCTATCTCAGAGGCTCCACCTATCTCAGAGACTCAAAGACTCCACCTATCACAGAGACTCCACCTATCTCAGAGACTCCACCTATCTCAGAGACTCCACCTATCTCAGAGACTCCACCTATCTCAGAGACTCCACCTATCTCAGAGGCTCCACCTATCTCAGTGACTCCACCAATCTCAGAGACTCCACCTATCTCAGAGGCTCCACCTATCTCAGAGGCTCCACCTATCTCAGAGACTCAGACTCCACCTATCACAGAGACTCCACCTATCTCAGAGACTCCACCTATCTCAGTGACTCCACCTATCTCAGAGACTCCACCTATCTCAGAGGCTCCACCTATCTCAGAGACTCCACCTATCTCAGAGACTCCACCTATCTCAGAGACTCCGCCTATCTCAGAGGCTCCACCTATCTCAGTGACTCCACCTATCTCAGAGGCTCCACCTATCTCAGAGGCTCCACCTATCTCAGAGACTCAAAGACTCCACCTATCTCAGAGACTCCATCTATCTCAGTGACTCCACCTATCTCAGAGACTCCACCTATCTCAGAGACTCCACCTATCTCAGTGACTCCACCTATCTCAAAGACTCCACCTATCTCAGTGACTCCATCTATCTCAGTGACTCCACCTATCTCAGAGACTCCATCTATCTCAGTGACTCCACCTATCTCAGAGACTCCACCTATCTCAGTGACTCCACCTATCTCAGAGACTCCACCTATCTCAGAGACTCCACCTATCTCAGAGACTCCACCTATATCAGTGACTTCACCTATCTCAGTGCACCTATCTCAGTGACTCCACCTATCTCAGTCACCCCACCTATATCAGAGACTCCACCTATCTCAGTGCCTTCACCTATCTCAGTGACTTCACCTATCTCAGTGACTTCACCTATCTCAGTGACTTCACCTATCTCAGTGACTCAACCTATCTCAGTGACTTTACCTATCTCAGTGACTCCACCTATCTCAGTGACTTCACCTATCTCAGAGACTCCACCTATCTCAATGACTTCACCTATCTCAGTGACTCAAAGACTCCACCTATCTCAGAGACTCCACTTATCTCAGAGACTCAACTTATCTCAGAGACTCCACCTATCTCAGAGATTCCACCTATCTCAGAGACTCCACCTATCTCAGAGACTCCACTTATCTCAGAGGCTCCACCTATCTCAGAGACTCCACTTATCTCAGAGACTCCACTTATCTCAGTGACTCCACTTATCTCAGTGACTCCACCTATCTCAGTGACTCCACCTATCTCAGAGACTCCACCTATCTCAGAGACTCCACCTATCTCAGTGACTCCATCTATCTCAGTGCCTCCACCTATCTCAGTGACTCCACCTATCTCAGAGACTCCACTTATCTCAGAGGCTCCATCTATCTCAGAGACTCCACTTATCTCAGAGACTCCACCTATCTCAGTGACTCAAAGACTCCACCTATCACAGAGACTCCACCTATCTCAGAGACTCCACCTATCTCAGTGACTCCACCTATCTCAGTGACTCCACCTATCTCAGAGACTCAAAGACTCCACCTATCACAGAGACTCCACCTATCTCAGAGACTCCACCTATCTCAGAGACTCCACCTATCTAAGAGACTCCACTTATCTCAGAGACTCCACTTATCTCAGAGACTCCACTTATCTCAGAGACTCCACTTATCTCAGTGACTCCACCTATCTCAGAGACTCAAAGACTCCACCTATCACAGAGACTCCACCTATCACAGAGACTCCACCTATCTCAGAGACTCCACCTATCTCAGAGACTCCACCTATCACAGAGACTCCACCTATCTCAGAGACTCCACTTATCTCAGAGACTCCACCTATCTCAGAGACTCCACCTATCTCAGAGACTCCACTTATCTCAGAGACTCAAAGACTCCACCTATCACAGAGACTCCACCTATCTCAGAGACTCCACCTATCTCAGTGACTCCACCTATCTCAGTGACTCCACCTATCTCAGAAACTCCACCTATCTCAGAGACTCCACCTATCTCAGAGACTCAAGGACTCCACCTATCACAGAGACTCCGCCTATCACAGAGACTCCACCTATCTCAGAGGCTCCACCTATCTCAGAGACTCAAAGACTCCACCTATCACAGAGACTCCACCTATCTCAGAGACTCCACCTATCTCAGAGACTCCACTTATCTCAGAGGCTCCATCTATCTCAGAGACTCCACTTATCTCAGAGACTCCACCTATCTCAGAGACTCCACCTATCTCAGAGACCCACCTATCTCAGAGACTCCACTTATCTCAGAGGCTCCACCTATCTCAGAGGCTCCACCTATCTCAGAGACTCCACTTATCTCAGAGACTCCACTTATCTCAGTGACTCCACCTATCTCAGTGACTCCACCTATCTCAGTGACTCCACCTATCTCAGAGACACCACTTATCTCAGAGGCTCCACCTATCTCAGTGACTCCACCTATCTCAGAGACTCCACTTATCTCAGTGACTCCACCTATCTCAGAGACTCCACCTATCTCAGAGACTCCACCTATCTCAGAGACTCCACTTATCTCAGAGACTCCACCTATCTCAGAGACTCCACTTATCTCAGTGACTCCACCTATCTCAGAGACTCCACCTATCTCAGAGACTCCACTTATCTCATAGGCTCCATCTATCTCAGAGACTCCACTTATCTCAGAGGCTCCACATATCTCTGAGACTCCACCTATCTCAGAGACTCCACTTATCTCATAGGCTCCATCTATCTCAGAGACTCCACTTATCTCAGTGACTCCACCTATCTCAGAGACTCCACCTATCTCAGAGACTCCACTTATCTCATAGGCTCCATCTATCTCAGAGACTCCACTTATCTCAGAGGCTCCACATATCTCTGAGACTCAAAGACTCCACCTATTCAGAGACTCCATCTATCTCAGAGACTCCACCTATCTCAGAGACTCCACCTATCTCAGAGACTCCATCTATCTCAGAGACTCCACTTATCTCAGAGACTCCATCTATCTCAGAGACTCCATCTATCTCAGAGACTCCATCTATCTCAGAGACTCCACCTATCTCAGAGACTCCACCTATCTCAGAGACTCCATCTATCTCAGAGACTCCACTTATCTCAGAGACTCCATCTATCTCAGAGACTCCACCTATCTCAGAGACTTCACCTATCTCAGAGACTCCACCTATCTCAGAGACTCCACTTATCTCAGAGACTCCACCTATCTCAGAGACTCCATCTATCTCAGAGACTCCACCTATCTCAGAGACTTCACCTATCTCAGAGACTCCACCTATCTCAGAGACTCCATCTATCTCAGAGACTCCACTTATCTCATAGGCTCCACCTATCTCAGAGACTCCATCTATCTCAGAGACTCCACCTATCTCAGAGACTTCACCTATCTCAGAGACTCCACTTATCTCAGAGACTTCACCTATCTCAGAGACTTCACCTATCTCAGAGGCTCCACCTATCTCAGAGACTCCATCTATCTCAGAGACTCCATCTATCTCAGAGACTCCACCTATCTCAGAGACTCCACCTATCTCAGAGACTTCACTATCTTAGAGACTCCACCTATCTCAGAGATTCCACTATCTTAGACTCCACCTATCTCAGAGACTCCACCTATCTCAGAGGCTCCACCTATCTCAGTGACTCCACCAATCTCAGAGACTCCACCTATCTCAGAGGCTCCACCTATCTCAGAGGCTCCACCTATCTCAGAGACTCAGACTCCACCTATCACAGAGACTCCACCTATCTCAGAGACTCCACCTATCTCAGTGACTCCACCTATCTCAGAGACTCCACCTATCTCAGAGGCTCCACCTATCTCAGAGACTCCACCTATCTCAGAGACTCCACCTATCTCAGAGACTCCGCCTATCTCAGAGGCTCCACCTATCTCAGTGACTCCACCTATCTCAGAGGCTCCACCTATCTCAGAGGCTCCACCTATCTCAGAGACTCAAAGACTCCACCTATCTCAGAGACTCCATCTATCTCAGTGACTCCACCTATCTCAGAGACTCCACCTATCTCAGAGACTCCACCTATCTCAGTGACTCCACCTATCTCAAAGACTCCACCTATCTCAGTGACTCCATCTATCTCAGTGACTCCACCTATCTCAGAGACTCCACCTATCTCAGTGACTCCACCTATCTCAGAGACTCCACCTATCTCAGAGACTCCACCTATCTCAGAGACTCCACCTATATCAGTGACTTCACCTATCTCAGTGCACCTATCTCAGTGACTCCACCTATCTCAGTCACTCCACCTATCTCAGAGACTCCACCTATCTCAGTGACTTCACCTATCTCAGTGACTTCACCTATCTCAGTGACTTCACCTATCTCAGTGACTTCACCTATCTCAGTGACTCAACCTATCTCAGTGACTTTACCTATCTCAGTGACTCCACCTATCTCAGTGACTTCACCTATCTCAGAGACTCCACCTATCTCAATGACTTCACCTATCTCAGTGACTCAAAGACTCCACCTATCTCAGAGACTCCACTTATCTCAGAGGCTCCATCTATCTCAGAGACTCAACTTATCTCAGAGACTCCACCTATCTCAGAGATTCCACCTATCTCAGAGACTCCACCTATCTCAGAGACTCCACTTATCTCAGAGGCTCCACCTATCTCAGAGACTCCACTTATCTCAGAGACTCCACTTATCTCAGTGACTCCACTTATCTCAGTGACTCCACCTATCTCAGTGACTCCACCTATCTCAGAGACTCCACCTATCTCAGAGACTCCACCTATCTCAGTGACTCCACCTATCTCAGTGCCTCCACCTATCTCAGTGACTCCACCTATCTCAGAGACTCCACTTATCTCAGAGGCTCCATCTATCTCAGAGACTCCACTTATCTCAGAGACTCCACCTATCTCAGTGACTCAAAGACTCCACCTATCACAGAGACTCCACCTATCTCAGAGACTCCACCTATCTCAGTGACTCCACCTATCTCAGTGACTCCACCTATCTCAGAGACTCAAAGACTCCACCTATCACAGAGACTCCACCTATCTCAGAGACTCCACCTATCTCAGAGACTCCACCTATCTAAGAGACTCCACTTATCTCAGAGACTCCACTTATCTCAGAGACTCCACTTATCTCAGAGACTCCACTTATCTCAGTGACTCCACCTATCTCAGAGACTCAAAGACTCCACCTATCACAGAGACTCCACCTATCACAGAGACTCCACCTATCTCAGAGACTCCACCTATCTCAGAGACTCCACCTATCACAGAGACTCCACCTATCTCAGAGACTCCACTTATCTCAGAGACTCCACCTATCTCAAAGACTCCACCTATCTCAGAGACTCCACCTATCTCAGAGACTCAAAGACTCCACCTATCACAGAGACTCCACCTATCTCAGAGACTCCACCTATCTCAGTGACTCCACCTATCTCAGTGACTCCACCTATCTCAGAAACTCCACCTATCTCAGAGACTCCACCTATCTCAGAGACTCAAGGACTCCACCTATCACAGAGACTCCGCCTATCACAGAGACTCCACCTATCTCAGAGGCTCCACCTATCTCAGAGACTCAAAGACTCCACCTATCACAGAGACTCCACCTATCTCAGAGACTCCACCTATCTCAGAGACTCCACTTATCTCAGAGGCTCCATCTATCTCAGAGACTCCACTTATCTCAGAGACTCCACCTATCTCAGAGACTCCACCTATCTCAGAGACCCACCTATCTCAGAGACTCCACTTATCTCAGAGGCTCCACCTATCTCAGAGGCTCCACCTATCTCAGAGACTCCACTTATCTCAGAGACTCCACTTATCTCAGTGACTCCACCTATCTCAGTGACTCCACCTATCTCAGTGACTCCACCTATCTCAGAGACTCCACTTATCTCAGAGGCTCCACTTATCTCAGTGACTCCACCTATCTCAGTGACTCCACTTATCTCAGAGGCTCCATCTATCTCAGAGACTCCACTTATCTCAGAGACTCCACCTATCTCAGTGACTCAAAGACTCCACCTATCACAGAGACTCCACCTATCTCAGAGACTCCACCTATCTCAGTGACTCCACCTATCTCAGTGACTCCACCTATCTCAGAGACTCAAAGACTCCACCTATCACAGAGACTCCACCTATCTCAGAGACTCCACCTATCTCAGAGACTCCACCTATCTAAGAGACTCCACTTATCTCAGAGACTCCACTTATCTCAGAGACTCCACTTATCTCAGAGACTCCACTTATCTCAGTGACTCCACCTATCTCAGAGACTCAAAGACTCCACCTATCACAGAGACTCCACCTATCACAGAGACTCCACCTATCTCAGAGACTCCACCTATCTCAGAGACTCCACCTATCACAGAGACTCCACCTATCTCAGAGATTCCACTTATCTCAGAGACTCCACCTATCTCAGAGACTCCACCTATCTCAGAGACTCCACCTATCTCAGAGACTCAAAGACTCCACCTATCACAGAGACTCCACCTATCTCAGAGACTCCACCTATCTCAGTGACTCCACCTATCTCAGTGACTCCACCTATCTCAGAAACTCCACCTATCTCAGAGACTCCACCTATCTCAGAGACTCAAGGACTCCACCTATCACAGAGACTCCGCCTATCACAGAGACTCCACCTATCTCAGAGGCTCCACCTATCTCAGAGACTCAAAGACTCCACCTATCACAGAGACTCCACCTATCTCAGAGACTCCACCTATCTCAGAGACTCCACTTATCTCAGAGGCTCCATCTATCTCAGAGACTCCACTTATCTCAGAGACTCCACCTATCTCAGAGACTCCACCTATCTCAGAGACCCACCTATCTCAGAGACTCCACTTATCTCAGAGGCTCCACCTATCTCAGAGGCTCCACCTATCTCAGAGACTCCACTTATCTCAGAGACTCCACTTATCTCAGTGACTCCACCTATCTCAGTGACTCCACCTATCTCAGTGACTCCACCTATCTCAGAGACTCCACTTATCTCAGAGGCTCCACCTATCTCAGTGACTCCACCTATCTCAGAGACTCCACTTATCTCAGTGACTCCACCTATCTCAGTGACTCCACCTATCTCAGAGACTCCACCTATCTCAGAGGCTCCACCTATCTCAGAGACTCCACCTATCTCAGAGACTCCACCTATCTCAGAGACTCCGCCTATCTCAGAGGCTCCACCTATCTCAGTGACTCCACCTATCTCAGAGGCTCCACCTATCTCAGAGGCTCCACCTATCTCAGAGACTCAAAGACTCCACCTATCTCAGAGACTCCATCTATCTCAGTGACTCCACCTATCTCAGAGACTCCACCTATCTCAGAGACTCCACCTATCTCAGTGACTCCACCTATCTCAAAGACTCCACCTATCTCAGTGACTCCATCTATCTCAGTGACTCCACCTATCTCAGAGACTCCATCTATCTCAGTGACTCCACCTATCTCAGAGACTCCACCTATCTCAGTGACTCCACCTATCTCAGAGACTCCACCTATCTCAGAGACTCCACCTATCTCAGAGACTCCACCTATATCAGTGACTTCACCTATCTCAGTGCACCTATCTCAGTGACTCCACCTATCTCAGTCACTCCACCTATCTCAGAGACTCCACCTATCTCAGTGACTTCACCTATCTCAGTGACTTCACCTATCTCAGTGACTTCACCTATCTCAGTGACTTCACCTATCTCAGTGACTCAACCTATCTCAGTGACTTTACCTATCTCAGTGACTCCACCTATCTCAGTGACTTCACCTATCTCAGAGACTCCACCTATCTCAATGACTTCACCTATCTCAGTGACTCAAAGACTCCACCTATCTCAGAGACTCCACTTATCTCAGAGGCCCCATCTATCTCAGAGACTCAACTTATCTCAGAGACTCCACCTATCTCAGAGATTCCACCTATCTCAGAGACTCCACCTATCTCAGAGACTCCACTTATCTCAGAGGCTCCACCTATCTCAGAGACTCCACTTATCTCAGAGACTCCACTTATCTCAGTGACTCCACTTATCTCAGTGACTCCACCTATCTCAGTGACTCCACCTATCTCAGAGACTCCACCTATCTCAGAGACTCCACCTATCTCAGTGACTCCACCTATCTCAGTGCCTCCACCTATCTCAGTGACTCCACCTATCTCAGAGACTCCACTTATCTCAGAGGCTCCATCTATCTCAGAGACTCCACTTATCTCAGAGACTCCACCTATCTCAGTGACTCAAAGACTCCACCTATCACAGAGACTCCACCTATCTCAGAGACTCCACCTATCTCAGTGACTCCACCTATCTCAGTGACTCCACCTATCTCAGAGACTCAAAGACTCCACCTATCACAGAGACTCCACCTATCTCAGAGACTCCACCTATCTCAGAGACTCCACCTATCTAAGAGACTCCACTTATCTCAGAGACTCCACTTATCTCAGAGACTCCACTTATCTCAGAGACTCCACTTATCTCAGTGACTCCACCTATCTCAGAGACTCAAAGACTCCACCTATCACAGAGACTCCACCTATCACAGAGACTCCACCTATCTCAGAGACTCCACCTATCTCAGAGACTCCACCTATCACAGAGACTCCACCTATCTCAGAGACTCCACTTATCTCAGAGACTCCACCTATCTCAGAGACTCCACCTATCTCAGAGACTCCACCTATCTCAGAGACTCAAAGACTCCACCTATCACAGAGACTCCACCTATCTCAGAGACTCCACCTATCTCAGTGACTCCACCTATCTCAGTGACTCCACCTATCTCAGAAACTCCACCTATCTCAGAGACTCCACCTATCTCAGAGACTCAAGGACTCCACCTATCACAGAGACTCCGCCTATCACAGAGACTCCACCTATCTCAGAGGCTCCACCTATCTCAGAGACTCAAAGACTCCACCTATCACAGAGACTCCACCTATCTCAGAGACTCCACCTATCTCAGAGACTCCACTTATCTCAGAGGCTCCATCTATCTCAGAGACTCCACTTATCTCAGAGACTCCACCTATCTCAGAGACCACCTATCTCAGAGACCCACCTATCTCAGAGACTCCACTTATCTCAGAGACTCAAGGACTCCACCTATCACAGAGACTCCGCCTATCACAGAGACTCCACCTATCTCAGTGACTCCACCTATCTCAGAGGCTCCACCTATCTCAGAGACTCCACTTATCTCAGAGACTCCACTTATCTCAGTGACTCCACCTATCTCAGTGACTCCACCTATCTCAGTGACTCCACCTATCTCAGAGACTCCACTTATCTCAGAGGCTCCACCTATCTCAGTGACTCCACCTATCTCAGAGACTCCACTTATCTCAGTGACTCCACCTATCTCAGAGACTCCACCTATCTCAGAGACTCCACCTATCTCAGAGACTCCACTTATCTCAGAGACTCCACCTATCTCAGAGACTCCACTTATCTCAGTGACTCCACCTATCTCAGAGACTCCACCTATCTCAGAGACTCCACTTATCTCATAGGCTCCATCTATCTCAGAGACTCCACTTATCTCAGAGGCTCCACATATCTCTGAGACTCCACCTATCTCAGAGACTCCACTTATCTCATAGGCTCCATCTATCTCAGAGACTCCACTTATCTCAGAGGCTCCACATATCTCTGAGACTCCACCTATCTCAGAGACTCCACTTATCTCATAGGCTCCATCTATCTCAGAGACTCCACTTATCTCAGTGACTCCACCTATCTCAGAGACTCCACCTATCTCAGAGACTCCACTTATCTCATAGGCTCCATCTATCTCAGAGACTCCACTTATCTCAGAGGCTCCACATATCTCTGAGACTCAAAGACTCCACCTATTCAGAGACTCCATCTATCTCAGAGACTCCACCTATCTCAGAGACTCCACCTATCTCAGAGACTCCATCTATCTCAGAGACTCCACTTATCTCAGAGACTCCATCTATCTCAGAGACTCCATCTATCTCAGAGACTCCATCTATCTCAGAGACTCCACCTATCTCAGAGACTCCACCTATCTCAGAGACTCCATCTATCTCAGAGACTCCACTTATCTCAGAGACTCCATCTATCTCAGAGACTCCACCTATCTCAGAGACTTCACCTATCTCAGAGACTCCACCTATCTCAGAGACTCCACTTATCTCAGAGACTCCACCTATCTCAGAGACTCCATCTATCTCAGAGACTCCACCTATCTCAGAGACTTCACCTATCTCAGAGACTCCACCTATCTCAGAGACTCCATCTATCTCAGAGACTCCACTTATCTCATAGGCTCCACCTATCTCAGAGACTCCATCTATCTCAGAGACTCCACCTATCTCAGAGACTTCACCTATCTCAGAGACTCCACTTATCTCAGAGACTTCACCTATCTCAGAGACTTCACCTATCTCAGAGGCTCCACCTATCTCAGAGACTCCATCTATCTCAGAGACTCCATCTATCTCAGAGACTCCACCTATCTCAGAGACTCCACCTATCTCAGAGACTTCACTATCTTAGAGACTCCACCTATCTCAGAGATTCCACTATCTTAGACTCCACCTATCTCAGAGACTCCACCTATCTCAGAGACTCCACATATGAAAGAGATCTGTTCTACCTATCTCATAGACTCCACATATGAAACAGATCTGTTCCACATATCTTAGAGACTCCACATATGAAAGAGATCTGTTCTACCTATCATATAGACTCCACGTATGAAACAGATCTGTTCCACCTATCTCAGAGACTGCACGTATAAAACGGATCTGTTCCACCTATCTCAGAGACTCCACATATGAAACAGGGTGAAACAGATCTGTTCTACCTATCTCAGAGACTGCACATATGAAACTGGATGAAACAGCTCTGTTCTACCTATCTCAGAGACTCCAATATGAAACAGATCTGTTCTAACTATCTCAGAGACTCCATGTATTAAACAGATCTTTTCTACCTATCTCAGAGACTCCACATATGAAACAGGGTCAAACAGAGCAGGCGCAGAAGTGCCCAGGAGTGTGAGGGAAGGTTGTAATTAGCAGCAGAAGTGGAGAAAATTAAGATTTGATGATGAACCGAGATGAACCTAAGGCATGTTATCCTAGTGGATGTATTCACAATGTATGAGTTTGTGCCCTCATTGGCTGGTCATAATGTCTTGAGATTGATGAATAATGATGTTCAATCACATCAGATTGATTGATTGATTGATTGATTGATTGATTGATTTAAGAACCGACATCACAGCATTCGGGGCATTCCCATAAGCGCTCCGTCCCCATCCTCAGAAGCCAGCGAAGAGTTCCAACCCCAATAGTACCAGTAGCAATCTGATTATATGTGCGTCTCACCTTTTCTCTAAGCGTCGAGCATCAGCCAGATCCCCTCATCACTCCACACTGTCTCATTCTTGCCAGACCATGGTGATCCATTTGCTCCTCCATGGTGTACACGTGCTCCCACAAGGCCACAACCACGTCTGCCTTATCATGCATCAATACTCCACCAAGTTTTGCAGAGCCAGCCAATCTGTCTGCCTGTTCATTCCCCAGCACACCAGCATGCCCCGGAGAAAAGATCCAGACGATGCTTGCCACCCGTGACTTCCGAAGCGAAGCAAGCCACTCGGCACGAAGCTTGCCTGTCCTCACCCTACTCAGCATGATTTCTGAGTCAGTTACAATCACGATGTGTGTGTGTATAGTATTCTCCATCCAGCGGAAAGTTGCACTGACTGCCTCCACATCAGATTGTAATAATAGTGTAACAATAAAGAAACACAGAGGACACAGTTGTTTTTTTTAAAAGCAAATTGGGTCATTATTCCTCCCTGTCCATACAGATTCTCCAACAGGAAAACTGTATGACTGTATTACTCTTGTTATTACTTTCTGACTGTTTCAAGTGATAGATAAACGGCAGTGGAGAGAAGCTGTCATGAACCCTCGCCCACAGTATGTCAGTCATCCGGGCTGTCTCTGTCATACTTGCATTTATGATTTCCATGATGTAGATGCACTTATGCACAGCAAAAGAGAAGCTATGGGGTACATCTCGGTGTTACAGGGTATAGAAATTAACCTTGGGCCAGCTTATTGACTGAACCATTCTAACCTCCCACATAACTATGCATCCTCTGACTGCCTGCTTTATAACCTGACTTCTGTCAGAACCCACCCTGTTTCACAATTAAGTACCACATATTTTATTTCATTCTACTTATTTTTATAACACAGGATTCCATAATTGTATGATATAATGTAGTCACTGCATTGTCATTAATGTGTGTGTTGCTGTGTTTTCTTGTTGTTTGCTGATGAAGACTTATCACAACAGTCGATTTTATTTTTTTTTTTTAAATTATATTTTGCAAAGATACCCTACAATTGTTTACATAAATATACCAAACACACATGAAAATATACAACATCTCTCTCTCTCTCTCTCTCTCTCTCTCTCTCTCTCTCTCTCTCTCTCTCTCTCTCTCTCTCTCTCTCTCTCTGTGTGTGTTTGTGCGCACGGGTGCGGACATGCGCATGCATGCGCACGCGCACACACATATACACAACTGTGATCAACATTGAGAATATATATGCATTACTCTCACAATAATAGCATACA
Source organism: Cepaea hortensis (assembly GCA_963921405.1). Taxonomy (NCBI): domain Eukaryota; kingdom Metazoa; phylum Mollusca; class Gastropoda; order Stylommatophora; family Helicidae; genus Cepaea; species Cepaea hortensis. Next base: position 71,385,318 of record OY992882.1, read on the forward strand.
TAAAATAATACATACAAAATAACTGAAAATAAAATCCTTATTTATTACTGCACACAACAATCACTCACAATCAATCAATCACACACACACACCACCCACCCACCCACACACACACACCACACACACATACTACCCACCCACACATACACACATATGACCTCCCACACAATACACACTTACTTTGGTTCTGCAAGAAGGAGCGGTTCAAGTGACTCCCATGTCGGTTCTCCATGGGAGAGTGGTAGCCTCCAGACTCGTGCCGGCTGTGGAAGACTATCTCTGAAGTACTGGAACACTCTGTAAGTGTGTCACTGTCAATGCTATCATTTCGGCTATAATGCCACCGGTCATAAATTTCATGCAGAAGACCATCCACAATAGAACCTTGCCTCATTGTCCGCCCCTTGGAAAGCGTCTGCTCCAAGCTGTGGTCAGTTTGTGGCAGCTCTGACCCATGTCCAGTCCCAGCTTCCAGAGAGTCCATGTCATGGATGGGGACAGTATTGAAACTGCCATCATCATTGTCAGATGATATACTGTTACGCTCGGGATGCTGGTAATCTGACAGAGAGTGCAGGTGAACAAGCCCAGTTGTTGACTTGTCACGAGGCAGGAAGAGCTCATCGTCAGAGACTGACTCAGGCAGTCTTGGCAACATTGTTCCTTATGTAACTCAACAATAGCTCACAAATTTCTCTGGAAGCAGTGTAAGTTTCAACACATCATGATCATGTGCTGGCATATCTGAAATATAGTGTTAACAGTAATTTGAACATAATATATTCTTGAAAAATGACTGAATACATTAGTTTTATGGCTTCAGTCTGCTAAGAAAAATATCTTAAAAATTAGTGTCTGCAAATGCTACCATCTTAAAACATATGGAGATTTCATAAAAATGTTCACTCTCAAGTGTGAAGTAGTTTTTTTTTTTTTTTATTGGCAAAACAATGTGCTGTCAGCAATTATACCAAGAAATGGTGTGATTATACAGTGTGTGAATGTACAAGTATGTCTGGATACACTTCATGGTTGTACAGTGTGTGAATGTACAGTATGTCTGGATACATTTCATGGTTGTACAGTATGTCTGGATACACTTCATGGTTGTACAGTGTGTGAATGTACAGTATGTCTGGATACACTTCATGGTTGTACAGTGTGTGATTGTACAGTATGTCTGGATACACTTCATGGTTGTACAGTGTGTGAATGTACAGTATGTCTGGATACATTTCTTGGTTGTACAGTATGTCTGGATACACTTCATGGTTGTACAGTGTGTGAATGTACAGTATGTCTGGATACACTTCATGGTTGTACAGTGTGTGAATGTACAGTATGTCTGGATACATTTCATGGTTGTACAGTATGTCTGGATACACGTCATGGTTGTACAGTATGTCTGGATACACTTCATGGTTGTACAGTGTGTGAACGTACAGTATGTCTGGATACACTTCATGGTTGTGTTGTACAGGGTGTGAATGTACAGTGTGTCTGGATACACTTCATGGTTGTACAGTATGTCTAGATACACTTCATGGTTGTACAGTATGTCTAGATACACTTCATGGTTGTACAGTATGTCTAGATACACTTCATGGTTGTACAGTATGTCTAGATACACTTCATGGTTGTACAGTATGTCTAGATATACTTCATGGTTGTACAGTGTGTCTGGATACACTTCATGGTTGTACAGTGTGTGAATGTACAGTATGTCTGGATACACTTCATGGTTGTACAGTATGTCTGGATACACTTCATGGTTGTACAGTATGTGAATGTACAGTATGTCTGGATACACTTCATGGTTGTACAGTGTGTGAATGAACAGTATGTCTGGATACACTTCATGGTTGTACAGTGTGTCTGGATACACTTCATGGCTGTACAGTGTGTGAATGAACAGTATGTCTGGATACACTTCATGGTTGTACAGTGTGTCTGGATACACTTCATGGTTGTACAGTATGCCTAGATACACTTCATGGTTGTACAGTGTGTGAATGTACAGTATGTCTGGATACACTTCATGGTTGTACAGTGTGTGAATGTACAGTATGTCTGGATACACTTCATGGTTGTACAGTATGTGAATGTACAGTATGTCTGGATACACTTCATGGTTGTACAGTATGTCTGGATACACTTCATGGTTGTACAGTGTGTGAATGTATAGTGTGTGACTGGATACACTTCATGGTTGTACAGTGTGTGAATGTACAGTATGCCTAGATACACTTCATGGTTGTACAGTGTGTGAATGTACAGTATGTCTGGATACACTTCATGGTTGTACAGTGTGTGAATGTACAGTATGTCTGGATACACTTCATGGTTGTACAGTATGTGAATGTACAGTATGTCTGGATACACTTCATGGTTGTACAGTATGTCTGGATACACTTCATGGTTGTACAGTGTGTGAATGTATAGTGTGTGACTGGATACACTTCATGGTTGTACAGTGTGTGAATGTACAGTATGTCTGGATACACTTCATGGTTGTACAGTGTGTGAATGTACAGTGTGTCTGGATACACTACATGGTTGTACAGTATGTCTGGATACACATCATGGTTGTACAGTGTGTCTGGATACACTTCATGGTTGTACAGTGTGTGAATGTACAGTATGTCTGGATACACTTCATGGTTGTACAGTGTGTGAATGTACAGTGTATCTGGATACACGTCATAGTTGTACAGTATGTCTGGATACACTTCATGGTTGTACAGTGTGTGAATGTACAGTATGTCTGGATACACTTCATGGTTGTACAGTATGTCTGGATACACTTCATATTTGTACAGTATGTGAATGTACAGTATGTCTGGATACACTTCATGGGTGTACAGTATGTGAATGTACAGTATGTCTGGATACACTTCATGGTTGTACAGTATGTCTGGATACACTTCATGGTTGTACAGTATGTCTGGATACACTTCATGGTTGTACAGTGTGTGAATGTATAGTGTGTGACTGGATACACTTCATGGTTGTACAGTGTGTGAATGAACAGTATGGCTGGATACACTTCATGTTTGTACAGTGTGTGAATGTACAGTATGTCTGGATACACTTCATGGTTGTACAGATTGTCTGGATACACTTCATGGTTGTACAGTATGTCTGGATACACTTCATGGTTGTACAGTATGTGAATGTACAGTATGTCTGGATACACTTCATGGTTGTACAGTGTGTGAATGAACAGTATGTCTGGATACACTTCATGGTTGTACAGTGTGTCCGGATACACTTCATGGCTGTACAGTGTGTGAATGAACAGTATGTCTGGAAACACTTCATGGTTGTACAGTGTGTCTGGATACGCTTCATGGTTGTACAGTATGCCTAGATACACTTCATGGTTGTACAGTGTGTGAATGTACAGTATGTCTGGATACACTTCATGGTTGTACAGTGTGTGAATGTACAGTATGTCTGGATACACTTCATGGTTGTACAGTATGTGAAAGTACAGTATGTCTGGATACACTTCATGGTTGTACAGTATGTCTGGATACACTTCATCGTTGTACAGTGTGTGAATGTATAGTGTGTGACTGGATACACTTCATGGTTGTACAGTGTGTGAATGTACAGTATGTCTGGATACACTTCATGGTTGTACAGTGTGTGAATGTACAGTATGTCTGGATACATTTCATGGTTGTACAGTGTGTGAATGTACAGTGTGTCTGGATACACTTGATGGTTGTACAGTATGTGAATGTACAGTATGTCTGTATACACTTCATGGTTGTACAGTATATCTGGATACACTTCATGGTTGTACAGTGTGTGAATGTACAGTATGTCTGGATACACTTCATGGTTGTACAGTGTGTGAATGTACAGTGTGTCTGGATACACTACATGGTTGTACAGTATGTCTGGATACACATCATGGTTGTACAGTGTGTCTGGATACACTTCAAGGTTGTACAGTGTGTGAATGTACAGTGTGTCTGGATACACTTCATGGTTGTACAGTGTGTGAATGTACAGTATGTCTGGATACACTTCATGGTTGTACAGTGTGTGAATGTACAGTGTATCTGGATACACATCATGGTTGTACAGTATGTCTGGATACACTTCATGGTTGTACAGTGTGTGAATGTACAGTATGTCTGGATACACTTCATGGTTGTACAGTATGTGTGGATACACTTCATATTTGTACAGTATGTGAATGTACAGTATGTCTGGATACACTTTATGGGTGTACAGTATGTGAATGTACAGTATGTCTGGATACACTTCATGGTTGTACAGTATGTCTGGATACACTTCATGGTTGTACAGTATGTCTGGATACACTTCATGGTTGTACAGTGTGTGAATGTATAGTGTGTGACTGGATACACTTCATGGTTGTACAGTGTGTGAATGAACAGTATGTCTGGATACACTTCATGTTTGTACAGTGTGTGAATGTACAGTATGTCTGGATACACTTCATGGTTGTACAGTTTGTCTGGATACACTTCATGGTTGTACAGTATGTCTGGATACACTTCATGGTTGTACAGTATGTGAATGTACAGTATGTCTGGATACACTTCATGGTTGTACAGTGTGTGAATGAACAGTATGTCTGGATACACTTCATGGTTGTACAGTGTGTCTGGATACACTTCATGGCTGTACAGTGTGTGAATGAACAGTATGTCTGGATACACTTCATGGTTGTACAGTGTGTCTGGATACACTTCATGGTTTTACAATGGGACTGGATAAACTTCATGGTTGTACACTATGTGGTTGTAAATTATGTTTAGTTTAGTTTAATTTAGTCAATGGATCAACATCACAGCACACGGGTGTAACCCATAAGTGATCCGTTCTACTCCACACTCAAGCCAGAGTCCAGAGAATCTCAGCTCAGTGCATGTACTCCGTAGCACCGGCGAGGATCCTGAAATACTTTGGGTAGATTTTTAACTCAAAATTTTGCCCGGACAGCGCTGTTATGCTACTCTTTTCTCATTTCCAACTGCTAAGGGATTTTTTACATGCGCAAAAATACACACGACCAGGGGAAATTTTGTTAATAAAAGTTGAGTGGAAAAATCCCGGCCCTCACTAGGGTTTGAACCTGGGACCTCCATCACTCAAGGCAGACATCATACCTCGAGACCACTCAGTCCCCCTACTCAGGTTGTACACTATGTGAGTGCACAATGTGTAAATATAGTGTGTGCCTACAGCTGTGAAAGTACAGGGAGTGAATATGCAGCTTGTGAAAGTGCAGTATGTGAATGTATAGTATGCCTGGGTACAGCTACTGAATGTAAAGTGTGTGAATGTAAAGTGTGCCTGTCTACAGTTTGTGAATGTATAGTTTATGGGTGTACAGTGTTTGTATGTATAAAGATGAATCTGCAATGTGTGGATATTTAGACATGCACTTTGTGGGTAATAAACATATTAAATGTGTTGTATGTGGATGTCGTCATAACAACAACAGTAAGTAGCTGATAGTGTGTGACTGTGTATTTGTGTATCTGTCTGCCTGCTTGTGTGCATGTGTGTGCATGTGTATGTATAGTATATTGATGTATAGCACGAGAATGTAAAATGTATGAACATTGTGTAATTAATAGTGTGTAAATATGGACAGTGTAAATATATTGTGTGATAATACAGTGTGAATATACAGTAATAATATGGTATGAATATATAGTGTGACAAAGTGAATATATAATATGGACAAAGTGAATATATAATATGTAATTATAGATCATGTGAGTATTTAGTTTGAATATATATTGTGTAAATATAGACAGTGTGAATATATAATGTGTAATATGGACTGTGTGAATATATAATGTGTAATATGACAGTGTGAATGTATAATGTGTAATATGGACATATAGTGTGTAATATGGACAGTTATAAATATGGACAGTGTGAATAGTGTGTAATATAGACAGTGTGAATATATAATGTGTAATATAGACAGTGTGAACATATAATGTGTAATATGGACAGTGTGAATATATAGTGTGTAAAATGGACATTGTGAATATATAGTGTGTAATATGGACAGTGTGTAAATATGGGCAGTGTGCATATATAGTGTGTAATATGGACAGTGTGCATATATAGTGTGTAATATGGACAGTGTGCATATATAGTGTGTAATACGGACAGTGTGCATATATAGTGTGTAATACGGACAGTGTGCATATATAGTGTGTAATATGGACAGTGTGAACATATAATGTGTAATATGGACAGTGTGAATATATAATGTGTAATATGGACAATGTGAATATATAATGTGTATGGACAGTGTCAATATATAATGTGTAATATGGACAGTGTCAATATATAGTGTGTAATATGGACAGTGTGAACATATAATGTGTAATATGGACAGTGTGAATATATAATGTGTAACATGGACAGTGTGAATATATAATGTGTAATATGGACAATGTGAATATATAATGTGTAATATGGACAATGTGAATATATAGTGTGTAATTTGGACAGTGTGAACATATAATGTGTAATATGGACAGTGTGAATATATAATGTGTAATTTGGACAGTGTGAATAGTGTGTAATATAGACAGTGTGAATATATAATGTGTAATATGGACAGTGTGAATATATAATGTGTAATATGGACAGTGTGAATAGTGTGTAATATAGACAGTGTGAATATATAATGTGTAATTTGGACAGTGTGAACATATAATGTGTAATATAGACAGTGTAAATATATAATGTGTAATATAGACAGTGTGAACATATAATGTGTAATATGGACAGTGTGAATATATAGTGTGTAATATGGATAGTGTGAATGTATACTGTGAATATTGAGTTGAGCTAAGAACCGATATCACTACACTCTGGACATTCCCACATGCACATCGTTCGACAGCCAGTGAAGACCCATTATACTAATCGTTCTAAAGGCCATCTGATCAAAAGTTCTCCGGGTCTTCCCTCTCACTTTTGAGATACGTATCATTCTCTCCTGATACAGGTTCTCCTCACCTCCCCCCCCACCCCCCCCCCACCACCCCCCTGCGCTTTCTCCATCTGGTCCCACAGGCACCCGAATACCTCTCCATTGTACAGGTATTCTACCACTGAGAGGTGCATTCCCTGCCAGCCAATCAGCCTGTTCATTATCCCGCACGACCAGGGCAGAAAATCCTTACAATTCTCACAATCTGTGACCTCTGAAGCAAGGCAAGCCATTCTACATGAAACATTCCTTTCTCCACCTCACTAAGCATACTCCATTAGTCCATAATGAATACAATGTGTGTTGCAGCGGTCTCCTCCAACCATCAGAAGGCTGCTATTTCTTGCGCCACCTCCATTCTCATGCTGAAGGTTATCATCTCATATGCCAGACTCAAGCATCGTTCATTAGCCTTTACAATGAAACCCCAGCCACTATGTCTGTTTCTCACCACTGACCTCTCAGTGTAAATCACCATGTCACCTTAATGTATGTTAATGTATATTAACCTGTGCCAGTCTGACATGTCTCCCAGTACTTGAACCCACTCTTTTTCACAATTGATGGTCTCTAGATCACACACCTGACGTATAGATATTTCTGCCTGTGCCATCCGGGACCTGCCTCGTCTTAGTCTATGACCCTTGACCATATCCATGGCTTCATGCAGGGGTGATCATTATCGACAGCAACTCTCAGGTACTATTTGGCTTGAAGGACCCTATGCCTGTCCGCCATTATTGGAATCGCCAGAATATGCCTCATGCTTGCCCACATGGCATGGTCAAGACACGAACACTGAGCTGATCCACGACTGGTGATCGAGTGAAATGGCGAGTCATGACCGCCCACGCTTTCCTGCATGGCACATGATTGATTGATTTATTGATATAATTGGTGTGTCCTTTGTGCACCCCAGGATTACCCACTTGGTCGCATTATGTATACGCCGGTGGCATTATGCACAGTGTATCTGTGCGGGCTGTTGTTTGTCGAGACTCCTGTCTTTTCCACTGTTCACATTGGGCAGTGGGAGGCGTTTTGTCTGATATTAACTGGCACAGGAACGGAGCAAAATGGGGACGACCCATTGCTGTGAGGTTGGAACCGCGACTAACTAACTAACTATGTATACGCTCCAGCCTTTCAAGCTGGCTCTTTGATATTGTCAGCAGCCCCATACCATACTCAATGAAAGAAATTATTAACTGCTCACAGACCTGTAAAGCATCCTCTGCTCAACCCCTATACTGCCATCGCCCTCAATGCAATAAGTTCCTTACCAGCCTTCACCACCAAAGACTCCACATGGTCCTTAACAGACATGCACCTTTCAAAGGTGATTCCCAAGTACTTCAATTTACTCTCTCTACTATGAGGACATCAATTCAATAAAATACATGGGACATCTGACTTCACAATCCGGTTATCCAGGGAGTACCACACAACCAGCGCAATGTCTGGGTTTATAACGGCCCCTGCATCCTTGCACCACTCTGCCACCCTGTTTACTGCCATTTGTTAGTCTGCAGCCAAACTGTCCCTGTCTCTTTCCTGTCTGTACACTAGCACATCATCTGTGAATGTCAAGATTCTACCAACACCTGGTGTCTCAATAGCTGCGACTTTGCTGGTGTAGACATTAAAGAGCACTGGGGACAAGGCAGATCCCCGTGGAGACCCAGGTGTAATAGTACAGGGGTCAGAAGTCCATGGACCCATGCGCAATGATAAAGGACTGCCACAATCCATTGGATATAGTGTTTGGGTCCCACTAGAGTGCAGGTGTTGCAAGATCACTCACCTAAACCATCAAGAGAAGACACATGAAAGTGAGCACATCAAAAGAAGAGGTGAAACAGATCAATGAGCCTTATTCTAACAAATACCAGGAAAGAGAGGCAGGGGAAGGCACAGAAAGATGTGTGTGGCCAGTTTAAACAGCTGGGCAACAAATAATAATATAAACAACATCAGCTTCATTAAAACAGTAGATGACAGAGAGGAGCTGAGAGTCCAGATCACCAGCATCCCCTCCAGTCTAGACATCTGAGATAGAAAGACAGGCAGTGTTTTGGTTGTCACATCTAAGAGAAGGATACGGTTTGCCAGTTACAAAACTCTAGGGAAATATAGTTTTCTTGCAGTGACAATCAAACAGAAGGATATAATTTGCTGCATAAGACAGTCTAAATAAAGGAATCAGTTTGCTATTTGTGATATTCTAGAGAAGGACAGTCAAAGAGAAATATTTAGTTTTCTGATTGTGATACTCTAAAGAAGGTGTAGTTTACTGGTTGTGATACTCTAAAGAAGGTGTAGTTTGCTGGTTGTGATACTCTAAAGAAGGATGCAGTTCCTGGTTGTGAAATTCTACAGACTCTATCCTTGGTTGAACTGGATTGCAGCTGTTCTGTATTCTCATAGAGTGACTCTTTGGTTGGGTACATGGACCTCTGAGCCATGTATCATAGCCCCTGGACTACCACAGGGGTCAGCAATTTCACTTGTGCTTTTCAATGTGTAAAATGAGCAAGATTGCAAACCGTGAAGCACCAGGGGCTGGAAAAATACTAACATTTGCAGACAATGTTCCCGCATACAGGCAGGGGAGGGACAGAAATCAAATAGCTCAGGAGCTGCAGGCGACAATGGACATAGTGATGGATTGGTGTACGGAGATGAATGCTGTCATTAACCGAGAAAATGAGTCTGTCTTCTGGTGCTCTCTGGACAATAGGATTGTTAAAGCTGACCTCCCAATCCTCATAATAAATGGTAGAACTGTGAATAGAGCAAGCAGGCTGAAGTATCTGGGAATCACTTTTGATAGAAGCCGGTCCTTTAGGGATCATGTTCAAGTGGTGCTTACAAAATGTTATAAAAGGCTCAATGCACTGAAGTGTATGGCAGCAATGGACATGCATCAGAAAATGCTATTTACACTTTTTCAGCACTTGATAATTTCAGGGGTAGAGTATGGTCTAGGAATGCTCACTGTCTCAAAGAGTCAGCTGGTAAAACTAGAGCACATACAGAATGAAGCCATGAATGTGATCCAGGGATGTACAAGGGACACCCCAATATTGTGTATGCGATACATCCTGGCATTGCCGACCATTGCGGATAGACACAAGGTGTTGCAGGCAGGGTCATACCTCAAGCTAGCTGTGGAGAAGGAACAAGGCACGCCTCCTGCTTGATTCCCAAGGGTCACGAGCTGCTAAGAGGAAGATCATGGATGGCTCAGGCAGAAGATACCATCAGAGAAGTGTGCCCACTTGAGAAGATTGGCAGAGACAAGGAGTGGGTCAGAGTGCTGAACAGAAATTCAGACTTGTGTGGGGTTATATGAGTGTAGGGAGTTTTTTTTTTAAAGATGGGCTCCTTATAATGTCAATTAAAGGAAAGAATAAATTTGTACATTCTTTGAAAACTATCAGACCTAATTAAAAGGTTCAATATGACAAGATAATTGTGATGAACTATGGCAGGAAGTGGGTGGATAGGTCGAGAGAGAACACCATTGTGTGTAGAACTAATGAACAGCTATTATTTCATACTGCCTTGAAAAGTAACTGGTCTGTACTGTCTTGAACAGTAACTGGTCTGTATTATCTTGAACAGTAACTGGTCTGTACTGTCTTGAACAGTAACTGGTCTGTACTGTCTTGAACAGTAACTGGTCTGTACTGTCTTGAACAGTAACTGGTCTGTATTATCTTGAACAGTAACTGGTCTGTATTGTCTTGAACAGTAACTGGTCTGTATTGTCTTGAACAGTAACTGGTCTGTATTGTCTTGAACAGTAACTGGTCTGTACTGTCTTGAACAGTAACTGGTCTGTATTGTCTTGAACAGTAACTGGTCTGCATTGTCTTGAACAGTAACTGGTCTGTACTGTCTTGAACAGTAACTGGTCTGTATTGTCTTGAACAGTAACTGGTCTGTATTGTCTTGAACAGTAACTGGTCTGTATTGTCTTGAACAGTAACTGGTCTGTACTGTCTTGAACAGTAACTGGTCTATACTGTCTTGAACAGTAACTGATCTGTATTGTCTTGAACAGTAACTGGTCTGTATTGTCTTGAACAGTAACTGGTCTGTACTGTCTTGAACAGTAACTGGTCTGTACTGTCTTGAACAGTAACTGGTCTGTATTATCTTGAACAGTAACTGGTCTGTATTGTCTTGAACAGTAACTGGTCTGTATTGTCTTGAACAGTAACTGGTCTGTACTGTCTTGAACAGTAACTGGTCTATACTGTCTTGAACAGTAACTGGTCTGTATTATCTTGAACAGTAACTGGTCTGTACTGTCTTGAACAGTAACTTGTCTGTACTGTCTTGAACAGTAACTGGTCTGTACTGTCTTGAACAGTAACTGGTCTATACTGTCTTGAACAGTAACTGGTCTGTATTATCTTGAACAGTAACTGGTCTGTACTGTCTTGAACAGTAACTTGTCTGTACTGTCTTGAACAGTAACTGGTCTGTACTGTCTTGAACAGTAACTGGTCTGTATTATCTTGAACAGTAACTGGTCTGTATTATCTTGAACAGTAACTGGTCTGTATTGTCTTGAACAGTAACTGGTCTGTATTGTCTTGAACAGTAACTGGTCTGTATTGTCTTGAACAGTAACTGGTCTGTACTGTCTTGAACAGTAACTGGTCTGTATTGTCTTGAACAGTAACTGGTCTGCATTGTCTTGAACAGTAACTGGTCTGTACTGTCTTGAACAGTAACTGGTCTGTATTGTCTTGAACAGTAACTGGTCTGTATTGTCTTGAACAGTAACTGGTCTGTATTGTCTTGAACAGTAACTGGTCTGTACTGTCTTGAACAGTAACTGGTCTATACTGTCTTGAACAGTAACTGATCTGTATTGTCTTGAACAGTAACTGGTCTGTATTGTCTTGAACAGTAACTGTTCTGTACTGTCTTGAACAGTAACTGGTCTGTATTGTCTTGAACAGTAACTGATCTGTATTGTCTCGAACAGTAACTGGTCTGTATTGTCTTGAAAAGTAACTGGTCTGTATTGTCTTGAACAGTAACTGGTCTGTATTGTCTTGAACAGTAACTGGTCTATATTGTCTTGAAAAGTAACTGGTCTGTACTGTCTTGAACAGTAACTGGTCTGTACTGTCTTGAACAGTAAATGATAATCACAAACTGCACACACCTGCACTGTACAAGCCATATTACTAAAAGGTTGGCCATGGATATCACATAATTGAACGAGATCAAAGTCACATGATTAACATACTTCAAACACACACAATGAAAGCATCTTGTTGAGAGAGGTGTTGGGGAGAAGCATGTTAGTGGAAGACGATGTAACTTGTGGGCGGACATAATCACAAGATGTTAGTGGAAGACAATGTAACTTGTGGGCGGACATAATCACAAGATGTTAGTGGAAGACAATGTAACTTGTGGGTGGACATAATCACAAGATGAAATGGAGGAAACCTGTCAGAATGCACCATGGAGATGCTGGACACCACATGGTAGAGGCTCATTACATCCAACCTTTGATGTGGAGATGACTCTTAACAGACCAATCAAGAATCACTAAATGAATGTTTTCTAAACTGACAGAGAACATGAGAAATATGGAAAAGCAAAATGCCATAGCAACTACTGGCAGCAACACACATGACATATGTTACAACATAAAGACAGTATTAAACAGATGATGGGTATTTGAGCACAAACTGTTTCCAAACTGCACATATCGAAGAAAACAATTAAATGAACAGATCACTCGGTTGTGCAACAACAACATAATACCCTAATGACAGTAACAAAAGTAAGTAATTACAAATACAGTGTTGTTTGTCCATCAAGAATGATGATGACCATTCATTTCATCCATTGGGGGTTGAAAGTATGGAGCCGTGAGTTCTAAGATGGCTGATAAGGCCTATTTTGGCTCGAAATGTTCTTTGACAATATGGACAAAGAATGCTTGACGTTTCTGGAGGAGGATTTCCTGCAGTGGTTTTCCTGTCCTGCCTTTTCTTCACAGCTCTTGCAGTCCTGGTTGCCGCACACGTGACTGCACCCTTGTGTGATGATGCTTGCCATGAATTTCAGTCTCTGGCTGCAGTCTCCCAGGTGTCATGATGAATTCCAAAAGCATTCAGTGAGATTTTCAGTGTCTTTAAAGCATTTCCTCTGGCCGCCTTGGGAGCGTTTACCACAACGCAACTCGCCGTAAAGAATTAGTTTAGGCAGCCTGTGATCTGGCATGCGAGTTAAGTGACCAGCCCAGCGAATCTGATTCTTCATTAGTAGAGTGTGGATACTGGGCATGGACACTATTTCTAGGACTTTAGTGTCTGGGATCTTGTCTTGCCATTTAATCTTCAGTAGCTTCCTAAGGCAGACTGTGTGGAAGTGGTTTAATTTCCTAGCGTGTCGCTGATAAACAGTCCAGGTTTCACAAGCATACAGCAGTGTGGATAATACAACTGCTTTGTAGATTTTCAGCTTTGTTTTCCAGGCTTATTCCATTTTTGTCCCATACATTCTTGTACAGTCTGTGAAAGGCCGCGCTGGCCTTGGAGATTCTTGCATTCACTTCATAATAAATTGTGGCAGCTTGTGACACAGTGCTGCCAAGATAGGTGAATTTGTCCACAACACTTAGTCTATGACCATTCAAATACAGTACACCTGTGTTTCAACACACATGATAAGAAACAGGGACAAAAATCAAGGGTAATGCATATAAGGAACAACACTGCCACACACAAGAACACTGCCTATAGTACCCCGCGGTGCAGGACAGTAGGGTCTTGAGCCTGAGGAATTCAGGTTGCCTGGCTAGTGCAGTCGTCATGAACTGTGTAGATGAGGGTTTTCTTTTTGCCCCCGACAGCAAAATCTCCACACCTCACTAAGGATTTGAACCTGGGTCTCCTGTAGGAGACCCTGGCATTCTAGCCACTCAGCCAGGAACAACCCAGAAATAACTTCACACAAAAATCAAATGAAGAAATTTTAAACATATGACACCAAAAGAGTTTTGACACCATTATTCAGAAGGCAAGGAAAGAGTCATGGAAGAAATATGGCCACGAATTTGCACCCCTTTGTACAGTACCCCCATCAGAACTCAACTGGACTACAGAAACACATGATGTGAAATAACAAGTGCCACTATGACTATTGACATTCATTGGCACCTTGCCGTCTTGACAGACGATAGTTTGTGCTTTAAAAAGGCATAATAACTTTTACCTATGGTGGTAGCGAATGTAACTGATAAGACCAATTCGCGCTGTAAATGTTCGTTCACAGTGGGTGCATATGAACACATGGTCATTTCCACCATCATGCACCACCTTACGTCTCACACGCTCAGTGTGTGACTTATCTGCAATAATTTTCTCCTTTGTCTTTATTCCATTTCTGATGTTTGCCCCCCATGCAACACGTTCAGCGGCGACTTGCTCCCAATGTGCATTATCAATGCCTATATCAATCATTTCCCGCTTACACACATCTTTGTATCTTAGTAGAGGCCGACCCTGAGATCTCTTACCCATCTGTAATTCACCAAAAAAGACAAAAAGATGTCCTTTGGTATTCTACCATCATCCATCCTCCTAAGATGTCCTATCCATCTAAGTCTACGAAGACTAAGCATGGAATAAACCGTCACACAACCTGATCTTTCCAATAGTTCAGTATTTGTGATTTTTGTCTTGCCACTTAATACCAAGAATTTTTCGCAGACACCGCATATGAAAGCTGTTTAAACGTTTTTCTTAGTGTAAGTTGTCCAGGTTTCACTGCAATAAAGAAGAGTACTAAGGACACAGGCTTGATAGACAAGGACTTTTGTTTTGGCAGTGAGCTTCCTGTTCTCCCAGACTCTTTTTCTTTACTTGTTCATTGTTGTTGCTGCCTTACCAATCCGGATGTTAATTTCCTGATCTAGGGATAATTTGCTATTTACCACTGATCCTAGATATGTAAAATGGTCTACCATCTCTAGTTTGGCGTCGTCAATAAAGATTGATGGTACCCCATGTGCACCTTGTGACATAATCTGTGTCTTCTTTTTGCTAATTGTTAAACCAATTCAGAACAAGCATTGGAGAATGCAGATAGTAGACATTGTAATTCTTCCTCAGAGTGGGTCATAACTGCAGCATCATCTGCAAAAAGCAACTCTCTGATCAGTACCCTCCTAATTTTGGTCTTGGCCTTCAATCTCTGAGCATTGTAGAGGCCGCCATCTGAGAGTGAGTGAATGCATATACCACCATCCTGATCACGAAAGGCATATTTCAGTAGAAGTGAAAAGTATATTCCAAAGAGGGTGGGAGCTAGTACACAACCTTGCTTAACTCCACTCTTGATTTCAAACTCTTCAGAAGTTGCACAGTCAAACTTGATTATACCCTTCATGCCTGTGTGGAACGATTCCACAATGGACAGAAGAGTTGGTGGGCAGCCAATCTTCTTTAGTGCTTAGAACAGACCCTCACGACTGACCAAATCGAATGCCTTTGTGAGGTCGATGAAGGCAATAAACAGTGGTTGATTCTGTTCACGGCATTTTTCTTGCATTTGTCGCAATGAGAATATCATATCAATGGTAGACCGGTTCTGTCGAAAGCCACACTGTGATTCGGGGTAGACTTGATCTCCTAGGACTTGAAGTCTGCGCAGAACAATTCTATCAAATACTTTCCCAACAATACACAGAAGTGAGATACCCCTATAGTTGTTGCAGTCACTCCGATCGCCCTTGTTCTTGTACAGTGTTATGGTGCTTGAATATTTGAAATCCTGTGGGACTTGTCCTTCTCGCCAGCATAGCTCTATTAGCTGGTGGATCTGTAGAGAGAGTGTGTCTTGCCCACTCCTGATAACCTCTATTGGAATCCCATCCTTACCTGGAGCCTTGCCAGATGCAAGTTCATTTTAGAAGACTATTGACATATTCAAATAATAATTAATACACATGACAGAAATGTTTTCAATGGTACATATGATAATGTGAGATCATATATAATATATAAAAACACTACTACACACTGCAGATCTACGTGTAACACTCCACATGAAATAATTTTTTTTTTTTTAAACCAGTATTAATCGGCATGTGTGAAGTATATAACGTCAATTAGCAAGTACACAGAAACATCTGTTCTGCCTGGACCGCGAAATGCCAAATTAACACAGCATAAATAAATAAATAAAATAAACAATGAAAACATTGCCCGCCCGCTCCTGTAAACCCGCCAGCTAGACACGTACATTCACTCACACTGGGTGCGCAGTTCATTATAAGTTATATCATAATAATAAATATTTATCAAATATCATATCACACGTGTACTAATAATATAATGCTAATAGTATTAATTTATAGTACAGTACACAGAATACAACAGTCATCAGTCCGCCTGAAGTTTCTATATAAACTATAATATTTTTATACAATTATTTTATAGTATAATTAAATAATGCACAGTACACCAGTTATGGCTCTAGTAGTTTTACCTCCTCTCTATCGCAAGAAGGAGACGATTCGTTGTAACAGCAACAGATGTATGTATGTATGTATACCTTCTAGAAACACACCGTGTTTTATGTCCCACCTCATCAGCCAGCCCACATTATATATTGTTTGCTGGCTACACCATTATTGACGTTCATGGTACAATTTATTAGAGTTATCTTCCTTAGTGTGTATGTGTCAAGTCTAAACACTGGGGTTGTTTCCCTTCTCAACTACTGGATATCAATGTGAGGGGAAATGTGATAATTACGTGTATGTGTTCTAAACATGAGGAACATATTCAATCAATCAATCAGGTGCCGTCTCCGCAATGAAGGTTGGCTGCAATAGATCTCCAACACTGTCTCTCGTCCTGACTGTACATTCTGTTAGGCCGATGCTCGTCCATCTCTTGATGTTATCCTCCCACTTGTATCGTTGTCTACCTCTTGCTCGCTTGCCCTCAACCTTGCCTTCCAGTATGGTTTTTATAAGAGTATGATGTCTTATAACGTAGCCACAATATTTCACTTGTCTCCTCTTTATTTCTTTCATCAACTCTCTCTTCATTCCAAGTTTTTCTCGGACCTCTGCATTTGATTGTTTTTGTGTCCATGAAATACGACATATTCGTCTGTATATCCACATCTCCAGGGCTTCTATGCGACTTTCTAGTTGCTTGTTCAATGTCCAGGCTCCCGAGCCATATAGTAGCGTTGAATATACGTAGCATTTGACAATTCTCATTTTTAATGTGTTTTTAATCTCTCTAGATGTTAATAGGGGAGACTGGGGAGAAATGGACCAGCAATTTTGTAGTTTTCAATTTTTGCTCATCACCGGAACAGATTTTATCGAAACATAACAAAACCATGACTAAAATGTTGTACATTCATTTATTTTAAAAGGGGAAAACATTTAGCAATCTATTTCTATATGTTTCTTTACAAAATGCATTTCAAAAATGTATATGAACATGGGGAGAAATGGACCACCATTGGGGTGAAATGGACCAGCACGTGGGGAGCAATGGACCATAGTGGGGAGAAATGGACCTTTTTTAAAAAGAAGCAGCAACAACTCATCCATATTGCTATAAGAAATAAATAATCATTAAAAGGATATTTGCAGTTTGTTTTATTATTTTAAGCGACAGTAAAAAAAAGTTTAATATGATATATTAATCTAATATAAAGTTTTATCGAACATTTATGCCTGCAAGACTTTCTTTGAAGACATAGCCATCTTTGGTCCTAGAAGTGGTTCCAGTGATTGTAGATCTAGTAAGCTGTGCTTTAATACATGTAATTGAGACACTGGCAACATCTTCTACCTTAGGCTTAACAAATTTACCAGCAACCTTCTCACTCTTGCGCAAGAACTCTACCTCAACATCACCATCATAATCAATGTCTCCCCTTACAATTACTACATAGTAAACACAAGTCTTCTTTGTTCCATATTCACATAGCACACACTGGCCTTCAAAAACCTCACGCACACCAGTCAAGCTAACCGTACACTCCTCATTTTCACCAAATGAAACATCAGAATCTGTGTCATCACAAAACGAAATGTCAGTTTCTGGATCTGAATCAACATCAAGTTCTTTCAGCAGCTGTCTCTTTGCCTTTTTGGGTGGAACTTTTGCTGCCTTTTCTTTCATCACCGCTCTTTCTCTAATTCGATCCATTTCTGGCGTAGAAATAGCCAGGTAAGTTTTTCCTCTTTTCCTCATATTATTTGAATCTTTTCGCGGACCAGCTTTTGGTAGTCCTCTGAAAACATGAGGCGAAGTAAAGGAAGAAGTAGCTTTATGTTGAAGACTCCCTGATATTTCCTGCAAGTCATCTACAAGGTTCTCAACATTACACTCTTTCTGATTTTCATGAAATTCTTGTGCAGTTTGATCTGTGCTGGTACCACAATGTGGAGATGCTGATCCTGTCTGTTCATTGCTTTCTAAAGTGGCATTTTCACTGTCCTTGCTGATGGGCCTGTTCGTTATTTCTGAAGGCATGAAATCATCTTCTGTAAAAACATCTTCATTAAAGGGCCAAATACCTGACACTGCAAAGCCTGATTGAATGTTAATGGGAGTTGCCGCTTTAAGAAAAGCGTGGCCTCCTAGATTTGCAACTTGATAGATTGTCAGTGGTGTCCCAACATTTTTCATCATCCATGAATCACACGCATTGTTGTAGACCGACTTCATGGGTCCAAAAACTGAACGGTCCAAGGGCTGAGTTTTAGATGAGGTGTGTGGTGGCAACGTGATCACATGAATGTTGTTTTTCTTGCACAGTTCAAGTGATTCAAATGAAATGTGGGAATCGTGATTGTCCAAGATCAAAATCAAAGGGAAGTCTTTGGAAGGTCTTGAATGCTTAATGAAGTGATTTATAACTTTGACGAAATTATCACGGGTCATCCAACCTGATTCATTCACAAGGCCAAGGGAACCTTCAGGTGCTCCAGCAAGCATAAAATTCTTAAACATTTTTCTGGGAAACACAAAAACTGGAGGGATAATGTGACCCGCAGCTGACACAATGCAACAGATTGTGACCTGTTCTCCTCTTTCTCTGGATGTCACCTGGCCTATTTGCTTCACTCCTCGTGGGGCAATTACTTTTGGCACTTTCTGTACCATGGTCAGACCTGACTCATCCAAATTGTAGATTTGAGCTCCACTCACATTTAGTTTTGTAATGGTTTCCTTCACAATGTTGAAGAAGGTGCAAATATTATGTTTGTTGAAAGCTGTAGCTCTAGCCAGAGATGTTGCCTCAGGTTGCCTTATGGTCAGCTCGGGATTCCGTCGCAAAAATCCACAAAGCCAGTCATTCCCTGCCATCATTTGCTCATCCCACGTTAAAGGATGTGCAATGTTATTGACTTTCGCCATCTCGTACGCCAAAATACGAACGTTTTTAGTTGTGAGTCCATGGAACATTCTTGCACAATCTTTCAAGTAACTAGCAAAATCAGCTTCTTGCTTAGCTGTGAAAACAAGGCTATGCCTATAATTTGGTACGAGTCTAGTAGGCAGACCATTTCCTTCTCTGTCTTTTGTAAGATTGTTATTGAGGGTAGAGCGAGCAATGCCGTACTCCCTTGCAGCTTTCCTCACTTTCATTCCATTTTTCACAGCATTAACAGCTTCTCTCATACGTTCCTCCGTAATGAGACCCTTGTTGGTGTTTCTGATGTACAATCTTGGCATCTGAAACAAAAGAGTGACAGAATTATATAACATTTAGAATGGTAGGCCTATCATTTGCAAAGAAATACTGATCATAGCACGAATGGCGTGCATCTTTAATAAATCACTGAAATCAAATTTGTTAACAGTTTTATTGGTCTAGATTTAGACCCCAGTATTAAAAAGAATCAATAATGCTGATATTCGAATGCAATCTTCAACACTTTTAATAACAACAGACTGTCTTGTCAATTTCTTCTATGGGGAGAAATGAACCATGGGGAGAAATGAACCGGTCCATTTCTCCCCCATCAATGTATTAAACTATTCAGCCATAAAGTCTCTTAAATCTAATATTATATGCTATATTTTTTATATGAACTCTTAAATAACAAGTAAATAAAGATATTAACGTAATTACCTTGTCCTGATTCCTGACTATGCGTCTGCTTTACGATGGTGTCTGGAACTGGAAAAAGAAACTTTAGTGCAGAAAATTTTTCAAACTTTGCGTGGGAACGACCTGTGCGGGAAATCGATGGCAAATGAAAAATTCGGACTATGTTTGATGTGGAAAACAAACTTATTATGGTTTCACTTTCATTGCATCACAGCCAGGGGCCAGAGAGGGGGTGGTCCATTTCTCCCCAGTCTCCCCTACTGATTTCATGCCATTGAAAGCATTTTTGGCCATTCCTATTCTCTTTTTGATTTCCATTTCACTTCTGCCATCATATGTTATTATATATCCAAGGTAGGAGAAACTTGTTACTTGTTCTAGTATCTGCCCGTTTACTGTGATGTTCATTGATGACCTTTCCTTTTCACTGCTAATTATCATAGTTTTTGTTTTTTGGATGTTAATATCTAAGCCACATTCTGCACTGTGCCTGTTTACTTCTTCCACTAGGTCTTGCCACTCTTGCTCACTTTCTGCTAGTAACACGGTATCTTCAGCATATCTAAGATTGTTTATGATTCTTCCATTGATGCTGAGTCCAGGCATTTCAACTTGTTTAACAATTCTTTCTGTGTATAGGTTGAAGAGGCTTGGGGACAGTACACATCCCTGCCGTACTCCTCTTTGTATCTCTATAGGTGACGAATAGTTATTTTCGAATCTAATAGACGCCACTTGTTCCCAGTACAAGTTACTAATAAGTCTGATGTCCTTTCCGTCTACTCCTATATCTTGAAGGCACTTAATTAGTCGCTCATGTTGTACTCTATCAAAAGCTTTCTTGTAGTCTATAAAACAAACATATATACTTTTTTTGAACTTTTATATATTTTTCAATTAACATCCTCAAACAGATAATTGCTTCTCTGGTGCCGCTTCTTTGTATCGTAACCGTCTTTTAATGACTAGTGGCTTCTGTAGGTGTGCTGTTTCAAATGTTTAGTGTAGAGGTTCCGTGCTAAAGTGAAAGCACATCGTTTGGGTTGTCCATTGAAGCTTTCCCGTGACGTGATTCCACTATATTACATCAGGTCTCATATTATCATACTTAAAGTAAACTAGCCAGAAGATCACAACAGCAAACAAAAAAATTGCTGGTGTTGACTGTGACGTCCTGTAAAGGATATGCAATTATCTCCTATCATCATACAGCTCTTCCAGATATTCCGTCCATCTATATTAACTATATCACCTGGTCTCGTCAATATCTGCCGTTCCTCGATTTTAAACATCCATTGGTATTTCGTGTTTTCCTATCTGTTATTGTATTTATTTGTTGATACATGGAATGTGTGTCTTGTCCATAGTTTGTCCCAACTTCCGTGCATTGTTAATTCAGCCATTCTTCTTTAGCCACTTTGCATTTATTTACTATTTCTTTTTGTATTCTATTATATTCGTCTTTATCTTGCTTTTTCTTTCTTCTTTCGTCAATCATCTGTAAAATTTCATCTTTCATCCAGTTCTTTTTTTTTAAATTCTATGTTTAGGTGGAATTAAATCTTTTGATGCCTGTTGGATTGATTCTTCGATTAAGGGGAAGACCTAGAAACAAGTATCTGGATGGCTTGGCCTTGTGGCATGGTCGAGACAGAAACACGGAACTGATCCACGACTCTGTTGATCGAGTGAGATGGCAGAACATGACCGCCCACGCTTACCGGCATGGCACATGATGGATGGATGGATGGATGGATTCACATTCGTTCATCAACTGTCTGTATTATCTTCATGGCATTATATCTGTTCTTTACAGTAACACTGTACCTGTCTCTAATGTCTGTGTCTGTTTTAAATAATGCTAGGTCTAACTTGATGTTCTTTGGGGTTTTGTTTATGATGTTAAGTCTTAACCTCATCATCATCATCAAGTGCCCTGCCAGCTAGCGTAGGCGTTCATGGCTCTCCACAGATCTCGGTCTTTGGTTTTCTGGATCAACTCTGCTGCTGATATTCCTCCGTGCCACCGTCTCAATCCATCCAGCATCATTTCTCTTGGTCTGCCTCTGCCTCTCTTCCCCTCGATCTTTCCAGTTGTCACGATGTTCTCCAATGCCTCTCTTCTCATTGCATGGCCAAAGAAAGCTGTTTGTCTCTTTCTTATTGTTGTATATAATGTTCTAGTTTCATTAGCCTGTTTCAGACAGTCGTCGTTAGTTACTCTGGCAGTCCAAGGAATTCTCAACATTCGTCTCAGGAACCACATCTCTGTTGCTTCTAATTTCTTCTTAATTTGTTCATTTACATTCCAAGATTCACTGCCATACAGCAAAACAGGTTCTACATAGCATTTCAGCACTCTCTTTCTTACACTCAGTGATAGTGACTTATTGCATAAGATACTCTTCATTTTCTGAAATGCGGCCTTTGCCTGCCCTATTCTGCTCCTAATCTCTGTTGTACATCTTCCATCTGATGTTATAAATGTCCCTAGGTATCTAAAATTATCTACTTGGTTAAGAATTTTTCCTTCTCTTTCTATGTCACATTTTGGTGTCACCATTTTCTTTGATATTACCATTGTTACTGTTTTCTTGATATTCAAGGAGAGTCCTTTCCTTGCACTCTCTGTTACTACAGTGTCCAACAATTACTGTAGGTCTGTTGATTTATCTGCCTCCAATACTGTGTCATCTGCATAGCGTATATTATTTATATTATAACCTCCAACTAGTATTCCTGGCATCTCTTTGATCTCTCTCATTATTACTTCGCTATATAGGGAGAAGAGATCGGGTGACAAGACACATCCCTGTCGTACTCCTAGCTTTATGTGTTTGTAACTACCCTCTTTATTTCCAATTTTAATTGCTGCTACTTGGTTCCAGTAAATATTCTTTATTATTCTTAAATCTTTCCCATCAATGTTGATATCTTCCAACATTTTAATCAGCTCATCATGTTTTACTTTATCAAATGCCTTAGTATAATCTATGAAGCATAAATATATGTCTTTCTGTTTC
The DNA here is from genome assembly GCA_963921405.1 of Cepaea hortensis. Lineage (NCBI taxonomy): Eukaryota > Metazoa > Mollusca > Gastropoda > Stylommatophora > Helicidae > Cepaea > Cepaea hortensis. The sequence goes on from OY992882.1 coordinate 71,408,481, forward strand.
TCTATTGACCTATCTATTAGTGTCCGTAATGTATATATTGCTTTGTTTGTGCCCTTTCCCTCCACAAATCCATACTGTTCTTCACTAATTTCCATATTTATTTTCTTTCTGGTTCTTCTCATTATGATTCTGAGCAGAAGCTTAGTGATATGGTTTATGAGGTTAATTGTACGAAAATCTTCACATTCAATTGCTCCTGGTGTTTTTGGTATAACTATAAATACAGATTTCAGCATATCACTGGGTAGATATCCACTGCTGTAAATATCATTTAACATTTTGGTTAATATATCTACTCCAAATTCTCCCAATACTTCTAATTCTTCTATTGTGATTTCATCTGGTCCAGCTGTTTTTCCTTTCTTCACATGTTTCATAGCTTCAGCGACTTCTTCTTTTAGAATAGGTGGACCTTCTAAGTTACTTTCTTCTGTTAATTCTCCCCTTTCCCCATCACATAATTCTCTTATATACTAATTCCACCTCTTCATTATATCACCTTCTTCCCATTATATCTTTCCTGTGTTTGATTTCAAACACCCTGTATTTATTCTTATTTTTCTTCCCGTGAGCTCACTGATTTGTCTGTGCATATTTTTTGTATCTTTAATGGCATTTAATTCAATTATTTTTTTTGCACTGCTCATTTAACCAACTTTCTTTTGCCTTCCAATATTTATCTTTTCTTTCTTTATTTATCTTAGCGTATTCTTGTTTGTCATTTTTACTCTGTTTTGTTTTGTCCATCAGCATTAAGATTTCTTCATTCATCCATTTTTTCTTAGCTATTTGACTTCTCTCCGGTAATATTTCTTTGCTAGTTTGATGAATGGAGTCCCTTAACATTTCCCATTGTTCATTTATACTCTGTATTTTAGCTATTGCATTGTACCTATTTTTCACAGTCACTATGTATTGTTCTTGAATTTCTTTATCTACTTTCAGAACCTCTTTATTAAGTCTCATATTCCTACCCATTTGTTTCCCTCTCTTTAATCTTACTTTTATTTGTCCACATAGTGGTACATGATCACTATTACAGTCGGCGCCAGGCATTGGTTATACATTAATTAGAGCATTTCTAAATCTTTTATTAATTAGTATGTAGTCAATTTGGTTGCGTATTTTCTGATCAGGGCTGTGGGATGTGGATTTTAATTCCTGAGAATGATTCGTTAAAATGTCTAGGGGGTATTATTGATTCTCTGTCACTGGTAAGAATGCAGGGTGATCAGGGATATTTACCACAAATCCCAGGAGGAAAGAGTTCCATCCTTGAAACAATGGCATCTGTGTGTAGGTTTCCCTTCCCACTTCATCACCCTTTAAATTAACTATAGATGCTAGAAGGATATTGATTGCTCACAATATATAAACAACCACTTATTGGACACCACATTTACTTGATGTACACAACCCTTTTGGACAAACAGTTCAGGTATTAACTCAAGATCTGCCATTACATATATAGATGTGTAATAAACACTATGCATTTTCAGACAGGCATGGGAATGATATGCAGTATTACAACATAGTACCCAGTGACCCCAGAAAAAAACAAGGTTATTACAAACAACACAACAACCACAAATTGGTTCTGCTAACTTGACTCATTGTACCTAGATAAAATCACATTGGTCTAGGTGCAGAAACCCAACATACATACATTTATTTCTGACACCATGTACAATTCTCATATTTAAAAATAATGAGTGGGTGTCAAAATATTATACATATATGTCATAACATAACCCTTTAGGTGTACACCATTACCATGTAAAACAATCTTTACCCTTTTCCTGTCATTGAAGAAAACCACACTCATGAAAACAGTTGATACTAATAATTAAATTAATTAATTATAGTGTTCATTTAGGCGTTGCGGATGGGCATTCTTCTCCAGTGCAAAGCAGTTAATGTCCATAATTATCCGTGCAGAATTATACTCACAGTCATTTTCTACTCACAGTATGTCCACCGAAGTTGGCTGGCGAATGTTTCTAATCCATAATCCAAGAATAGAATTATACATAAGCACATATTCTCTCCATGAGACTGAATTTAAGAATACTCGGTTGCCATTTGGGTTGTGTTCCAATTGAAATTGATGCCTAGGTCTGTCATACTTTCAGGAGATGCAACTTAAGCTCTGCAGAAGGTTCTTCCCTATATCATCTTATCGATGAAAAGATGACGACTGTCCAACAGCTCGGTTTATGTTAACCGTTTCCCAATTTAGTTCAAAAGGCTTTGTCACACACCCGGTTCATGTTGATAGGCCATCCCACACTTGATGATGGGCAGTTAGGCTGACATGGGACCAGCATAGAGTTCTCATTCATTCCATTTCTGTGTAGAACATACAGTGGTGAATCATTCATTTGGTTTCATCTGAAGATTCTGCTGCAGGCATGGAACTGAAGAATATTACTCCACCACATATCCAGGTTTGCAAGCCATCAGGTGATTCCTTTGGTTGCAGGCGTAAAGGCATTTACTCATCTAGCTGCTTTCATATGGTTCTTTTGATGGTGTTCAGGTTTTGGACCTTGAGGTAATCTGGTGTAGTTATGGTTCAGATGTTCTGAAGTTGGTACATTTGTTTGTATTGGCTATAATGTTGTTTCAGTGTCTCTTCCCATTTGTTTGAGTTGGTGTTCATAGCTAGAACTTGGTGTTGCATGGCTGGAACCTTATGTTTGACTTTTGCAGCTGTGAGATGTTCTTTCGAAGACTTATCCATTGTGGATATTAACTTGGTAATCCAACCAACAGTTGAAGGTTACTCACTGTTGTTAGTTTTAGTAACTTGAAGAAGGATTGTCCCAGTTTCACTGACTTGGTTGAATGATGAGGCCATTGGTGATACTTCTCAGAAGTAACGCAAACGATACACTGTTGTCAGTACTCTGATGATCTTCATCTTTGTAGATTATTAGATCTTGAAGTCCATCCTGGATATTCCTACTAAAATAGGACTTAATCACTCACCCAGTCAGTTGTCTTCTAATTTATCTGTTGCTCGCTATGGAGCTATTGAGCGCCGCAGTAAACATTGAGGTATTGCTAGATCCAGACTATGGTTTGGACATTCACTTTATGGCTGTTTACCCAGGATCCAGTGTTAGTGATATAGTCCCACCAAATTCAACCACCACCTGCTTCTCTTCTATAGAAAAGGGATGACAAAGAATACAACACTAGCATTAACCTACTGTGTTATGATAAAAGGTTTACAACACAATTACAAACACAAATACAAAACACCAAGGGGAGAAGGGGAAAGGAGTGGGTGTCCATGTTCCACTGTCCCTCATTGCTGAGTAGAGCCATTCTGACTCTTCATAGTGAGTAAGGTATTTTCTCACTTATATTTTGTTCTGTTGTTACTGGGACTATTGGATGGGTGAAGTCATTCTGTCCATCCAACATGTTGATATTGTCTCTCTCATTACTTGAAGAGAATAGCCTTTACAGAATCCCGGTGGTTTCTAATGCCGCGTCTTCATTTCGGCACTATAATCATCACTAGGTCAAGACTATTCACTATTGGCTTCTTAAGTACTGACATACATATGTATTCTTACATCAACATCCTCTAATCCCAAGGTGCAACATTAAAATGTATATTCCCACAGTAAAAAGTAACAATCAGAACAAAGAAAATTCTCATACCAGAAAAAAACATACCTGTACATTTCTCTGATATTAAGTACATGATAATCATACATAATAATCATAATGATGATGCAGGGAGCCTAGATTTTTGAATTATCTTCATGAACTAAAACATCCATTGTTTTCCCCCATTGCGTACAGCACATGAGGATAGTAATCGCTGTGATATGTTTTGCCAATGACTGCTATTATTCGGAGGGTATTTATAAGAATAACTTATGCCGCATGGTCCAGTCTTCTGAATATTGCAAGCAATTTATTCACATCAATCTTCGCTTCTGTTTCTACTACGGTGAGGCGATGCGGAGTGAATCCTATCCGAACATACATTTACATCACGCGTTTAATTGTTCATGAATTTATATTCAAACATGGCCTGTCCCTAACACTATTTTATGAAATGATTATATGTTCAACCTCATATGGAGTGGTTACTAATCTGTTAACAAAAGAATGGTACTAAAATTTAGCACTATATTTCCAAGTTACAGATTATAATGTGGCAAAATATTTTATCCCCTGACTAAGTACGAGTCAGGAATATGCGTAATCATTTGTATGTCCCCGCATGGATAAAACACCTTTCTATAGTACATAGATTATTTGCAGATTTCTCAGCACAAATAGTGAGATATTGTTCACCGTGCCTAGAAGTTTTAACATATGAATATGAAATTGACAGACACTAGTTCTTTACTATGAAGTATGAATCAAGAGTCTTTCCTAAATTGAAAAGAGTTTCTGACATGAGAGTTGATACTCTACAGTACACATAATATTCATAGATTATAGCACTACTAGTGAGATATAAGTTCATAATGCCTATACAAGATATTAACATATGGATTTGAAATTGTAAGACATAGGAAAAATTACAGCGTGGCGCCCACCTGTGTTTCCTTAGTAAACATCATCCAGCCTGGTTTAAGAGAATTGTAACTAATTCTTAATTAAACATACTGGTCTAGGTAATACATAAATATATCTTAATATATGTAGATAACATACCAATAGCTTGAAGAGAATCATTGTTTTAAAACAAACTACCTTCTCCCCGAAGGGAAAGGTCGACTTTCTTGTCTGTTCTCTTGACTAGAAATGGCCGCTTCAGTCTTTGTTTTCCCCCTCGCCAGGATTGGCCAGATACGGGAGAGAAACCAAGCCAAACTAAATTTAGCTGTGCCACGGTCAGTCTATCGCTGTTTTATTTTCTCCTACATTAAGTAAGTTACTTAATCAGTAATTGTAAGGGTTTGTTTATTTTTAAGGGAGTCCATAAATAGGAAAGGGTAGAGACGTTTTTATTATATTACACGCCTCCCCCATTTAAGACATTTATTTCTTTCAGAAATTAAATGGTCAAGAAGTACTCTACAATTTCCGTCTTTACATTGACTCACCTAGTATCCATCCCTTATTACTTTACTACTGCCTTATGTTATATAATCAGAGCCACGTCCATTTTCTTTTAGTCACGACAACTGGCATAACCTTAAAGGATTATTTCTCTTTTAGTGAAAGAGTGTAGCACCCTCTCCACTGTTGTCAGCTATTGTTTGAAATATGAGTGGTTATCTGATAATTTGTTACTTTCCAGTACTGGTTTGTCTGCATCAAACCGACTTTTTGAAGCAATTGAGATATCATTAAGCTTGATTTCTCTCTTATTAGATTATCAATCTTGAGATTATGTTAAAACCGACGGTTAATTCTGCGTCTACTGATAGCCTATTAAACTCGCCCGTCTCCCTGTAAGTTAGACGTTTGTTTTTACTATAGATCTGATATTTAAAGGAAGCTAAAGATGGTTCCTGTTGAAATACATTTTCATCCAACACATCATGTGTTTGGGTTATAAGTCGAGTTATGGGATTTTCCGATCAGTTTTGATAACTACTGATTAGAGTGGTGTCCCTTTCTCTTGCGGGTTTACCCGGAGAATCTCGCCTAACATGTAAACAAGGTCCAACTTTTCTAGATTTCCGCTCTGAACCGAATTTTCCGGGGAACATGAATCTATCAGAAATGAAGTAATTCTTAGCTTACTTTCTCTGCTATTCCTTCTAATCGAGATCTATTTTACGCTAGAATCCTTATTAGTAATTCTAACTGATGTGTTTGAGTTTCACTCTGTATTTGTTGCTTTGGTGTTGAATTACGAGCAATTTTGCGTCGCTTGGCGTACATTGATCGTCGTCTGCCTCCCTCCAGGTTTTTAGACTATTTTCAACTTAGCAACATACATTGTTATGTAGGTTCAGACGTATTGTCTCCTACCATATATAATCAGTTCAGTGAGAAGTTAAAAGCCCCTTTTTGTGATTCCTTTGATAGTCTTCCAGACAATCAAGTTGCTGGTTCACTTTCCAGTTATGGATGTGGATTACTAGTTTTTGTAAAATTACTATTACATCTGTATATCCCTCTAATACTGGCGTCTCCTGAGTTGTGTCCTCAAGATAACAGGTAAGGTACTCTTAATGTTTCTCTCCAGTTTTGTTTTCATCCGTTTAATACGTGGAAACTCTGGATTTATTTAGATTGACTAAGGTCTATCTTTGAACTGTTATATAATTTACTAGCTGGATTCCTGATTGAAATTCCTACTCTAGTAAATATCAAGCAATTCTTCAGCTATCTGCTCCAATTTGCTTGGTTTTTACACAGCTATATTCCATTTTTCTAGCATGGGTTCACTGTATAAGTCTTAGGCGTTTCCCCTGTCTTCACGTCAAGGAGTTCGTCCTATTTATAAACAGCATCTATTTCAAGAGTTGTTTATTTAATTGTTGCTTTTACTGATTCGTATCAGTTATTTAAGCTAATCTCTGTTAGTCTGGATCTGCTTTCACATATTTAATGCTGGCATATAATCCTAGTCAGAACTGAGATGTAGAAATCTGTTTCGTCTTGCGATTGATTTCTGATTCACCTACCTTTTAGTAGGCTTCGAGCATTATCTAGAATTTAGTTACTCGGTTAGTTTTAAAGAAAATACAATTGAGTCGCGCGCCTCTATTGTACCACTTATTTTTGCCCTTCTTAATTCTTCCCTTATGAGAATATTAATGTTAGTTAGGCAATTATTGAAATAACTTTACGTAAGCTAATCGCTAACTAAAAGCTGTTTCACTCCTCTTTTTGATGAGGACTACTCATAGTGAACATTTCACTTAATGAGATTAAACTGTAAATTTCAAAGCTAAGGAGCCAATTTTCTGAAATGTTTAGTCTCTTACTAGAGACTAGCACAGATTTTTTCCGGTATCTCCTGAAGTTCATTTGAAATTCCAATTTATATAGTTAATTCTTTAATTATACCTTTTACATACCTATACGGTCTGTTTCCTCTACCATTAATAATGGAATCGGGGTGGATAATTTAAAGAAATACCTTATATTCTGTTGGGTCAGTAAGTGAGTTGATCAGTTTCACTTACATCACCAGGTGAATATTTTGGTTTTGACCCTCATTAACATATGGGCCATCTGAGTTAGTTATTAATAACTACTCATATCACCGGTGGAGTAGAATAAGTGTCGGTATGGCTTTTCTTCCTAAGTATCCATCATTTATTCACTTTACTTTACTACCGGTGTTGTAGAACATGTTATGTCATATGAAAAAAAGGATTAAATTAGGGTGCCCCTAAATACTGCAAATTCTTACAATATTCCTTCCCTTCCATTAACTATGTCTACATTTTTGCAAGTGGTGGTTTTGGCCTTACCATTAGTTCATTTACTTTAGTTACTGCTATTTTCCCCTGGTTTAATTTATCTCTCAGGTATTATTTCCTTTCCTACTGAATCATCATTTGTTGATTAAATTTTTCCCTTAAAAAACATTTATTGGATTTCTAACTTATCTGTCCTAATTATCTATAAAATTGTCTATCACTCTCTGCTGCCTTGGTAATTTTTCAATATTACATGACTTATACAAGCAGATCAAGCATGAAAATACAATGATAATCAATGACAAAATAGTTAATTAACACATGATTCATATGTAGGAACATAAACCTTATGGATACATAATATAGTAGTGTGTTCATGAGTACACCACTTTTGAACCATTTAAAGAGAATATCAGAGTAGCAGAACCATACCTCAAACATCAAATGGGAATGACTATGAATTCTAAACATTCACAGAATTACCTATCTTATGTGAGTTTACCATCCCAAAGACCTTACTACTGGAGGTTCATTACTGGACTTAGTTTCCCATCAATAAGATATAAAATATGAGTTTTTAAAAAAAAATCTCATATCCAACAACCAACTACCTGATGCATCTGCGTGAATCAAGATATTACCTGTGAACAGTTTTGTACCAAAAAAACCTTATATTTATCAGAGCCATTATGGGTTCACATAAAACTTGACTCAGCTCATACTAATGAGTGATTAGGTCTGTTACTAACACTATAACATTCTGAAGTGACTTGGTTTACCTGCGAGAGGTTTTCCCTGAATTCATATACTCACAATAATACACCAATTGTGATGTTTACCATGAGTTTTAAATTCACGGACTACTCCACTACTAGGTGAAGTCCGTACCGGGCGGGACCACACATGTGGGATGTGGATTTTAATTCCTGAGAATGATTCGTTAAAATGTCTAGGGGGTATTATTGATTCTCTGTCACTGGTAAGAATGCAGGGTGATCAGGGATATTTACCACAAATCCCAGGAGGAAAGAGTTCCATCCTTGAAACAATGGCATCTGTGTGTAGGTTTCCCTTCCCACTTCATCACCCTTTAAATTAACTATAGATGCTAGAAGGATATTGATTGCTCACAATATATAAACCACTTATTTGACACCACATTTACTTGATGTACACAACCCTTTTGAACAAACAGTTCAGGTATTAACTCAAGATCTGCCATTACATATATAGATGTGTAATAAACACTATGCATTTTCAGACAGGCATGGGAATGATATGCAGTATTACAACATAGTACCCAGTGACCCCAGAAAAAAACAAGGTTATTACAAACAACACAACAACCACAAATTGGTTCTGCTAACTTGACTCATTGTACCTAGATAAAATCACATTGGTCTAGGTGCAGAAACCCAACATACATACATTTATTTCTGACACCATGTACAATTCTCATATTTAAAAATAATGAGTGGGTGTCAAAATATTATACATATATGTCATAACATAACCCTTTAGGTGTACACCATTACCATGTAAAACAATCTTTACCCTTTTCCTGTCATTGAAGAAAACCACACTCATGAAAACAGTTGATACTAATAATTAAATTAATTAATTATAGTGTTCATTTAGGCGTTGCGGATGGGCATTCTTCTCCAGTGCAAAGCAGTTAATGTCCATAATTATCCGTGCAGAATTATACTCACAGTCATTTTCTACTCACAGTATGTCCACCGAAGTTGGCTGGCGAATGTTTCTAATCCATAATCCAAGAATAGAATTATACATAAGCACATATTCTCTCCATGAGACTGAATTTAAGAATACTCGGTTGCCATTTGGGTTGTGTTCCAATTGAAATTGATGCCTAGGTCTGTCATACTTTCAGGAGATGCAACTTAAGCTCTGCAGAAGGTTCTTCCCTATATCATCTTATCGATGAAAAGATGACGACTGTCCAACAGCTCGGTTTATGTTAACCGTTTCCCAATTTAGTTCAAAAGGCTTTGTCACACACCCGGTTCATGTTGATAGGCCATCCCACACTTGATGATGGGCAGTTAGGCTGACATGGGACCAGCATAGAGTTCTCATTCATTCCATTTCTGTGTAGAACATACAGTGGTGAATCATTCATTTGGTTTCATCTGAAGATTCTGCTGCAGGCATGGAACTGAAGAATATTACTCCACCACATATCCAGGTTTGCAAGCCATCAGGTGATTCCTTTGGTTGCAGGCGTAAAGGCATTTACTCATCTAGCTGCTTTCATATGGTTCTTTTGATGGTGTTCAGGTTTTGGACCTTGAGGTAATCTGGTGTAGTTATGGTTCAGATGTTCTGAAGTTGGTACATTTGTTTGTATTGGCTATAATGTTGTTTCAGTGTCTCTTCCCATTTGTTTGAGTTGGTGTTCATAGCTAGAACTTGGTGTTGCATGGCTGGAACCTTATGTTTGACTTTTGCAGCTGTGAGATGTTCTTTCGAAGACTTATCCATTGTGGATATTAACTTGGTAATCCAACCAACAGTTGAAGGTTACTCACTGTTGTTAGTTTTAGTAACTTGAAGAAGGATTGTCCCAGTTTCACTGACTTGGTTGAATGATGAGGCCATTGGTGATACTTCTCAGAAGTAACGCAAACGATACACTGTTGTCAGTACTCTGATGATCTTCATCTTTGTAGATTATTAGATCTTGAAGTCCATCCTGGATATTCCTACTAAAATAGGACTTAATCACTCACCCAGTCAGTTGTCTTCTAATTTATCTGTTGCTCGCTATGGAGCTATTGAGCGCCGCAGTAAACATTGAGGTATTGCTAGATCCAGACTATGGTTTGGACATTCACTTTATGGCTGTTTACCCAGGATCCAGTGTTAGTGATATAGTCCCACCAAATTCAACCACCACCTGCTTCTCTTCTATAGAAAAGGGATGACAAAGAATACAACACTAGCATTAACCTACTGTGTTATGATAAAAGGTTTACAACACAATTACAAACACAAATACAAAACACCAAGGGGAGAAGGGGAAAGGAGTGGGTGTCCATGTTCCACTGTCCCTCATTGCTGAGTAGAGCCATTCTGACTCTTCATAGTGAGTAAGGTATTTTCTCACTTATATTTTGTTCTGTTGTTACTGGGACTATTGGATGGGTGAAGTCATTCTGTCCATCCAACATGTTGATATTGTCTCTCTCATTACTTGAAGAGAATAGCCTTTACAGAATCCCGGTGGTTTCTAATGCCGCGTCTTCATTTCGGCACTATAATCATCACTAGGTCAAGACTATTCACTATTGGCTTCTTAAGTACTGACATACATATGTATTCTTACATCAACATCCTCTAATCCCAAGGTGCAACATTAAAATGTATATTCCCACAGTAAAAAGTAACAATCAGAACAAAGAAAATTCTCATACCAGAAAAAAACATACCTGTACATTTCTCTGATATTAAGTACATGATAATCATACATAATAATCATAATGATGATGCAGGGAGCCTAGATTTTTGAATTATCTTCATGAACTAAAACATCCATTGTTTTCCCCCATTGCGTACAGCACATGAGGATAGTAATCGCTGTGATATGTTTTGCCAATGACTGCTATTATTCGGAGGGTATTTATAAGAATAACTTATGCCGCATGGTCCAGTCTTCTGAATATTGCAAGCAATTTATTCACATCAATCTTCGCTTCTGTTTCTACTACGGTGAGGCGATGCGGAGTGAATCCTATCCGAACATACATTTACATCATGCGTTTAATTGTTCATGAATTTATATTCAAACATGGCCTGTCCCTAACACTATTTTATGAAATGATTATATGTTCAACCTCATATGGAGTGGTTACTAATCTGTTAACAAAAGAATGGTACTAAAATTTAGCACTATATTTCCAAGTTACAGATTATAATGTGGCAAAATATTTTATCCCCTGACTAAGTACGAGTCAGGAATATGCGTAATCATTTGTATGTCCCCGCATGGATAAAACACCTTTCTATAGTACATAGATTATTTGCAGATTTCTCAGCACAAATAGTGAGATATTGTTCACCGTGCCTAGAAGTTTTAACATATGAATATGAAATTGACAGACACTAGTTCTTTACTATGAAGTATGAATCAAGAGTCTTTCCTAAATTGAAAAGAGTTTCTGACATGAGAGTTGATACTCTACAGTACACATAATATTCATAGATTATAGCACTACTAGTGAGATATAAGTTCATAATGCCTATACAAGATATTAACATATGGATTTGAAATTGTAAGACATAGGAAAAATTACAGCGTGGCGCCCACCTGTGTTTCCTTAGTAAACATCATCCAGCCTGGTTTAAGAGAATTGTAACTAATTCTTAATTAAACATACTGGTCTAGGTAATACATAAATATATCTTAATATATGTAGATAACATACCAATAGCTTGAAGAGAATCATTGTTTTAAAACAAACTACCTTCTCCCCGAAGGGAAAGGTCGACTTTCTTGTCTGTTCTCTTGACTAGAAATGGCCGCTTCAGTCTTTGTTTTCCCCCTCGCCAGGATTGGCCAGATACGGGAGAGAAACCAAGCCAAACTAAATTTAGCTGTGCCACGGTCAGTCTATCGCTGTTTTATTTTCTCCTACATTAAGTAAGTTACTTAATCAGTAATTGTAAGGGTTTGTTTATTTTTAAGGGAGTCCATAAATAGGAAAGGGTAGAGACGTTTTTATTATATTACAAGGGCTATTCCATGTGTATAGTCGTCTTTTATGGTGTTTAAACCACGTGTTTCCAATTATCATATCATTGAAATTTGCCCATTCTATTAGCTTTTCCCCTCTTTCATTTCTTGTACCTAAACCATAATTCCCCACTACATCCTCCATTTTCCCCTTTCCTACTTTTGCATTAAAATCTCCAAGTATTATTTTTATTTCCTGTGATCCTATTTGAGCCATTGCCATTTCTGTTTCATCGTAAAAGTGTTGTATTTTTTTCATAACTACTGCTTGTTGTTGGTGCATATACTTGTATGATATTTATATCTATTGGTTTGCCTTTGATTTTGACCAAAATAACTCTATCTGAAATACACCAGTATCCATTAAGTGACTTAGCTGTTTCTTCGTCAAGTATTATTCCTACACCTTTTTCATGTGTATCCCCTCCAGAATAAATTATTGTGTGATTGTCAGCTATAATTTTGCCCGATCCCTTCCATCTCATCTCACTTATGCCTAGTATATTCATATTCATGCTATCCATTTCTCGTAGAACATTGTTCAACTTTCCTAGCTCTTTTAATGTCCTAACATTCCATGTTTCTACTCTAAATTTATTTATTTTATTTATGATTTTGCCATCAGTAGCTGGATAACGGTCTGGTGTCACCTGTGGCTCATGATTGTCCCTACCGGACGAGGATGTCCTAAGACAGCCATTAACGTCGTTCACTAACTCTAATATGTGTTTTGCCATGAAGTCTTGGGAAGATAATGTGGTGGTTTCCCCTTGCCTTCCACATTCACATGGTGGGCTTTTACCTCTACCTTTAACAGCCATTTCTGACTGTAAGGACAAGTGAGTGTCCTGCTCTGCTCAGCTGCAGAGTTGTCAACTTATTCCGGTGAATACTCGGTCCCCAGAGCTGTGTTAGCCACACCGTGGTGTGTTTCCATCCTCTACCACGGGGAGGTGCAGTTGGGATTTTCCCTTCCTAAAGTGATGGTCTATGACCAAAACTCTCCAGCACTTTTTAGAAGATCTTAACCTCATCTTTCCTATAACTGGCACATGATCACTATGTCCATCTGCTCCTAGTCTAGTATTTGTTCCTACCTGCCTCTGAATCTCTTTGGGATTAGTATGTAGTCAATTTGATTGCTAATATTATCTATAGGGCTTTTCCACGAATATAATTGTCGAGAATGTTGCTTAAAGCAGGTGTTACTTAATTACCATTTCATGGTATTCTGCCCATGCTATTAATCTGTCACCTCTCTCATTCCTATCACCTAAGCCATAGCCACCAGTCATACCACTCCCATTTTCGTTGCCTACTTTTGTATGTATAATAGCCTATCTGAGTACATTAAAATATATCCTGTCATACATGCATCAATATCTAAATTATTGTTCCCTTGCTACTGTAATTTACTTCATGCTGCCTTGTTGCTGGCAACACTTTGTACGTTTTGTGTGGAAGTGTCTGAACAGCAGACTGTGTGTGTGTGTGTGTGTGTGTGTGTGTGTGTGTGTGTGTGCGTGCGTGCGTGCGTGCGTGTGCGTGCGTGTGTGTGTGTGTGTGTGTGTGTGTGGGTGGGGGGGGGGGGTTAACCCGTAGGGCATATAGATTGAAAATTAGAATAATATTTGCAATCAGCTTACTAATAGAATACAATAATAGAACAAATATGCTAAAAACTGTCCAGCTGACAATCGTGTGAAAGGGAAATGTTTCTGGGGAAGACACTTGAAATCCCAGTGACGAAAAGCGGTAAAGCAAAGCGGAAGTGCCAAACAGGAAGTCAATCCCTGGAATGGAAATGAGAATAAATGTGTCTATTCCAGTTCCTTGATGATTCTGTTGCAACAGCAACCAATGAGAGAAACACAGTGCTCACAGCAAATACATTCTGTGTCAAACAACACGTTTTCACTTACAATTGTGTTACATTGTGTAGATATTTTGGAATGTAAGACTCGCTAAATCTTAACCCTAATAACAGGAAGATTTAGATAGAAGATGTGTGTGTGTGTGTGTGTGTGTGTGTGTGTGTGTGTGTGTGTGTGTGTGTGTGTGTGTGTGTGTGTGTGCGCGCGCGCATTCGCTCGCTTTGAATTATGAATTAAAGTGTAGTCCATACACAAGCTACTACTTCTAATGCACTGGACAGATTTGTGCATGTAGATTAGATTACCTGTGTCCCCCGCCTTCAGGCGAACCCACTCATACTTCAGAGGTACTTATAATTTACGTCTCCAAGTCAAGGACGAGAAGTCAACATGTTAGTCCAACTGGTCGTTGTAGGGGTCAAACCCGCTACCCCGGGAAGGTTAACCCGGTCAACAAATGCCCGCAGAAGTCGGATGTGTCGGCCTAACGGCGCAAGAACGCAGCTCTGCTGTAAACAGGCACAACGCAATCACGTCCGAAAACAAAAAACTCCGGATGAACGCAGAAGAAGAAACCCGCTACCCCGGCATCAGCATACCGGATGTTCAAGAACGAGCGAACAGATATCTCATATTATTGCTCAGCTATTATTACTGCAGCGTGAACAGAAATCTGGTCTTAACAGTGTAAGAATTAAATTAAATGTAACGATATCAAACATTGATTTGCGTTTTGTAGTAACTGCTGCGGCAGCTGATGTTGTTTTTGCTATTGCTGGTAGTGTTGATGCGTTAATGATGGTGATATTATAACTCAAGTGGGGCCTGGGTCCTTTACCTCAAGGCCATGTAGCGATACTTGCATGTAGCAGTTGTTAGATAATCTACCCGCTATTAGTGTGTGCCGTATAAATTATTGTCGGACGCAACAATTCCGGTATATATGAAACACAGAGCTCGACAAAGATGTGTCCGTATGCGGTCACTCTGCTGTCATTGCAGCTGATATCTATGCAAGTGCATATTAACTAATCTATATATATATATAAAAGACAATGTTTGTTTGTTTGTTTCTTTCTTTCTTTCTTTCTTTCTTTGTCGTTTATGTGTTCCCGAACGGTCCATCCGATTGAGATGAAATTTTGTACAGATGTTGTTCTCACCCCCGCAGAGCCAACTGACATAGTTTGTGAGCTTAAAATCAACAATTTTTCCTCAAGCACGAAAGAAAAAGGCATTACATGTTTCAGAAACAGGATCGCCCGTGGCCCGCCATCTTGCTCCAAGGGAACTCACTCTCTAATTAAACTATAATTTAGTTATGAACAGTAATGTTTCTTTGTGTGTGTGTCATTTATGCGTCCCCGAAAGGTCCATCCGACTGAGATGAAATTTTGTACAGATGTTGTTCTCACTCCCGCGGATCCAACTGAAATACGAGCAACGGGAACAGGAAAGGGAGCTTCAGAAACAGACGAGCGACGGTAACGAGAGCAGGGATCGAACGCGTACTCTGTGCGCTTAGAGAAATGTGTTTGAATTCAATGGGACGCTCCCCGCCAGGCGCTGTGCGAAGCCGGGCCGGGTCGTCTAGTATATCATAAATCTTGCTGAAAGCCGCGGTAGCTGAGTGGGTAGTACGCTTGCCTGCTGGCCCTCTGGTCGTATATTTGAATCCGCGTTGGGGTGGGGATTGTCTTTAAAATGTCTAAACCCCCATGTCGACCCATCCTAAACTTAGTACCAAGAAATGTTCTGGGGAGTAAAGGCGGCCGGCATGATATTGACCCGTGACTTTAGTGTCTGTTGGTGTTTAAAACTATGAGGTTCAGCCATATGCTCGATACTTCTCATATCGCGGGAAAGGGTCCTTGACTATTGTGACTTGACTAAGTGTATGTGATCTTTGAAGTAAGTAAATCTGTCTCAAGCATTACTTGGATTAAACTCGTCATTAAGGTTAGGATATGTATGCAGATCTGGCTCCCAATGTCTCCGGTAGTTTTTCTTTTTAAGAAAGTGTCCTTGTTTCCGTTATTGTTGTTGTTTGTCTGTTTGAAAGTTGGTTGTTTTTAAGCTCTTTGATTTCTTTTCCAGTTTATATACCATAATGTTAACGGTGTGAGCTAAGACTTTGTTTTTTCCTCTTTATAAATTCAACTTCCAAATAGAAGTACCAAGGACGGTGAGCCAGTGAAATTTAAAATGTTCTTGCTGTGTGAAGAAGAATATTCTTTCAGACAGAACCAAATTCACACTTCTGAGGAAGATAAATCATACTCCTAAGTTTGAAATCCAGCGCAAGAAACTAGTGAAGGAAATGCTTGCTTGCGTTCGCTGGCTGTGAACTCCAGCGTGAACTCCTGTATGTCGGATGAAGACATCCTGTTGTCTAACATCAGTGTGATGTCATACCGGACTGAGGTTTGCATGAGTATCCGTTGTGCCATGTCTGACTTATTGGTGAGCACACTGGTGGTTCCTCGCCGTGCAGGCAGATACTCTCCGACTTCGGAAAAAAGTGAAGGAAATAAAGATAGATGCATTGGTGAAGACCATTGCAGACCCCTGTATATGCATTATCTACTAATAAGATTTCACAAACCAGAGATGCCTGTCAGACCAGATGTCACCCGGGAAGGTTAACTCGGTCAACAAACACCCGCAGAAGTCGGATGTGTTGTCGGCCTAAAGGCGCAAGTATCGCAGCTCTTCTGTAAACAGTCACAACGTAATCACGTCCGAAAAAGAAAAGAAAAAACTCTCCAGATGAACGCAGAAGAAGAAGAAGAAGAAGAAGAATACCAGATGTCAATTGTCTAGGCTTTACATGTCACCTATTTGCTAAGCAGCTAGTAAAAATAATGGACACACCCCCCCCCCCCTTAAAAAATACCATCACAGGTTACCAAAAGTGGGCATATTTGCATATCTCTATCCATTCATCATGTGCCATGCCGATAAGTGTGGGTGGGTCATGTTTTGCCATCTCACTCGATCACCTTTGATCTTGTCAGTTGTAACCAAGGTCTCCAATTCAATTCTTCTCACTAGGTTAATGCAACCCTTTCTCCTTGGTCACATATATTTATATCCGGCTGACTGGCATCCTGTGGTCGGGCATCCTGTGGTCGGGCATCCTGTGGCTGGGCATCCTGTAGTCGGGCATCCTGTGGTCGGGCATCCTGTGGTCGGACATCCTGTGGTCGGGCATCCTGTAGTCGGGCATCCTGTGGTCGGGCATCCTGTGGTCGGGCATCCTGTTGTCGGGCATCCTGTGGTCGGGCATCGTGTGGTCGGGCATCCTGTGGTCGGGCATCCTGTAGTCGGGCATCCTGTGGTCGGACATCGTGTAGTCGGGCATCCTGTAGTCGGGCATCCTGTAGTCGGGCATCATGTAGTCGGGCATCATGTGGTCGGGCATCCTGTGGTCGGGCATCCTGTGGTCGGGCATCCTGTAGTCGGGCATCCTATAGTCGGGCATCATGTAGTCGGGCATCCTATAGTCGGGCATCATGTAGTCGGGCATCATGTGGTCGGGTATCCTGTGGTCGGGCATCCTGTAGTCGGGCATCCTGTAGTCGGGCATCATGTGGTCGGGCATCCTGTGGTCGGGCATCCTGTAGTCGGGCATCCTGTAGTCGGGCATCATGTAGTCGGGCATCATGTGGTCGGGCATCCTGTGGTCGGGCATCCTGTGGTCGGGCATCCTGTAGTCGGGCATCCTATAGTCGGGCATCATGTAGTCGGGCATCATATGGTCGGGTATCCTGTGGTCGGACATCCTGTAGTCGGGCATCCTGTAGTCGGGCATCATGTAGTCGGGCATCATGTGGTCGGGCATCCTGTGGTCGGGCATCCTGTGGTCGGGCATCCTGTGGTCGGGCATCCTGTAGTCGGGCATCATGTAGTCGGGCATCATGTGGTCGGGCATCATGTGGTCGGGCATCCTGTTGTCGGACATCCTGTGGTCGGGCATCCTGTAGTCGGGCATCATGTGGTCGGGCATCCTGTAGTCGGACATCCTGTGGTCGGGCATCCTGTGGTCGGGCATCCTGTAGTCGGGCATCCTGTGGTCGGGCATCCTGTGGTCGGGCATCCTGTGGTCGGGCATCGTGTAGTCGGGCATCCTGTGGTCGGGCATCCTGTGGTCGGGCATCCTGTGGACGGGCATCCTGTGGTCGGGCATCATGTAGTCGGGCATCATGTGGTCGGGCATCCTGTAGTCGGGCATCATGTGGTCGGGCATCCTGTGGTCGGGCATCATGTGGTCGGGCATCATGTAGTCGGGCATCCTGTAGTCGGGCATCATGTAGTCGGGCATCATGTGGTCGGGCATCCTGTGGTCGGGCATCCTGTGGTCGGGCATCCTGTAGTCGGGCATCCTGTAGTCGGGCATCATGTAGTCGGGCATCATGTGGTCGGGCATCATGTAGTCGGGCATCCTGTAGTCGGGCATCCTGTAGTCGGGCATCATGTAGTCGGGCATCATGTGGTCGGACATCGTGTAGTCGGGCATCCTGTGGTCGGGCATCCTGTGGTCGGGCATCGTGTGGTCGGGCATCGTGTGGTCGGACATCCTGTGGTCGGGCATCCTGTAGTCGGGCATCCTGTGGTCGGGCATCCTGTGGTCGGGCATCCTGTAGTCGGGCATCCTGTGGTCGGGCATCGTGTAGTCGGGCATCCTGTGGTCGGGCATCCTGTGGTCGGGCATCCTGTGGTCGGGCATCCTGTGGTCGGGCATCGTGTAGTCGGGCATCGTGTGGTCGGGCATCGTGTGGTCGGACATCCTGTGGTCGGGCATCCTGTGGTCGGGCATCCTGTGGTCGGGCATCCTGTGGTCGGACATCCTGTGGTCGGGCATCCTGTGGTCGGACATCCTGTGGTCGGGCATCCTGTAGTCGGGCATCCTGTGGTCGGGCATCCTGTGGTCGGGCATCCTGTTGTCGGGCATCCTGTGGTCGGGCATCGTGTGGTCGGGCATCCTGTGGTCGGGCATCCTGTAGTCGGGCATCCTGTGGTCGGACATCGTGTAGTCGGGCATCCTGTAGTCGGGCATCCTGTAGTCGGGCATCATGTAGTCGGGCATCATGTGGTCGGGCATCCTGTGGTCGGGCATCCTGTGGTCGGGCATCCTGTAGTCGGGCATCCTATAGTCGGGCATCATGTAGTCGGGCATCCTATAGTCGGGCATCATGTAGTCGGGCATCATGTGGTCGGGTATCCTGTGGTCGGGCATCCTGTAGTCGGGCATCCTGTAGTCGGGCATCATGTGGTCGGGCATCCTGTGGTCGGGCATCCTGTAGTCGGGCATCCTGTAGTCGGGCATCATGTAGTCGGGCATCATGTGGTCGGGCATCCTGTGGTCGGGCATCCTGTGGTCGGGCATCCTGTAGTCGGGCATCCTATAGTCGGGCATCATGTAGTCGGGCATCATATGGTCGGGTATCCTGTGGTCGGACATCCTGTAGTCGGGCATCCTGTAGTCGGGCATCATGTAGTCGGGCATCATGTGGTCGGGCATCCTGTGGTCGGGCATCCTGTGGTCGGGCATCCTGTAGTCGGGCATCATGTAGTCGGGCATCATGTGGTCGGGCATCATGTGGTCGGGCATCCTGTTGTCGGACATCCTGTGGTCGGGCATCCTGTAGTCGGGCATCATGTGGTCGGGCATCCTGTAGTCGGACATCCTGTGGTCGGGCATCCTGTGGTCGGGCATCCTGTAGTCGGGCATCCTGTGGTCGGGCATCCTGTGGTCGGGCATCCTGTGGTCGGGCATCCTGTGGTCGGGCATCGTGTAGTCGGGCATCCTGTGGTCGGGCATCCTGTGGTCGGGCATCCTGTGGACGGGCATCCTGTGGTCGGGCATCATGTAGTCGGGCATCATGTGGTCGGGCATCCTGTAGTCGGGCATCATGTGGTCGGGCATCCTGTGGTCGGGCATCATGTGGTCGGGCATCATGTAGTCGGGCATCCTGTAGTCGGGCATCATGTAGTCGGGCATCATGTGGTCGGGCATCCTGTGGTCGGGCATCCTGTGGTCGGGCATCCTGTAGTCGGGCATCCTGTAGTCGGGCATCATGTAGTCGGGCATCATGTGGTCGGGCATCATGTAGTCGGGCATCCTGTAGTCGGGCATCCTGTAGTCGGGCATCATGTAGTCGGGCATCATGTGGTCGGACATCGTGTAGTCGGGCATCCTGTGGTCGGGCATCCTGTGGTCGGGCATCGTGTGGTCGGGCATCGTGTGGTCGGACATCCTGTGGTCGGGCATCCTGTAGTCGGGCATCCTGTGGTCGGGCATCCTGTGGTCGGGCATCCTGTAGTCGGGCATCCTGTGGTCGGGCATCGTGTAGTCGGGCATCCTGTGGTCGGGCATCCTGTGGTCGGGCATCCTGTGGTCGGGCATCCTGTGGTCGGGCATCGTGTAGTCGGGCATCGTGTGGTCGGGCATCGTGTGGTCGGACATCCTGTGGTCGGGCATCCTGTGGTCGGGCATCCTGTGGTCGGGCATCCTGTGGTCGGACATCCTGTGGTCGGACATCCTGTGGTCGGACATCCTGTGGTCGGGCATCGTGTAGTCGGGCATCATGTGGTCGGGCATCGTGTAGTCGGGCATCGTGTAGTCGGGCATCCTGTGGTCGGGCATCCTGTGGTGGGGCATCCTGTGGTCGGGCATCGTGTGGTCGGGCATCGTGTGGTCGGGCATCGTGTGGTCGGGCATCCTGTAGTCGGGCATCCTGTGGTCGGGCATCCTGTGGTCGGGCATCGTGTGGTCGGGCATCCTGTAGTCGGGCATCCTGTGGTCGGGCATCCTGTGGTCGGGCATCCTGTAGTCGGGCATCGTGCGGTCGGGCATCGTGCGGTCGGGCATCGTGTGGTCGGGCATCCTGTAGTCGGGCATCCTGTGGTCGGGCATCCTGTAGTCGGGCATCATGTAGTCGGGCATCATGTGGTCGGGCATCATGTGGTCGGGCATCCTGTAGTCAGGCATCCTGTAGTCGGGCATCATGTAGTCGGGCATCATGTAGTCGGGCATCATGTAGTCGGGCATCCTGTAGTCGGGCATCATGTAGTCGGGCATCATGTGGTCGGGCATCCTGTAGTCGGGCATCATGTAGTCGGACATCCTGTGGTCGGGCATCCTGTGGTCGGGCATCCTGTAGTCGGGCATCCTGTAGTCGGGCATCCTGTAGTCGGGCATCCTGTAGTCGGGCATCGTGTAGTCGGGCATCCTGTAGTCGGGCATCCTGTGGTCGGGCATCCTGTGGTCGGGCATCCTGTAGTCGGGCATCCTATCCGTAGCACTTGGGTGGAAAGACAGCGAGCCATTTCTGTCATGCACGAAAGTGTGACGGCTATTTCTGAAAAGTGCCGTGAAACGATGTCTGAGTTGACTGTACACCAAGATGTCTGACCCATCCTGAGTGCCATCCACTTGTCACATACTCCTCATGGGAAGTATGGCATGGCATTACTTCTTCCTGGGAATATATACAATTGGTTTGATAGATACTGGTTTGTGCAGCCATAATGACTTAATATAACAACGAAACGCGAGTTCCAAGTTGTCATTCATACTACCGTAAACCGTTATTTCTGAATCGTTGATTGATTGATTGATTGATTGATTGATTGATTGATCTAGGAACCGACATCACAGTATTCGGGCCATTACCATAGGTGCTCCGTCCCCATCCTCAGCAGCCAGCGAAGAGTTCCAACACTAATAGTACCAGTAGCAATTTGATTATATGTCCGTCTCGCCTTTCTTCTGAGCGTCGAGCGTCGGCCAGATCCCCTCGTCACTCCTCGCTGCCTCATTCTTGCCAGACCATGATGATCCATTTGCTCCTCCGAGGTGTGCACGTGCTCCCGCAAGGGAGGTGTACACGTGCTCCCGCAAGGTCTGCCTTATCATGCATCAATACTCCACCAAGTTTTACAGAGCCAGCCAATCTGTCCGCCTGTTCATTCCCCAGCACACCAGCATGCCCCGGAGAAAAGATCCAGGCGATGCTTGTCACCCGTAACTTCCGAAGCGAAGCAAGCAGTAAGGTGGAGAAAGGAATGTTTCACCTCGCTTCAGAGGTCACAGATTGTATGGATTTATTACCCTGGCCGTGCAGGAGTGCAGGGGAATGAACAGGCTGGCGGGGATATGTCGGGGTGTCGGCAGGGATTCTGGCCGAATCTAAAAACTGAGAGGGAAGACCCGCCTGGGAACGCTGAACAAAATGGTTGGATTCCGATTCTAAACATGTCAAGATCTGTAACTTTCACTGGAAATCCGTTCCCGACTCAGTTGAGTTAGCCCTGGTGTTATTGGTACTTGTCCGGACTTTGCGCGATTTGCTTGGCAGGATACAGCGCTGAGAGGATAGGCCATTTGATAAGGATAAGCAGCGGTCGACTGCACGCGGCGGGGTGTACTTCGATGTGGAAAGTACCCCCGGGCCCGCAGTGGCTGATACTGTGCAACCCATCTGTAAAGTGTGATATAGTGCTTCATGCTCCATTCACTGTCATCTTTGATAAACTCATGCGGTGCATGATCTGAACTTTGGTCTAGGCTAGAGCCTCTGAGATGCCATCCAGATGAAGATGGGCAGCGTCTTCGAGGTAAAATGTGCGATCAATTAAATGTTCCTGTAACTGTTTGGGCAACTGCAATCAGCTATTTAAAAGTAATTTTTTTTTTATTCACCCCAAACAAACGGAATCCCAGGGTATGACGTCAAATCCAGGGGTTCCCTGTGTTGCGCCATAGCTCGGTGCGCAATTGTATCGGTGTGCAATGTTCTATGCGGTGCGCTATTCTTGCGGTGGCCAGAATCGAACAATGTAAGCAAGAATGGTGTTGAACACATCGAGACCAGCGCATTTAGTCCGTCGACGCCACATGAATTCGCACATGTAGGACTCTAGTAGATGCCTCTGTGTGTGTGTGTGTGTGTGTGTGTGTGTGTGTGTGTGTGTGTGTCGTGTGTCGTGTGTGTGTGTGTCTGTGTGTTTGTGTTCCATTCTGCCTCTTGTTTCTCTCCTTGGCGGTTCTCCACGTGCGCTCGATGCTTTGAATATGTGCACCCGTGGTAGGGACGTCTGCCTTGACGATCCGGTTATCCAGGGAGTACCACACAACCGATGCCTTGTCTGGGTTTATAATGGCCCCTGCGTCCCTGCACCACTCCGTCACCTTGTTTACCGCCACCTGTACGTCTTTCGCCAAACTGGCCCTGTCTCTGCCCTGTCTGTACACCAGCACATCATCTGCAAATGTCAAGATTCTATCCACACCTGGTGTCTCAATAGCTGCGATTTTGCTGGTGTAGACATTAAAGAGCACTGGGGACAAGGCAGATCCCTGCGGCAACCCAGGTGTAATAGTACAGGGGTCAGAAGTCCAGGTACCCATGCGCAGTGCAACTTTACGCTCATAAAGGACTGCCGCAACCCATCTAACAAGGCAAGGGCAGACCTCCTTGTCCAATAGTGTGTATATTAACCGATCATACCTAACCCTGTTATTCGCATCCTCCTGGTCAAGAGCTACCGCCACTGTCTCCTGTTTATCATGGAAGCCCTCGTAGACATCAAATGCAAAAGTTGCAGCATTGGCCCAGGTGTCCTTTCCAGGCCAGTAGCTCCCGAATCCTTGGGGAAGCAGATTCCGACTTGCCCATGGACAAGGGGGAGGTGGTTGTGCGCTTGTGGGACGAGGTGGAGAAGGCGGAGAAACAGATTGAGAACCCATATGTGGAAAGAATGAGATTGCGTGGGATCGGCAGGGGTTCTGGAAAAATCTCAAAACTGAGAGGGAAGACCAGAAGAACTTTTAATCAGATATTGGTGGGAACGATTAGTAGTATGACTCTTCGCTGGCTGTTGAACGAGGGGACTGAGCACGTTTGTCCTGAGTGCAGTGATGTCGGTTCTTAACTCAACTCAACTCAACTCAACCGGTGGTAGGATCCTGACGCTCAGTCAGCGATAGCACCATGACATGATTATGAGAACAGCGTGTAGCAGAATGTAAGATGCCATGATGCTGCAGAAAAGCAACGCTACTCTGCTTGTCGTGGACAGCTGCTGCCAGTTCCAGAAAACTCACGATGACACAGAGAGAGAGAGAGAGAGAGAGAGAGAGAGAGAGAGAGAGAGAGAGAGAGAGAGAGAGAGAGAGAGAGAGAGAGACAGACAGACAGACAGACAGACAGACAGACAGACAGACAGACAGACAGACAGACAGACAGACAGACAGACAGACAGACAGAGACAGAGACAGAGAGAGAGACAGAGAGAGAGAGAGACAGAGAGAGAGAGAGACAGAGAGAGAGAGACAGAGACAGAGAGAGAGACAGAGACAGAGAGAGACAGAGACAGAGAGAGAGATAGAGAGAGACAGACAGAGACAGGGAGAGAGAGACAGAGACAGAGACACAGAGAGAGAGAGAGAGAGAGAGAGAGAGAGAGAGAGAGAGAGAGAAACGGTTGCCAAAGCCAAAGAAACACTGGGGCAAGTGAAACGCACTGACACGCACTGTACCCGAACAAAGCAGATCACCGTCAGTGCTAAATATAACTGGTGACCCTAAATATAGCTGGTGACGTTTATTTGGGGTGAATTAACAGAAAGGTAACTTTTTTTTTTCTTTTTAGTAAAACTGATTAGATGTGATGATAAAATATAACCTGATAAATAACATACTTAAAAGTAATTTACATGCCTGTCAAGAAGCTGAGGATAGAAGTAACAGAAGGATATAAGTTAGAGATAAGACTAAGATAAGATAGAGATAACATCCCTGAACAGGGAATAGAGATTCAAGGGACAGAAGTTGAAGATAGAACTCTTAAGCAGTTATCCAACAGGACACTGCAGGACATGACAGGGATTTACTCCCAGGTTAGAGTAGGGGTCAATAAACACGGGAAGTACCCGTAAGCAGTGTTAACTAGAGCACAGTAGCTGGTGACAGGCTACTGTACTACGTGCGAGGTAACCGAGCACGCAATAGTGCTGGCGCACGAAGATTCACAAGTCCGCAGCTGGACAACGCTGTGAAGTTTAGCCAGACGGGGACTGGACAGCTCAGCAGACAGGTCGATGTATTTGCCCTGACCATTGTATAGTTTTCAGGGCACAGTAGTATAGTGACTTACGCTAGGATAGATAGAGAATGTGCTTAGCAGTATTGTAACTGTCTAATGTGATGATATGTTGATGATATATGCATGTTCATGTGAGCTCATGCAGCCTAATGTAATGTGTGCGCAATAAAACGAATTTACTCATTTACCCTTTGTACACCTACGAGTTGATATTTGTGCGGTACAAATGAAGAATCCCTGTATGTCTGTCTAAACCAGGTTGTTGAGAGACGGGATTATTCTGGTGTCAGAAAGCGGTCTTTGAACCTACCAACTAAAAGTACCCACAGAAATATTCTGAAATATTTTGGTGTTATAAAGTGGTTGTTAAACCAACCCAGATTACGACTGATACATTCTATAATTAGTATAATAACATTATGGTATCATAGCGTGGTTTCTTTATTACCCGCGACAAAGATATCTTGATATCAGAATTGTTATTAGAAAGGTTATTTGAAAATTACCCATGAGAAACAGTCATTGCAATTAATAGAATAGCACAATCAGAATGTTTGTCGAGTAATCACCTATGAGATGCTAAAGTAAAGTGGTTATATCAACTGACCACTAAGAAGTGATTAAGATTGTCGAAATCTAAGAGATTCTCCCTTACAGGTACAACGCAATCTGTAACTGACAAGCTGAAGACAAGACGACATAAGACAGACAACGATGATTCATACATTCATTCATGCAACCATTCATTTCATTCATATCATTCATATCATTTGTATCACATTTTCGTCTTCCATTCTAAGGGAATTGAGACATAAATAACATCGTGTATTTTCCAGTATATTCTGTGTATTAATTTTTGCTGCTCTGCGTAACAGGTTGTAACGTAGTAGCGAGCAGAAATACAGTACGAATAGCTGAGAGAGAGTGGAACAGTCCAAGAAATCAAGCAAAACACCGAAATCAGATAAGTACAATTACAGTTTTGATTAAGCACATTAACGACGCATCTTAATTTTTCAGATTGTATTGTAAATTTGCATATATAATTGCATATTCCTGTTCTCATTACCATCAGTGTATAAATATAAACAGTAAGAATGACAACACTCAGCGAATTTATCAAAGCGGGGAAAGATATGGGATTGACTGGTGACAAATTAGAAGAATGGTCAGAACGAAAATATAAGGAAGCAAAAGATGCTGAGAGAGATGAACGGGCACAAGAAAGACAACATCAGAAAGAGCTGGCAGAAATAAACGCAGTCAACCAAACAAAAAGAGATAGAATTAAGTGAAGCCACCAAACAGAAAGAGATAGCTGAGATAACCAAACAGAAAGAGATAGCTGAGATAACCAAACAGAAAGAAATAGCTGAGATAACCAAACAAAAAGAAATAGAGTTACAAACACAATTAAAGATGAAAGAAATGGAAATTGACTCACATGTTCAGATCGCTACCACGAAAATAAAGAGTCACGAGGAAGAGAACAAATTCAATAAGTATAAAGGGTTAGTGAAGCCCTATTGCCAAGGGGATTCCATCTCCGCATGGGCGGAAAATGTCGAGTTCCAACTCAAGTTCAAAAGGTACCTTTAGAAGATTGGGCAATGATCTATATGAAGAATCTCTCTGGGGAGTCCTTAAAAGTCATAGAGTCAATTCCAGCTGATTTAAGAAACAATTACCAATACATACATGATCGTATCATGCAACATTTTTTGTTTGACGCGCCAGGATATCAGATTCAGTTTTCCAAACTAAGACCAAAAGCTACAGAAACTTGTCCAGAGTATTTTCAAACGATGGCTTAACGCGGTAAAGATAGGGAAAAGTTTTGATAAATTAATGGATTTAATTGTAATGGACAAAGTTATTTCCACTGTTCCAACCCCCTTCGCGAAGTTCTTACAACAAGCCGACATTAAATCACTTAAACAACTAGAAAAACGTGGTTCGGCTTATTTTTCGTCTAACAGAGACATTTGTAAGACATCAATAGAGGAGTCAGAAATTGCTGCTTTTGCAAAAAGTCAAATAAGAAAAACTCCTAGTCACAAGCCATTTCAAATGAAAGATAGTCAAAAAGCAAAACCACCTCAGTGTAAGTATTGTCGCTTTTTCCATCATGAATGTTCTATGTGCGATAAAAAATCCTTCTTACCCGTTACACCTGGAAATGATGATTAAGAAGCAAGGGAACAAAAGAACCACGTTTAGACGTGCCGTTAAATGTTACTTTTGTCTTTCTTACGGACATTATTCAGCGAAATGTCCGGGACGGCAGAGATTAAGGGCCAGCAAAGCTGTACTTATTGATACCTCGTCTGAAAGCGAGCACGAAAGTGAGAGTGAGGAAGTATTACCATTTAATAACTGTGAGAGTGTGTCAGCTGCTATTGATATTTTAAATTTTGACAAATGTCACCAATTGGTGACTTGTCACCAATTCCACGAAGATGGGATACTTAAATGTGGGCACTCTGTACCGTTCTCTAGCGAGAACGCCAACGCAGCCATAGCCTCCAGAGGCAATTTAGTGTTCCACGGTGCAATGGTTAACGACCAGCCATGCCAATGTTTACTGGACAGCGGGAGTACATTAATCGGTTTGAGGAAAGAACTGGCCAAACCAGAGGATTATACGGGCGGCTTTGTGAAATGCCGTACCTTTTCGGGTAATATTGAAAAGTACCCACTAGCGAAAGGCCGTATAAACACCCCATTCCTTTCCGGCACATTCACATGCGCCATTTTACACAAACCGTGTACAGACCTGATTCTTGGGTGCCTACCAGAGCTGAAAAACTGCACTACAGAAGAAATATTAGCCTGGCAAGAAAACAATATGGCTAATGCAGTGACCAGGTCTGAAACGCAGAAACAACAAGACGACCTGCATGAAGAAATGCTACAATTAGTAACACCTAGTGGTGCGATAAGTAATACCACAAGACAAAATTTCATAGAGGCGCAACGCGCCGACCCAACTGTCTCACCCTATTTAAAGTTTTTAGGAGATAAACCTAAAGTCACCAAAAATGCTTCATGGTACTTTAAACTCCAGAACGGTATTCTCATGAGAAATTATACCACAAATAACCATGAAATGCAGCAGACGGTGTTACCTATAAAACACCGACAAACCGTGTTGAAAATTGCACATGACTCACCGTTTGCTGGAAATTTAGGCTACGACAAAACTAGAGCCAGAATTCTAGCCCATTTTTACTGGCCAAAATTTTGTAGTGATATTAAAACTTTTTGTCGTTCGTGTACCATTTATCAACAGTTGGTAAGAAAGGGAAAGCATGTAACAGCAGAGGTTCAACCATCAACATTGGTCTCTAGACCTTTTGAAAGTGTAGCGGTCGATATTGTTGGACCCCTAAATCAGGTGTCGAGCAAAGGAAACCGTTTTATTTTAACCCTGGTAGATCTCTGTTCGAGGTGGATAGAAGCGGTTCCCCTAAAATATATACCTCCAAAGATGTAGCTAACGTCTTTTTGCACCTGTTTTCTCGGTTCGGATTTCCTCGGACCATTACATCGGATAGGGGAACGCAGTTTATATCAGCTGCTACGCAAGCTCTTACAAAATTGCTAGGGATTAAACAACAGTCCCTGGTGGGGAGCATCTCATTTAATTCATATTCGTAGTCATATAAGCTCCCGTTCCCGACTATCTGTCTGTCTGTCTGTCTATCTATCTGACCCGGCGAGGCTTCGCCTAGCTCCTGGCGGGGATCGTCTCATTAAATTCACACAGTAACTTAAAAGAATGTCCTTCCACACACCATCCATTATTTTTAATGAAAACTGTTTTTAATCACCTGCATCACTGTAGATAACTTCTTTAGCATAAAAAGATGAGTTACAATGTTATGCATTATACATTATTTTTATGAAAACTTTGAAGATGCCTTAAAGATTATATCATTATTTATTATAACTCATATGCCTGTAAATAGCTATAGAGAAAGAGTTTAACAATAGTGCAAGTAAGTCCAACAATATGACTATAAAATATATAGAAATGTTATTAAAAGTTATGCCCCTTGAAATAACTTTTCTAGAGTAAAGTCCCCCTGCTATATAGAAATTATATAATGAAAAATGAAATATTAAATGTTATTAAGTAAGTAGCCAATTTTACACTAAGAAACTATTACAGTCGGTTGCACAGGAATGAAAGGAAGACGTGTAGAAAATTTCATCTCAATCGGATGTACCGTTATCGAACGCTTCCAATACATAGCCAACCACACACATACAGTCTGTTTTATAGATATAGATTAAATAAAGTCACCAAGGTTGATGCAGAGCCTATCTCTTCTTGCGAAGATCTTATTCTAAACATGTCTACATCTATGATCTTCTCTAAACTTGACCTCACGAAAGGATATTGGCAAGTCCCAATGAGCAAAAATTCTATGCATTTAACTGCCTTCGCAACACCTCTAGGTGTTTATGAGTGGCGATTTCTTCCTTTTGGCCTTCGGAATGCGCCCGCCACATCTGTTTGCCTTACTAGAGATCTACTGCATGGAGTAACGAATACGGAGACATATATAGATGACATATGTATCCATACTGCAGACTGGACCACACATCTACAGAAACTACGACATGTCTTCGACAGAATAAAACTATTCGGTCTCACAGTGAAACCGACAAAAGTGGAGTTGGATCTGGAAGAAATGGACTTCCTTGGCCATACCATCAGAAAAGGCCAACTGAAAACAGATAATAAAATTGTTACAAAAATTTTAAACCTCACTATGCCAACCACCATGAAGCAGGTGAGAGGTCTACTCGGGCTAGTGAACTATTATAAAAAGTTCATCCCAAATTTGGCTGAGATTACCAGCATTTTTTCGAATTTATTGAAAGTTTCTGTAAAAATCAATGTAAAAGATGCTGAGTTAATAAACGCTTTATCAAAACTTAAGCAAATGTTTAGCGATATACCAATATTGCGCTTGCCTAACCTGAACCTTACCTATTTTCTTAGGACAGACGCGAGTACTGTATCCATCGCAGGCGTACTAGGTCAACATTATGATGGGATTTTCCACCCGATCATCTATGTAAGCCGGAAAATCACACCTACAGAAGCAAAGTACGGAGTCTCTGAACTGGAGGGGTTAAGTATCATCTACTGTGTCCGTAAACTCCATAGGTTTTTTGGCAGGGATACATTTTGTCATTGAGACTGATAATTCCCCACTCACCGTCTTGGAGTCAGGAGTCCACAGAAACAACCGTATTTATAGATGGTCTCTGATTCTCCAAAACTACTCCTTTACCATCAAGCATATTAAAGGTAGAATGAACTTACTTGCTGACACTTTAAGCAGACCCTCTGACGTCGATATACCTGAAGTAACGCAGAGGAATGAGCCAACATCACCATAGTCAGTGACATTATAATTAATCTGTGTCCAGACTGGTGTGTTACAGAAACTATAGTGCTCATAGATTTGTGTGTCGCCATAAAGAGAACTGTGCATAGAACTGTGTCATTATGAATTAAAACGGACAAGCACGTTGTGACTTTGCTACGCCGTCATTTAATATATTCGACACAACATATAAAGACAAAACCCAGGATCATCGCGAATAAGATCGAACTTTGTAAATAACATGGTGAAATAGACTAATATTTATTTCAAGTAACGCGACTTTACCATCAAACCTGGAATTAGTTAGAAATATATTGTGATATGTATAATAATATGTTTTTATTTCAGTTGCATATAGTTTGAAATCTGTGTTAGAATAACATAAGTTATAAA
This sequence comes from Cepaea hortensis, assembly GCA_963921405.1. Taxonomy (NCBI): domain Eukaryota; kingdom Metazoa; phylum Mollusca; class Gastropoda; order Stylommatophora; family Helicidae; genus Cepaea; species Cepaea hortensis. Next base: position 71,439,379 of record OY992882.1, read on the forward strand.
AACATCCCCATTTTCCGTAGAGATAGGAAATTAATAGTATTTACTTTCTAAATTTCATTTACATTCATTTAGGAAATGATACATCTAAAACTACAAACCCATATTCATTAATTTGATGAGTACATTAGCAATTCATCTTTAAGTACATACATTTTAGGATAAGTTAGTTAAATAAATCATCACTTAAATTTAGATCATTATTTGAAATTTACATCATCATACTTACAAATACAATAAGGTAATTAACACATTTTACCCCATTGCATTCATTTAATTAGATTAGTTACCTTAGCTTAGTTCATCCACTTAGTTAGCTTAGCTCAGCCCACGAAATTAGAGTAGAATAGGTAGATTAGTCATCATACCCAGGATTGATTACAAACAATCCGTGCAACCATGTAAATAATTTTTGTACATACCATGACTAGTGCGAAAACATAGCACAGTCATACGGCTCTATAACTCTGTAAACTGAGCCCAAAGCTAGTGTAAATATTTTTGCATTCAATTTCTCCTTATGACAATATTTTAATTACATTTTGGTTTTTTAAACTAATGTGGAATGAATGTGAGAAAAAAAGGAGAGAGGAAGAAATTGAGTGAAAGGATTAAAAACACATGAGCGAAACATCAGTGCGACATTTTTCCGCACAGCGCGAGTTTTTGTAATTTGTCTTCGTTCCATTCGTGTAGCACACGTGTTGTCTATTTTTATGTGTGTGATAGCCACAAATACAGTACAGGTAAGGAAACATATTTTAAGCGTCCTAAACCGGCAAGGTAGTAGTCATGAATCAGGCATACGCGTTCATTTGTGACTGCATTAAACCGTTTTATGGCGCTTGAAACACAACACTCAGCTAAATTATAGACATACACACATGTTTGTAATTTACACATACTTTAATTAGAAACAAACACGCAAACAACCAGGGATACTTTCAGATAAACATGCATACAGCAGTCACTGAAAAGGGGCTTAACTCTAAACAGGGGACATTACAGACTCACGAAACTCTGTTATAACATTGAAAGATGTTTTCACAAACGGAAGTTAGATAGGTGAAAAACTAGCACACACACCATGTAGACGAGTTGGATTAACATTATATGGAGGGGCGATGAATATTATTCATGTATTGTACCCATAACAGGGACAATTTGTTTGGGTTGTCAGTTATTTGGCAATAGGAGGAGCAGGTCTTAAAAAGACAACGGCTTCGGTTCTTACAGCTACCAGAAATATGTTTTAAAAAAATACCACGTCTTCCTCCTCCGTCCTCCTCCTCCTCCATCCTCCTCCCTCTTCCTCCTCCTACCTCCTCGCCCTCCTCCCTCCTCCTAATCACTCCTCTTCCTTCCTCCTCCCTTCTCCTCCTCTCTCCTCCTACTCCCTCCTCCCCCTACGTCCTCCCCCTCATCCCTCCTCCTCCTTCTCCTCCCTTTTCCTCCCCCTCCTCCTACCTCCTCCGCCTCCACCTCCTCCTCCCCTCCTCCTCCTCCCCTCCTCCTCATCCCTCCTCCTCCCTCCTCATCCTCTCTCCTCCTCCCTCCTCCTCCCTCTAACTCCTCCCTCCTCCTCCTCTCTCCACATCCCTCCTCCTCCTCCCTCTTCCTCCTCCTCCCTCCTCCTCCTCCCTCCTCCTCCTCCCTCCTCCTCCTCCCTCTACCTCCTGTCGTGTCCTCCTTTACAGTGTCGTCCCTGGAGTGAAGAGAGTCGACACCCACATTATAATATTTTTTTCCTCTCAATATTCTGGAGAATCCACCAGCTTCCGTTCAACACACTCCATCAGCCTATGGACACCTTTTCCTATCACTCTCTCACTGTCGTACTATGCCCCCTTCTCATACTTCCCCAACGCAACATACTCAACAACTCTTGCTTCTAAAAATTAATAAAGATTAATTTATTAAAAGAAAAGTGTAACGTATATGAGACGTGTATGTGAAGAAAATGTGTGACGTGTTCTATAAAGTGTGTAGAATCGGACTCTCAGACAACAACCCAGTCAGCTGATCCCAGCAAGGATAGACCACAGCACGTTACGTCAGAACATGTACTTCTCACCCAGCGCCGAAACCATCCTGCTGGATACTGATTTGCCTCTGTAGACCTCTGGTAATCCCATTTCATGAACATCCGAAATAGACACCGGTGGTATAAACAGTTAATCATGGACCGGTTGCACCCTACACAATGTCCGTTCCTATCGTTCATAAAAAAATGCACAAGTCCTTTGTAGTGTGTACACAGATTAATGTTAATTGTTACTGTACTAGATCCTCCCTCGTGTCTATCTAGCCTCAAGTATCAAGTCTTGTGTTCTATTACACGAGATTATATCACACTATGTAATTATTAGACTTAATGTTTTCAGTTCGTTACTACTGTCTGATGCTATGTGGTGCATCAGTACGCATCACTCTCTTTGGTGAATCAACTTCCTTCTAGCTTTAGTTACGTTCTGTATGCAAATTTATTGATTGTTGAACTGGTGTTCTTCCGAATGGGATTGGATTCTTTCCCAAAAACTTGTTGAGTTTCCTTGGATCTGGTAGGGAACCTAGGATAGAAACAACACATCTGGTGATAGTACTAGTCACTGATCCTTTCGGCTGAATGTAAGCCTATCACCTTGCTTAATGATCTTTAGCTAACTAGACTTAGTCATAGAGCAGATTAGATACCCACCTAGAGCCGAATCAGGCTATGACAAAGAAAAAATCAGCAAACAGAATGCGGAACCCCGCCCACCAGGGACACCTACGGGAAGATCCCAATTATCCCTCATTACTCAATTCTCAACTAGTAAAGCTTATCAACACTTCACTAATCTATTCTTAACTAGCAGAGTTAATATCACTATTCTTACTCTAACTAGTTTCCACTAACAGTGCTAATCATCACACTATAGTTTAACAAGGCCACAGTCTATATTAAGTAGAACTAATATTATAATAGGTTATACCTTAAATGGCACTACTGCAGTCCTATCAATCATATCTACATCTGCCATTATAGGCACGTGTAAAATTAAGTCACTAATTAACACACGGTAGATATTATTTCCACTAAGCACTGCAGTGCCTTTGCACTCCGACTAGAGCCACATTTCCAAGTCCCCCTAGTTGGCCCCAACTCGGGTTTTTATGGCAACTCCTAAAGTTGGCCACGTGACGTTCTCCTTTATTCCCCCACACAGGTGGCACCTTGGCAGATCATCCCCTGTCAGGGATCCATCCCCCCTCTGGCTCCCTCCATGTTAGATCTGTCATCACTGGTTTTGATTCCCAAAACAAGCCAGCGAGTTCCTGTATACCCCTAACAACAGTTGCCAATAACCCCGTCAATCTTCTCGATGTTCCGGAAACCCAGAATTGACATATGTACTGTTACTTCCGTGCTAAGTACTTCCGTTTTCCCTCTGATATGTTTATGACTTGTCAAAGTGATATATGATTCAGCGCACTCACTTCCTCCTCACTCACCACCAAATGTGTATATGGGCTGACCTGATGTATCCCGTGCAGCTGTGTTTACTCTGGTAGTACGACTGTTGTGGCCTAGAAAATATACGCCAAGCAAACGTCGGTATTATTATCTGGTTAACTCATGGCGAGCTCGTGACACCTCCTCCCTCCGCCTCCTCCTCCTCCTCCATCCTCCTCCTTATCCCCCTCCTCCTCCTGCGTTCTTCTCCTCCCTCCTCCTCCTCTTTCCTCCTCCCTCTTCCTCCTCCCTCCTCCTCCCTCTTCCTCCTCCCCCTCCTCCTCCCTTCTCCTCTCTTCCTCCTCCTCCCTCCTCTTACCTCCTCCTCGCTCTCCTCCTCCCTCCTCCTCCTCCTAATCACTCCTCCTCCCTTCTCCTCCTCTCTCCTTCCTCCTCCTCCCTCCTCCATCCTTCCCCCCTCTTCCTCTCTCCTCCTCCTCCCTCCTCCTCCTCCCTTCTCCCTCCTCCTCCTTCCTTATCCCCCTCCTCCCTCCTCCTCCTCCCTCCTCCTCTTCTCTTCTCCTCCTCTCTCCTCCTCTCTCCTCCTCCCTCTACCTCCTCCTTCCTCCCTCCTCCTCCCTCCTCCTACCTCCTCCTCCCTCCTCCTCTCTCCTTCTCCAAATACCTCCTTCTCCCTCCTATTCCTCCCTACTCCTCCTCCCTCCTCCTCCCTCCTTTTCCCTCCTCCTCCTCTCTCCGCCTATCTCCTCCTCCCTCCTCCTCCTACCTCCTCCACCTCCCTCCTCCTCCCTCTTCCTCCTCCTTCCTCCTCATCCTCCCTCCTCCTCCCCCTCCTCCATCTCCCTCCTCCTCCCTCCTCCTCCTCCTCCTGCGTTCTTCTACTCCCTCCTTCTCCCTCCTCCTCCTCCTTCCTCCTCCCTCTTCCTCCTCCTCCCTACTCCTCCTCCCCTCCTCCCTCCTCATCCTCCTCCTCCTTCCTCCTCCCTCCTCCCTACTCCTCCTCCTTCCTCCTCCCTCCTCTTCCCTCCTCCTCCTCTCTCCGCCTATCTCTTCCTCCCTCCTCCTCCTCCCTCCTCCTCCCTCCTCCACCCCCCTCTTCCTCCTCCCAGCTCCTACTCCTCCTTTTTCTTCTTCTTCTGCTGCTGTTGCCGCTGCTCCATTTACCCAAGTTAATTGTTGGGGAAGATGTAAAGATCTTTCAAGTGCTCTTCCTAATGCTTTTTGTAAGTTGGTCTTCGTTTATCTAAGTTTGTTCTAACTACAACCAATAAATGATTAGACAGACAGGCAGACAGACTGACAGACAGAGAGGGAGGGGCAGACAGACAGACAGACAGACAGACAGACAGACAGACAGACAGACAGTCGGGAACGGGAACGGGAGCTTATATGACTACTTATATGAATTAAATTAGATGCTCCCCACCAGTGACTGGGCGAAGCCGGGCCGTGTCAGCTAGTATATATATATATATATATATATATATATATATATATATATATATATATATATATATATATATATATATATATACCTACAAGCTCTTGGAATCAACGACTGGCGAGAGAAGGTCAACCAGAGAGACGAATGGAGACGGATTGTATCTGCAGCAAAGAGCCTCAATGGCTCAGAACGCTGAAGATGAAGAAGAAGAAGATAAGTGATACTTCAGGCAGCTTCCCTAATAGATGGCAGATATTTAAATGCCCGGTTCTAAGCCCATTATTACTGAGCCAGTGTTCGTACTTATTAGACACTTTGACAATGCGTAATCATGAATTTTGTAAAACACAAAATGATTACAACTTACGTCCCTTATAACAATACACACTCTAAAGTACAGAGAAACAGTAATATCTCTATCAATATACACGCACACCCACACACAAAATACGTATAAAGATCAGTAAGGATGATCAGTGAAGACCCCCTCACTCACAGTATCAGCGCGATAAAAAGTAGTATAAAGGATTTCCAACTAAGTGTCAATCTCTGTGACTTTAATACGAGTCAATGTTTATAGTCACGTACAATCTAATACGTTGCTATATAAAACAATAACCAAGTATGCACAAAAACTTTCTAGGAGAGGCCCTTTCTTGTATCGAGATCTGGTGTTGCTTTGTGCTGAATTGCTAGTAAATATCAGCCTGTTTTGGTCCTTGGTACAGCGACATCATAACGAAGTGAAGCTGGGCTAAAACGTGTGAGGTATAACAAATCTGGGTTACAATGGAATTGATACTGTTGATTACTCACGGGTGTGTAACGACTTCCAACTACAGGCTCTGATTCGTCGCTGACAGGAGGCTGTGGAGGCACATTGTTGTTACTGTTGTATTGATCTTTGCTGTGGAGAAGAGGGAACGTATCTTCATAATTATCACCCTCCTGTGTGAAAGAGGGCGTATTGTACGGATTTGGTGTGGTGGAAATGTTCCGTCTGGCTTGGATATCAGGTGCCGTGGTTATGAGTGGTCTGCTCTCTTCTGGTTTATTGGTACTTGATGTGGCGGGAGTATGTCGTCTGGCTTGAGTTTGAGGTGGTGTAGCTAAAAGTGTCCTATGCGATCCAGAATTGGATGTAGGTTGTGTCCGTTCTGGGTATTTGACATTGTTGGCAAGCAAGCTGGTGCCCAATGTAGACAAATGTACTTGATCCTTATAAAGTCGCTTTTTAGGTGCTCCAGCCTGTGAAGTAAACACCGGTGTGTTGTTGATGAACTGTATGTTGTTGTGAGAACAAAACTTCTGCAATATGTTGTTATTTACGTCAGCTAGACGACGCTGGCATCCATAACTCTGTGATATGATGGAGGAGAAGAAAATTGACGAGTTAGGAAAAGTGTGACTTAATCCGTTCAAGGGCACCAAAGACGGAACATGATTACCTGTTTTGCACTATGAAAATAGTTGTCAGTGTCTCTGTAGTGGGCTTTCTTCTTCACGACCAAGATGTTGGTCCTCTTTTCATTGAAGTTTATAGATTGATTCGTATGTTCGTGTGTTGTCCCCTAATTTGACAACGTGCTTGCTCTCACGTTTCTTGTTATACCACAATATGTCAGTTTCCACCGCAATATTACTCTTCTGTTGGTATTCAATGCGTTTAGTGGTGTTTTTTTTTTTGTTTTTTTGTTTTTTTTTTTTCAATACCAGTTGTTTGTCACCGCTGAGGGCTTGGGGAATTGAAAATTCATCGCTGAGGAATACAAACTTTTGCCATTTACGCTGTGCTGATGCTGTAATGTTTAGGGCCTGCAATTCGTCTGAATAGTTGGAGCAAAATATCCCAGTAAGTGTGCACGTGGATTAAGGTCTGCGATCTTCCCAGACCTTAATCTGTGTCGCACGATTCCAGTAGGTTGATGATTGCTCTCGGTTGCATAAAATTCAATCCATCCTTTCTCCAATAGTCCTCTTCCTCTTTCAACACATGGTCCTCACATTTTTCCAGTAACTTTTATCAATATTTAATAGCGCGGACTGGGTTAGTATCTTGACGTCAGACAATTTGAATGTATTATTGTCAGCTGCAACCTGTCCTTTAATTTTAGCCCACACAAGTTCTATAGGGTTTAAATGAGAATGGTACAGCGGAAGTCTCAAGCACTTATGGCCATGCTCTTCTATCAATTTGTCGATTTGATATTTCTTGCTTTTTTGCGCCTGTTTTACAAGGGACATCAACTGTAGCTTAAAATATGTTTCTGGAAATGGTATATTTTCCCTTCGGAGCCATATCTTTATTGCTTTCTTTGTGCTCGATGCCGTAGGTATTTTATCTTCTTTGACAACAACATTGTGATATGATGCATTGACCGTGATTAGACAAGACGGTCTATCAAGGGATGGAAGTACTGTATTCTCGAGCCAATCTCTAAGTACATTATCATTCATCTCATTATGATAATTCCTATTGTCTGTATGCTTTGATACGAACACTAGTCCAGCATTCTGTATTAAGCCATTATGAGTACTACCAGCATAGGCTATGACATAAAGCTTGCCTTTACTACTGGGCACATATCGCTTTAATTTTTCCATCCACTGATTGCCTTTCCTGTTCACTTGTGTGGTGCGCATTGATTCACGTCTCATCCACATACACTATGTCATAATTTTCTTTGCGCAATTCCCCTATTTCACATAAGTATCTGCTCCTCATGGCTCCTAAATGCGGTTGCTCGCAAAGGATATTTCTACCTCCCTTGTACTTTCTAAAAATGAAGCCTAATGTCCTTATAATTTTCCACAACGTTGTTTTGATAGCTCTATGTTATTGTTCTTTCTCAACCAAACCCTATGTTTTCTTACAGTCACTGTATCTTTGGCATCCATAATTTTTATAATAGCTCGCCTTATGACATCCTTGTCAAAGCTGTCTACAATTGCCTTTCTACCTACCGTTTGCTTATAGCGTGTTGGTTTCATTCCAGATTATTGCACCCATCGACGAAATGACAGTTTACTCAAACCCAATGCCTGCACTGTTATTTTTTTGGGATTTGTAACAGTATGAAACAGTTTCCTGCTATCAGCTTCTTGACAAAATATGTGTACAACTTCATAGCGATGCTTTGAAGTGTACAAAATTACACATTCAGTCCCATTGAACAATATTCACAGATTCAAATATTAGCTATTAATATTACAGTGGAACCTCGCTTAACGAGCACCCCTCATAACGAGTAATTCGCATAATGAGCACAATAAATTGTAAAAAAAAAAAATGATTCGCTGAACGAGTGACGTTTCGCATAACGAGTGACGAGGGGAAGGGAAGGGAAGTCCCGAATTGTGCGCCTGCAACAGCGAGGGTCGGAAGACAATTGGGTCCAATCTCACTCTCAGAATCACTTCCACATCGTTGCCTGCCTTAAGATGATCGAAAAGGAGTGGGAATGGGTTACCAAGAGAACCCTCACTTCTGCTTGGAAGAAGCTTTGGTCGGAGAGCGTTGTCCAATGTGACTTTGAGGGGTTTGAGACAGTATCTGTGGAGCCTGTAGTCAACGAGATTGTGTCTTTGGCCAAGATCATGGGACTGGAGGTGGATAACAAAGATATCTATGAGCTTGTGGAAGAGCATAGCCAAGAACTGACCACCGAAGAGCTTATGGAATTACATTGTGTTTCACAGCAAGAAATTGTGGAGGAGAGTTTGTCCGAGGAGGAGAAGAATGTAACAGCAAATTAACAATCTTCTGGCGCAATAAGAGAAATGCTGAAAGCATGGGAAACTGTTGCATCGTACATTGAGAACCATCACCCTAATAAGGCAGTGGCTATGAGAGCTACTAATTTATTTAATAATAATGTTGTGTCGCATTTCCACCAAATTCTGAAGCGTCGGCATAAGCACATTTCTCTAGACAGCCTTCTAGTAAAAAAGAATTAGGTATGTATTATAAATTGTAAATTAATTATTTCAATTTTTTTTTCTACGAATCGAATTTTCATTCCAGGTTCGTTCATTCCGCGATAGAAGAGGACGGTGAATGACGCTCCTTAACAATGTATATATAATTTTCTTTGAATAAACGTTATACAAAATATTTTGAGTATTTTTTCGGCATGGAACGCATTATCGTATTTTACATTAATTTGTATGGGAAAAACTATTTCGCTTAACGAGTGTTTCGCATTACGAGTAAGATTCTGGAACGAATTATGCTCGTTAAGCGAGGTTCCACTGTATATTAATGGTAAGATTTATTTATATAATCACGTTTCATGAAAGAATCCACATTGACGACATCTCTGAACACTCCCTTGTAACTGCGCGCCGAACGTGCCAAAAAGTGAATCACGAGAAATTTTTTTAAAAAGCGCGGATGTGTCTGGGTGAAGGTGTAATACATTAAAAAATTATGGACTTAATCTCTGACCCGTAAATTATATACCGCATATAAACAAACATTGATATCTGTTGTACAATCTCCAGAGCAAAAAAAAATGTTGTTGGGTGGACATAATGATAAGGTTATATGCTAAATTTCATCATGTTCCATCAGTTGGTTAGTGAGATATGGAATTTTATATTGGGGCTGAAAAATGCTGCTGTTAACTGCAACGTCCTGTAAGGGATATGCAACATTTAAATTTAAAAAAAAATTTGGTTTCTCAATAACACATATTGCATTGTTAAATGGAGGATACGATCAGACAGGTGTGCCCCTTGGAGAACATCAGGCGAGGAGAGGAGTGGGTCATAGTGCCAGCCGTGCAGTCAGACTTGTGCAGAGTTGTAATAACATTGAGCCGGGAGTGCAGGGAGTGGCCAGCAGGGGCCACGGAAGTGGAAATTCAGCAACTAATTCAGGAAAATTCTCGCCCGGGTGATGTGATTATCTACACGGATGGGTCAGTGTTGAGAGGTAGGAGAAGTGCCTGGGGGTTCTTGGCAAAAACTAATGGTCGGCGTTTGGTGCAGGAGAGCCTGGCGTATGATAACACTACATCTAGCTTAAGAATGGAGGTGGAGGCGGTAAGTGCAGCTTTCCGCTGGATAGAAAACACGATACATACACACATTGTGATTGTAACTGACTCAGAAAGCATGCTGAGAAGGGTGAGAAGAGGCAAGCTTCGTGCAGAGTGGCTTGCTTCGCTTCGGAGGTCACGGGTAGTAAGCATCACCTGGATTTTTTCTCCTGGGCATGCCGGTGTGCTGGGGAATGAACAGGCGGACAGATTGGCTGGCTCAGCAAAACTTGGTGGAGTATTGATGCATGACAAGGCAGACGTGGTTGCGGCCTTGTGGGAGCACGTGTACACCTCGGAGGAGCGGATGGATCACCATAGTCTGGTAAGAATGAGACAGCGAGGTGTGACGAGGGGATCTGGCCGACGCTCGGCGGAAAGGCGAGACGGACATATAATCAGATTGCTACTGGAACTATTAGTGTTGGAACCATTCGCTGGCTGCTGAGGATGGGGACGGAGCGCTTATGGGAATGTCCCGAATGCTCTGATGTCGGTTCCTAAATCAATCAATCAATCAATGGAGGATATTCTCGACAACGACGTAGTAAATATTCACCTTCGGGAAAACGTAATTTCAAGGAAATGTTTTCTTTTCTTGTTTGTGCGCTCCCTTAAACTCAAGCGTAGTCCCTGCACATTGTTTAAAGTAGTAAGGGACTGAATTTTGAGTGTGGGCTCAAGGAAATGTATTTGGCAGAGTGGAAACACCAAAAGCAAGCATTACACTTCTGATTCAAGACTCCAATAATCTTGTGAGAAGACGAACGAACACCGCACACGCCAAACAGCATCGTACTTGATAATACGGATGAGGATTTTGAATAGTATTTCGGATGACGAAAACAATTCAATCAATCAATCAATCATGTGCCATGCCGGAAAGCGTGGGCGGTCACAATTATCTAACGGAAATTCCCTATAGCATGAATAATATAAGGGAGAAGCGTCAATCGCATTTACCAAAGCCGTAGGTGCACAGACAACATTTCGAAACAAGCAGAACAGCATTATGTCTAAATTCAGACATGAGGGTAAGACTTAAATTTTGTTATATCCACATAGTTATTCACATTCTTTCAGGATTATTTATTCACTATTTATTTATATATTCACTAACTTGTTTATTGTTGTTCTACTGTTGGTTATGTTATACATGTAAATTGTCTTTAGATAGGCAAAGTATTAAGTAAGGTGTACTGTTGGTGTGTATAGAAAAGCCGTTGATAGTGAATAGTAAGTAAATCTTGCCTTTTCAAATGAGGGCGAAAAATTAAGAGCATCAGTTTAAACGCTGTTTGTCACTGAAAAGCTTCTAACTTTAAACATTTTACGGCAGTTAAAAATCTTTGAGAGGAAATCGAAGAGAGGAGGTCGAATAGGCCCTTGCTAAGGTTACATGTCAAATAAGACAAACGATTCACAAAATGAACATTGATATCGTCTGCAAATCGTGCATGCATTCACATGACAGTGATGCGGAATTCGTGCACTATGTGGAAAAGGAAAAAGCAAACTCATTGTATCATTCTTGGAGGAGACTCAAGATCTGGCCTAATTAAAGAAAGTGACCCTTTATGGTCAGGGTTCTTCTTACGGGATCATGTGTGCAGTTGCAAGAACAGATAAATCATCATATACTGGAGATATTGATGCGGCAGGGGGTGACAAGCCGGTCTCTCTGGCTGTGGGGTTATAACACTTTCTCTCTGTAATCCCGTTTATCACGCAGAGTCTCGCAGCGGAGCGAGAACTGAGGTGGTTCGACCCCCGCTCGTGACTTGCGGATACTGAGCCGGCCGCTCAGAAAGCAATGGCAAACTACTGAGCGTAATCTTGCCAAGAGATCAACAGACAGCTGAAAGATGCTGCTGTTGACAGCTAAGTCCTGTAAAAGGATACGCAAAAAAAAAAAAAAAAAGGGTGACAAGAGGTTCTGGCCGACACTCGGTAATCCGAGGAAAGGCCAGACGGACACATAATCAGACTGTAGTTTGTACCATTGGGTACTTTTAGGACTCTTCGCGGGTTGTTGAAGATGAGGAAGGAGGATGTGTAGGAATGTTTGAAGTATTGATTGTGGTGTCATTTCTTGACTCACCTCAAGCGATCCTTTACCACACAAAACAAAAACTAAGCACAGACAGTTCACTTTTTCACAGACTGCAATAATTCAGGATCCTGGTGAAGCAATGGAAGTCGGTTTCTGTTTTAACACAATACTTATACAGTACACACACCCCAAACAAATACTGCAACAGGAAGCCTGCAGACAGACAGTTTTAATGCCCTAATCGGGAAGACCAACTTGGACAATTCTTAATATAGGCTGTTAGAAATAGGAAATTCGTTAACCGGTTTTTCCGCTCAACATTCGTTTCTAAAAATAGGGAGCGACGGTAGAAAAAAGTATCGGTGTTTAGTTTGTAGCAACCACCTTACCGCCGTCCTCCCTAGTCTAGGGATGACACGCAGTGCAGGATTTACGTATAAGCTACACAAGCTATAGCTTGGGGCCCCCAAGAAAGTGGGGGCCCAAAAAATATTGTTCGAGTGAGCAATTTGTCATATATGTATATATGACATAGAATATCTGGACTTATAAAGGACCCCATATTTCAAATAGCTTAGGGCCTTATCAAGTCTATATCCGGCCCTGATTACACGACTTTCTCCGTAATCCCGATACTCTCGCGAGTAACGTGACGTTGCACGAGAATCGGTAGCTGTTCTCTCCGCGTCGTTAACTTACGGGGTATGTGAGCCGGTCGCCCAGAAAGCAATGGCAAACTACTGAGCGTAATCTTGCCAAAAAATCAACAATCAGCTGAAAGATGCTGATGTTGACAGCGATATCCTATCTATATAAAAGATATGCGAACATAAACAAACAAAAAAACCACCCTACCGCGGAGCAAGGGTACAATCTCCTGATTCTTGCTTCTTTTGCCTTTAAGACTCCCAGTCGAGTATATAGAGTCAATACTATAGCCCTTTGTGCGCCAGTTCATTGTTGGTTTGGTGTTTGCTATTTTTATTTTACCTTGATTGGTAGCTAGTCTCAAGTCGACCCTCTTTGTCGCCTTTTACAACATGCGATGAAATCTCTTCTGACTGATTTGCTCGTCTTTGCCCATTTTGGCGATAAAGGATATACTAGTAATGTTTGTCGGTTGCGTATCCTTTACAGGACGTAGCAGTCAACCCCAGTATTTAATGACTGTTCGTGATTCCTGAGCAAGTTTACGTTCAGTAGTTTGCCATTGCTTTCTGAACGACAGGCACCCATACCATTTCATTAAAAAAAAAAAAACACAAGGCGGTCCGCTGCCAAATCGCCCGCAGCTGTGTTTCGAACGCGGTATGAAGGATTTACAAACTGCGTCCGAAAATCCTTCGCCACTGAAAAAAAGAAAAGAAATGTGTTTCCCTGGAATACACACGACATAACACTGCTGTAATACAAAACACTTTAAAATATAAGCTAATGAAACAATTCGAATTATTTGGTAGTCCCTTATGTTGCAGCCTATGTTGTCCCTAAACAATACAATTACAACACCATGCAACGAATGTCACTCATGTCTAACATGTGTGTACGCCTTCTGTCTATCTCCCTCTTGACAATGTAAAACTTTCAGCTTTCTTTTCAGGCTATCATCGCCCGGACTCCAATATTGGAGCTCTACATTAGGATACAGTAACATGTTACTGTATCCTAATGTAGAGCTGAATGATTCAGGGGTCATCTTGGTTGATTGGTCAACCCGCTGCAAGACAGATGTATGATTGATCTATTTAAGTCAGGTGCGTCCAGGCACCTTGAACACGGCTTGCACCAATCGGAGTGTGGTTTGTGTAGAGACTTTCATCCCAACCCGGTACCGAAACACCATATCAAAGGGGACTGCTGCAGCGCCCTCCTACCCCTCTCCAAACTCAGAAACTCGCATGTTGTGGAGGACCTGGACTCGAACTTCATAATTCAGGATCGGGATACAATCTTGCAACATTACTTTGGCACTACACTACAAAAATGTTGCCCATTCCTGGTCTAGAAGAACCAGTGGTCAACTATTTTACTCAGTGCTCCATGCTCAGTGAAATAATTTCAGGGGAATCACTTGACCAAATAGGAAGTGTCAAGAGCAGCATTTATTATTTAAAGTGTCCAAGTTTGAAGGGCCGGCTTCGTGGCTTAGAAGTTAGCGACTTTTCTCCGTAATCTCGTATACTCTCGTAGGTAACGTGATGACGGTGAGAATCAGCAGTGCTTCGAATCGCAACGGTAACTTACGGGGTATGTGAGCCGGCCGCTCAGAAAGCAATGGCAAACTACTGAGCGTAATCTTGCCAAGAAATCAACATACAGCTGAAAGATGCTGGTGTTGACAGCGATGTCCTGTAAAGGATATGCAAAAAAAAAAGTTTGAAGGAAAGCCTCTGTTTAGCTTTCTATACAATTAGGCCGCAACATAACTAGCACACTATCGCGTCTTCATGAATTCAAACGGTATATAGCTCACCTTTCCCCCTTCCACCCTCTCTCTCTCTCTCCTCCCCCCCCCCTCTCTATCTCTGTCTCGATATATATATATATAATGTGCCATGCTGGTAAGCGTGGGTGGTCATGATTCCATTTTCCATGTCACTCGATCACCAGAGTCGTGGATCAGCTCAGTGTTCTTGTCTCAACCATACCACGTGACCAAGCCATTAAGGCATTTACTTCTCTGTTTTCCCTTGTTCTCTTCCCCTCGATCTTGCCAGTTGTCACCAAGTTCTCTAATTTATTTCTTCTCAAAACATGTCCAAACAATTTTGACTGTCTGCGTATAGTTTTTCTAACCAGTTTACGATTTTCATTTGTTTCTTGTAGGACTTGCTCGTTGGTTTTTCTGTCTGTCCATGGTATTCTTTGCATTCTCCTCATAAACCACATTTCCACAGCCATTAGATGTTCTTCCCCCCCCCCTCCCCGATATATGTTTGGCCATCAAGAATGATGATGACCATTCTTTTCATCCAGTGGGGTTGAAAGTACGGAGCCGTGAGTTCTAAAATGGCTGAAAAGCCCTATTTTGGCTCGAAATGTTCTTTGACAATGTGGGCAAAGAATGCTTGACGTTCCAGGAGAATCTTCTGCCGTGGTTTTTCTGTCCAGCCTCTTCTTCACCTCTCTTGCAGTCCTGGTTGCTTCACGAGTGACTGCACCCTTGCGTAATGATGAACGGCACAAATGTCGGTCGTTGGCATCAGTCTCCCAGGTGTCAAGATGAATGTCAAAAGCTCTTAGTGCAGTGGTTCTCATACGTTTTTGGCCCATGCCCCCCTTTACCATATGTTCAGAACGTCATCCCCCCCCCCTTTTCGAATTTCCTCCCTATAAATCCCCCACCCTTACACAGTATACATTAAAATGGATGCTAAATTTAATAACACATACTAGAACTAGTCTAGACATCTACATAAAACGTGATTTGCGGGTCTACTTACGTTATAAAACGAATTTCATTAGGGTGAGAAGTAAAGAACCGTAAAATTTAGAGGGAAAAACAATATCAAGTAACTGGTTCTTGTATTAATGCGATCTTGAAATAATCTTAATTCCCCCCATGGAAACCCTAAAAATTCCCCCGGGGAGGAGGGGGGGGGGTGAGAACCACTCTCTTAGTGAGATTTTCAGAATTTCTTTAAAGCGTTTCCTCTGGCCGCCCTGTGAGCGTTTACCACAACGCAGCTCGCCGTAAAATATTCGTTTAGGGAGCCTGTGATCTGGCATGCGAGTTAAGTGACCAGCCCAGCGAGTCTAATTCTTCATTAGTAGAGTGTGGATACTGGGCATGGACGCTCTTTCTAGGACTTCAGTGTCTGGGATCTTGTCTTGCCATAATAGCTTCCTAAGGCAGACTGTGTGGAAGTGGTTTAATTTCCTAGCGTGTCGCTGATAAACAGTCCAGGTTTCACAAGCATATAGCAGTGTGGATAATACAACTGCTGTATAGACTTTCAGTTTTTACAAACACACACGCGCGCGCGTACTGAGTTCTTCTTCTTCAGCATTCCGAGCCATTGAGGTTCTTTGCTGCAGATACAATCCGTCTCCATTCGTCTCTCTGGTTGACCTTCTCTTTGCGAGTCGTTGACTCCAAGTGCTTGTAGGTCTGTATGTATATTATCTCTCCACCGTCTTCTTGGTCTACCTCGGGGTCTACGGTCATTTATGTCCTGAGTGTTAGCGAGTTTTGTTTCCCTATTATCTTCCATTCTTTACTGAGTGGGCTAGAAAAATATATACACAGAAAAAGCCCACCAGTTTAAATGTAATCGCAGTTTCGATCTTTGAATAGTTACCGTAGCAATGTGTTGCATACTGTTTGCGTCATCATTTTAAACATATCATGCAACACATTGCTACTGTAATGCGTTCTACAAATGGTGTTCTTCTTCTTCTTTCTTTCGCTTGAAATATATCTATAACTGCAATGTTGTCTCTAGTATGAATTTAACTGTCTTTTGTAGTTCACTCAGCGGTCCATAGAGCTTAACTTCCACTGCTGTCTCACTAGGCCAGAAGGTTTGCCTAGATGTTGTATTTTGGGCAGTCTTTGAGTATGTGCTCTGCTGTCTACGACGCCAATCCACGTGTGCACATGGCTTATGAAAATGATTCGTCATGATGTTGTTTAGCCCTATCTGTGATTGTCGTTGTTTTCACATTTGATTTCGCACCCGGTGTTGTTACTTTGGAGACAAGCTTCACAGAAACTATCTGACTGTACCTGGTCCACTGTAAAATTGACGTGCCCACAAAAAATATTCTCTTTCAAATATAACTCTGATGTTCGTACAGTTGTTTCACTGCTGTCGCTCCCGGTTCTTCAGTTTTGAGCACCCAGATATTCTCTGACTGTACTGGGTTCTCTGTGATCAGACGTGCTCCCAGTTAATCTTCTTTTTCAAGATTGTTACGACAGAGTGAAGATAGAAGTGGCGGTGGTTGTGTCTAGTGGTATGTCTGTATGAATACTCTGCAGGTATACTTATGAACAGTTATAGGCACTGGATAACCCAGTTGTCGCGCACATAATTTTATTAATGACACATGTACATGATGAATAAAATGACAGAATTTTCAGGTGCAGTCTCGGTATAGCTACACGAACACATTTAATTGCTCAGACTCTTTCCTGTGTCCAAACTCCCTGAATGCCTGGCTGAGATCCCCTTCTCAGCCCATACGCCAAATAACTTGCTAGTCTTCCGTAAACGTAGCCCACATGGAATAATTCTTCCTGAATGCCACTTTCGTGGCTGGTGCCCCTCACTCAGACCAAAATCCGCTGCTTGAAAAACCACCAGGCGGAGTTCTCCCTAACTCCGCCACAACTCCACTCACCTCCATTTGCTCAGCCTTCTCTCTTTATCCCCTCTTTGCGGACCTCCCACAAAACACACAATTTAACCCCTTGCACCCTCAATCTACATTCTACTAACAATACATTTCTAAGCTTCCTTTGTATCTTAGTTTACTATCACGTTTTTCTCTGTGCCTTCGTGACTAAGACTGACATCTCCGTGATATACCCTTCATTGTGTTTAGGGCCCGCCATTGTTTTGACATTCCTACCTCAACCTTTTGTGACCTAATATCCGCATATTACTTCTCTGACCCATTTACCCTTGCTAGTATTAGCAAATTCTTAACTAGTCTGTTCACCCCAGATTTGCATAAACAACCGCACGTTACAATATATATATATATATATATATATATATATATATATATATATATATATATATATATATGAGTGGAGTGAGTGGCACCTTGCAGTCTTGACAGACCAAAGCATGTGAGTTTTATTGTGGCCAAAATTCCACCACAATGCCTGAGCAGAGCTTCAGAGAAACATGTTGTGTCCAAACGACATGTTCCCTCTCTCGCCCTAGTCTTGTGTGTTCCAGAGGATTAATTTATTGATTGATCGATTGATTGATTGATTGATTTAGGAACCAATACGTTTGGCACAAGGTAGGCTGCAGACGCTGGTGGCTCAGCGTCAACCCTCCGAGACCTCGCCACCCCGAGCAGGTGGCGAGTGGTGGCCAGACCCTGGAACACAAGGGAACCTACTTAGAGGCGTTCAGCCAAGTCCCATAGGTGAGGGCCTCGTATGCTCCTGTACCTAGGAGGCGCACGTCTGTCAATCACAAGTGACCTTGTAAAGCGTGTCCTACCGTCAGACTCCCCGTCTGACATGTGCAGATCCCGCGACCACCGGGAATAGGCCCGCCGGAGATAATGCAGGAGATATTCCCCGTCTGTTGCGAGTAAATCTCCCGTCGATTCACTTTGCGGATCTCGCGACCAGCGAGGACTGAATAAGTGAAGAAACAATAAATCGTTTAAATCGTTATATATATATATATATATATATATATATATATATATATATATATATATATATATATATATATATATATATATATATATATATTCTGCCCTTAAATTAATCTCTGTCACGCACCTTCCATTCAATGTTGTAAGTTAGTTATAACTGCCCCTGTGTATTTAAATTTATCAACTTGGTTAAACGTTGTTTCTCCTAAAGAACGGCAATGGAATGCGTGGTTTCTGGAAGAACAGACAGGAAGTCAACCAGCATGCAGGAGACACATTGGGCGTGAACATACGTGAGACAGTAAAAGCTTGTGGGCCGAGATCAAAGCCACGTTTTTGTACAGGATTCACTGCATAAATCGTGCAATCTATTGATCGATACTTCTAGGGATCGTACCTTACAAACGCTTTCAGACTTCAAAAATCATACAACATCTATGTATCTATATAAAAGAGAATGTTTGTTTGTTTGTTTGTCCTTTATGCGATCCCGAGCGGTCCATCCGATTGAAATGAAATTTTCTGCAGATGTTGTTCTCACTCCCGCGGATCCAAGTGAAATAGTTAGTTAGTTTAAAAACAGTTTTGTACATAATAAAACAACATTAATTAAAATATTTCAAGGGGACTTAACTTAAGAAAAGTTATATCAAGGGACATTACTTTTAGT
This sequence comes from Cepaea hortensis, assembly GCA_963921405.1. Lineage (NCBI taxonomy): Eukaryota > Metazoa > Mollusca > Gastropoda > Stylommatophora > Helicidae > Cepaea > Cepaea hortensis. Next base: position 71,458,390 of record OY992882.1, read on the forward strand.
AGCATTGCTATATTATGTAATTTAAATAATTGTTGTATTTTTCTTAAACTTTTATAAAATGTTTAAAGAAGTTATATACAGTCATATGCGGTATTTAAAAAAGTGATAACATCTTTAAGGCATCTTCAAAGTTTTCATAAAAATAATGCATCTATTTTAGATACGTGAAAATTTTCTAACTCATCTTTTTATTTCTCTTTGACATTGTACTGAATAATGTAATTTTTTTTTTTCTTTTGGAGTGACAGTTAGTTGCATGTCCTTTGAAGTACGCCGCAGTCAACCCAGCATTTATTGGGTGTTCGTGAGATCTTGGCAAGTTTACGTTCAGTAGTTTCAGGTTTCCCTTTTTAGTTATTGGAATGAAGATAGTTCTTGTCCAATCTTTTGGCCATATACCATATTTCCATATCTTCTACTATATATAGTAGAAGAGAATGTTTGTGTGTGTGTCCTTTATGCGTTCCTGAACGGTCCATCCGACTGAGATGAAATTTTGTACAGATGTTATCCTCACTACCGCGGACCCAACTTAAATAGTTAGTTTAAAATCAACAATTTTTCCCCAAGCACGAAAGAAAATGGCACCAAGAGCTTCAGAAACAGACGAGCAACGGGAATGGGAACGGGAGCATCAGAAACAGACGAACAACGGGAACGGGAGCAGGGGCCGAACGTGTACTCTGTGCCCTTAGAGAAATGTATTTGAATGTATAATGACTACTTATATGAATTGTGAGACGCTCTCCACCAGGAGCTGGGCGAAGCCGGGCCGGGTCGTCTAGTATAATATAAAGTAATTAGATACATCCTTCAAGCTGAAATATACAACACATGTACACACAGTAACTTCCATGTCTACATCTGTTTGCAACCATGTCTCGAAGATTGGTATCATGTTATATATGGTCGCATGTTAAAGCTGACAGAAGCAATCGCCATCCATTTACAGTACAGAAGCCAACGTTTTGCAAACAAAATGACATGATAGTCAGTTTTAAATTACTGTGTGAACATGTGTTGTATATTTAAGCTTGAAGGATTTATCTAATTACTTTAGTTTATGCTGTGTGAGATATCTGCATTGTGTACCTAACGAGATGCAACGAGATATGCCAGGCCAGAAATCGTGCAATCTATTGTTGTTGTTCAAATTCGCCAGGGGAAAACGATTTAATTTTCATACTGCTCATCGCCAGCCGAGAAGATGGCCGACTCGCAGAAGTAACAGACTATACAATCGGTTTAACCATGTAATGTATTTGTCGTGTTTATTCCATTGACGTCTGGTGTACTAATGTATTTCTGCAATCTAAAACAACTTTAGATTTTTTGTTTAATATTTAATGTACTAACACTAACGTAAATATACATTACGGCGGTTAAAACCAAAAGAATACGACGGCGTCTTTTCCCTAAATTAATTTTGTTGGCGACATTATTAATTATTTACACCTGGAATGGGGATTTGGTTT
>OY992882.1:72064864-72237364 GCA_963921405.1 Cepaea hortensis
ATGTATATCGGAGGTTGATATAGTTGAATTGTCATATGCATAATTTGGGTATATGTTCTGTAACATATATGGAAACTATGTTTCCCAGTTTGTTGTAGACAAGGATATTACTTCCCTTTTGCATTCATATTTCGTATGTAAGTATAATCTTATATGCCATTTTGTATTCGCATACCTTAGGTTTATTTGATGTGATTTGTATATGGTAACTCACTAAGAATAAATTGGTGTTGTTCTATTGTGTGCGCATTGGCACCTTGCCTATTGGTTGCATTTGTAGCAAAGGTGTAATGGTACAGACATTACCCACAATTGTTATGGGGTATATGGTGCTAAACCTTTTTCATCGTATTGTGGAGGGTAATTCACGGAAGTCTGGCACAGATACCGGTCAGGGCTTGTAAGCCTGGATGATCAGGCATTATTATAATACCATTACCGACCCTGTGAGCTGCTAAACCAACATTGGACGGAGCGGCTGTACGACACAGAATTTCTGTATTAGCGACATGGACATGGGGCGGCAGAAATGTAATCATTACAGGCGTGTGAGACAATTGAAAAGCCCGTCCACGACTAAGACAGTAGGAGGGAGAAGGAGGATGGTGAACGCAGATGAGCTGGAAGATAAACTTGGCCAGACTGGTCATTGTATATGTTTGTGTTATGATATGTTTACTCAGGATTGCACTGATGTAGAACTAGATATAACACATTCTTGACTTTCTTTCAAGCTCTCACAAGGAGCACCTATGTTATAGATCTCAAGAACGAGTGACTGACTAGGTAGTGTCAGGACTGACAGGAATAGTCAGAATACCGGCAAGCTGTTTTATAGTCTACTGGAGAGTGGGGATCTGGACCACAGATCCAGATAGTTCAAGTAAAAAGTTATGTAATGTTTGTCATCAATATCAATATGTATATGATTTCATCATCCTCATATTGACAACCATCATATATCTATTGTTATGATTAGTAAATAAATGTTGTAGTATTGTAACTCATAGTTCTGTCATTATATTTTTTCCAATTGTGCATACGTGTTGTGTGTGTGTACATTGGTGGGGGTTCACTTAGACACCAAGGAAGGGAGCAGTCAAGGAGAAAAACCTGTACTGGAATAGTTGTCTTTACACTTTAATTCAGACTTAAAAATCTATCCTAGCTAACCTTCTCTTTCCCATTCCTTGGCGAATATTCAGCACAGTTCATTTTAATTTTGTAACGAGCCACTTGGAGCTGTACGTTGGATATTCAGGGCTTAATCTGTAGTTCAGCCATATAGGTTTTGTCCCTAGTCAGTTTCTGACTATGTGGGGTTACTCGCCAGTGGATAATACTTTCGTCTAGCCGGTGGGGCACCCCGACTTCTGACACTCAGTTTCTGGATTTCTGAGATATCCTTGTCACTTAGTGTCTGGATTTCTGAGATATCCTTCTCACTTAGTTTCTGGATTTCTGAGATATCCTTGTCACTTAGTGTCTGGATTTCTGAGATATCCTTGTCACTTAGTTTCTGGATTTCTGAGATATCCTTGTCACTTTGTGTCTGGATTTCTGAGATATCCTTGTCACTTAGTTTCTGGATTTCTGAGATATCCTTGTCACTTAGTTTCTGGATTTCTGAGATATCCTTGTCACTTAGTGTCTGGATTTCTGAGATATCCTTGTCACTTAGTGTCTGGATTTCTGAGATATCCTTGTCACTTAGTGTCTGGATTTCTGAGATATCCTTGTCACTTAGTTTCTGGATTTCTGAGATATCCTTGTCACTTAGTTTCTGGATTTCTGAGATATCCTTGTCACTTAGTGTCTGGATTTCTGAGTTATCCTTGTCACTTAGTGTCTGAATTTCTGAGATACCCTTGTCACTTAGTGTCTGGATTTCTGAGATATCCTTTTCACTTAGTTTCTGGATTTCTGGGATATCCTTGTCACTTAGTTTCTGGATTTCTGAGATATCCTTGTCACTTAGTTTCTGGATTTCTGAGATATCATTGTCACTTAGTTTCTGGATTTCTGAGATATCTTTGTCACTTCTGTTTTTAAGACGAATGTATCTCTTGTGTATCTGTTTGATTTTACTTTCAGCAGATGACGATCTGCATATCGGTTTGGCCTCTAGCAACTCTTACGTCATGTAGTTATGATCTCACTTTCTTGTTGAGACAGACATGTTGATATTTCTATTCCTGTAATTGTTTGGAGTTTCATGTAAAATTTCTCCTGAATTGATTCATTATTGGTCATCTGTAAGTGCCAAGCACTGGATTACATAGATGTTTACTTGTGTGAGCGTGTACATGTGCATTTATAATTCTACGTTTCGCTGTTATTATTCTCGAACTAATCACTTCCCGTTATATTAGTACTGTCTTACCACATTAGTGTCGCCCGTTCACTGTAAAAGGTTGAAAAGGTGTGGGGGTGGAATTTTCCTCTGAATGGCTTGAGAACAGCATTGATTTATCTGAGCTGTGAACCTGTCCCGTTCCACCTCGTTTGGCACAGTTCCTAAATGCTAACCTCAGAGTTTTTCATCTCGTCCACCACCTGTGCTGTCGCTCTCAAGTCGTACATTGTTCTAACATTCCAGGTTCCAAATGTGGACATTCGCGTAGGTGAAGGGAAGACAGTCTACCTTGCTGCTCTCTCCACATCGCACTATACCTCTTCTAGAACGCCCGCCTCCCCCCCCCCCTTTTTTTTTCTCTTGGTTGGCTTGTTTGTTCATTTTTTTCTGCGCCTTTAGGTATTTTTTTTCTCATAATTGGCCGGATTTTGCAACTCAAGTTTTTCTACGAAATGGGAAGGCCAACCCTCCTGTGTGATCCCGTATGGCAGGTGCAGCAGGTTACAGGGTGCTGCTGTTCTGTGCTTGCCTCAAGGGTCCCGGTCACACACGGCGGAAACCTTCTCTGCTGCCTCTCACATATGCATGGTCAGTTACAGTTGTACTGTTCTTCGTTTCTGTGTTACTGTTATTTGTTTCTTTGTTACTGTTCTTTGCTTGCCCTTGGGGTCTAGGTGTGGATATACAGACGAATATGTCGCATTTCTTGGAAACAAAAACAATCAACTCCAGAGGTTCTAAAAAAGCTGCGAATGAAGAGAGAGTTGACGAAAGTAATAAAGAGGAGGCAAGTGAAATATTTCGGCAACGTTAAAAGACATGCTACTCTTATAAAAACCATACTGGAGGGCAATGTAGACAAGATACAAGTAGGGGGTAGACAAGAAACAAGTAGGAAGGTAACATCAAGAGATGGACGAACATCAGTCTGACAGAATGTACAGTCAGGGCGAAAGACAGACAGTGTGTGAGATCCATTGCAGCCAACCTTCATTGTAAAGACACACCCACTACATAGTGAAATTAGGAAGGTGAAGGGCAGCAGGTTAAAAAGAGGATGGGTCAAGCCGAAGACATTCTTCAACAGGTATGTGCACATGAGGACTTATAACCTGGCAAGGAGTGGGTACAAGTGCCAACATATTTCTGAACGTCCTTTTCTGTTTGCATCCAACTAGACAAAAAATGCAGACAAGTAAATCCGGCTGCTGTGGAAGCAGGAGTACAAGCGTTGATTTTCGAGAATTCGGTAGACGGCGATGTTGTCATTTACACAGATGGGTCGGTCGCCCGACGCGTGAGAAGCTTATGGGCCTTTACGGCTTAGGCCGGAGGCAGAATTGTCAAGGTGGACTCTGGTGCATTTGTTGAGACCACAAGTAGTCTGACTATGGAAGTCATGGCAGTAAGTAAAGCAGTAACATGGCTCGAGACACAGGCATTCACTAGGGTATGTTTCCTTAGTGACTCAGTGAGCATGCTCAAGAGGATAGAGATGGGGTGGATCCGAAGAGAGTGGTTGCTGTCTTTAGAGCTGTCTCGGCTGGCAAAGATTAGTTTCATCTTCGTGCCAGGGCATGCGGGAGTACAAGGAAATTAGCGGGCTGACAAGCTCACAGGTAAAGCTAATGTGGAGGGCGGACGCGCCATGGAACAGGCTGACATTCTGAATGTTCTACGAGAAGTAAGACTTTTGCGAGAACCAAGTGATGACTGTGAATCTACAACCATGGTCAGACTGCGAAAACAGCAAATTAAAAGAGGTGTAGCCAAACAAGAACACTACGCAGGAAACCAAAGAAGATTGATAAACCAATAGAGAACTGGTGTTGTTAGCCACTACACGCTGCAGCATTTGCTGAGGAGGGGATCGTGCACTTACGGACTGAATGAGGATGATCTGTCGACTAACTAACTGCATTGTCAAGACGGCACCTGATTGATGAGGGTCTAGGTAACAGCCAGGCGAAACCTCCTTAGACGCCTCTCACGACATGCATGGTAAATGACATTGTTACTAGTCTTTGTTGGGGCTCTTTGTTTCTTAGTTACTGTTCTTTGCTTCCCCTGAGAATCTAGGTAAAACACGGGGTATGTTATCAATGCCAGAACCCCCTCCCCCCTTTTTCCCAAAGACAGGTAGTTAACCATACCGCGACAAAAAAGTCGTCACGTACTGTTCGCGCCGCGACAAGGTCACGTCGCATAATGGGCACGTCATAGACTGGTCACGTCACGTACTGGTCACGTCATGAACTCGTCACGTCACGCACTCAGATTTAAGGGTCTGTGGAGCATTGTTGCAGCCATGAAGTTCACGGCCTTGAGAGATGGGGCGAGTTAATGATATATCGGATTTATCAAAGCAAAGAAGACAGGTCGTTGTAAAGAATATGTGATAGCCTGCGCCGACCAGACATGGCACTTGATGATGATAATGACGTCACTCTGTTTGTGTATGACTGTTCTAGAATATACTAACACTGGATGAAAGCGCCTACGGTACAAGTTGAGTAGTTGTGTATTCAAGCATTGTGTTACAAGAATAGCCGCACGATGATTAGCGATCTCACAAGTGAAGTATTGCTGATGTTTTATTCATGAGTTCTTTTCTAGGGTAAGTGTGCAGCCTTATATGATTTGAATGGACCTAAACATGTTTCCCTCAGGGAAATTGCCTGGACGGCATGGTGTGGTCGATGAAACAACACATCACATCGATTTATTTAATGGTCTGGGAACTCAGCAAGATAGACGTTGGCCATAGGGTTCAGTTTTCTCATGAAATCAATCACTTCAACAACATGAGCCAAAATGCATGTTCTGTTCGATTTTTCTCTCTCCCTTTTCGTGAGCTCCTTCCCGCAGTTTGCTTTCACCAGAATGTTTGCATTCTTGCCATTCTTTCTGTAGTTGTTTCGCCAAGTAAGAATGATACCAAACAATGCGGAAATTAGCTTTGCCTGTGTCGAAGTGAACATAAGGGAAAGAGTAGAGAAGGAGAGATCGAGAGTGGAGAGAGAGAGAGTGGAGAGAGAGAGAGAGAGAGAGAGAGAGAGAGAGAGAGAGAGAGAGAGAGAGAGAGATTGTGTATTTATAGACAGACAGACGAACAAGCAGGCAACCAAGTATATTCAGGCAATGTGGAGGCAGAAAGGTGAATGCAAGAATACAGGCAGACATAAAGTAAGATTGCTAGATCTGCAACAGACTGCAAGACAGGCAGGAAGGCGGGCAGATAGATAGACAGACAGACAGAAATATAGATAGAGAGACATACATCGAGACAAACAGATAAATAGACAGGCAAACAGTTAAATATATAGACAAGCAGATCGATAAATAGACAGAGATAATGACACCAACACCAAAATAGACAGAAGACAGACATCTAAATAGAAAGACAATCTTATAATCTAGACAAACAGACGTATAGACGGACAAAGATATACACAGAGGCAGGCTGTTTCCAGAGCGTCCCGTTACTTTATGAGAGAGAATCGACATAGAAAGCACGTAACTAACACGGAAAACTACTACAGGCTGAGAGAACTGCGCAGCGGTCGACCCTTGCCGCACTGAGATGACCACACTACACAGAAACGCCAGTGTCGACTGAGATTACAGACAACTGAGAGCAGTGTTTAGTTTTGCTCGCTTAATGCGGTGGGGTGATGGCGGAGACAAACACTATTTCAGCGCCAATGATTGGAACTATCCAGACTGCATGGGCCAGAATAGCCCTGAAATACACAACTAGAGATAGATCTATTAAGAAAATGTATACAAGTGTTAGCGACTGCTAGGTCTTTTTATACTGGGCAGGTGTTACATTAATTTGCTTTCACAAGCAATTTACTCCAAAGTAATTAACTATTGGGTCTGAAGGAGGAAATAATAACAGTGAGAAACAGACGCGGTTAAGCAATCATTCGAACAGTGGGTTAATCTCACATATGCCTGGGACAGAGAGAGTTAAAGAGATGTATTATGTACGTCTAGAAACGTATGGTGAGTCGCTTGGTAGAGAATGAGTTCATGAGAAGACAATAGCAGCAACATGCAATGTTAGATGGACATGATGGCAGACAGTCCTTGCTGTGGTAAGTGGTCAAGGAAACCAGAACACAGTTGTGCATTTCACGGGCTGCTCTCTCTCTCTCTCTCTCTCTCTCTCTCTCTCTCTCTCTCTCTCTCTCTCTCTCTCTCTCTCTCTCTCTCTCTCTCTCTCTCTCTCTCTCTCTCTCTCTCGTGTGAATGTGTGTGTATGTGAGTGAGTGAGTTAGTGCGTAACTGTGGACCCCCCTCCCCAAGATCACTTTACGATGCGATCCGATGTTAGATATCCACTGGTGCACTTCGACAACGTCTGTATACTTGTAGTTGTAAAGCCGCTTCAACACGGCCCACGATGTGGACATATCCATGGAGTGCATTATGCTAAATACAATAACTCTATGACTAAGTCGCAGCTTACGATTTTCCCCCCGCATATCCTATTACAGAACATCGCTGTAAACACCAGCATTTTAACGCTGTTGTTGATTTCTTGGCAAGATTACGCTCAGTAGTTTGCCATTGCTTTCTGAGCGGCCAGCTCACATACCCCGTAAGTAACGGGCGAACCGCCACCGATTCTCGCGCAGCTGCGTTTGCGCACGTTTAGGCTGATTAATTTCTGTTTACTGTTGTTTTTGAGTGTTGACCTGAAGTATGCAAATAATGAATATAGTTTGAATCGACACAGTAAATTGCTGACAGAACTGTTGTGAGGCGGGAGCGCCTTTAGTCACATTTATTATTGGAACTGAGCAATGGCAAATTGTTGACCGTCAACGTGTCTAGTCCAATTCCAATTCCTATTTTCAAAACAAAAATTCCAAATTCGGCCTCGTTCAACCTGCGTTTTTCAGCTGTGGTTATTGTTGAGGTCCGTGGTTTTTGTGGGTTCATTGACCCTAATTCTTGTCTTGTGAGTCCTATCCCGGACTGATTATGTTGGTTTGTGTCTGTGACAACAGCTGGGGGGGATCGGTCAGCGGCTATCCTTTGTGCTCGTCTGTTCTTGTGGTTTTCTTTGTTGCTGCAGGCTCCTGGTTCGTCTGGCTTGACTGGCTGCAGTCCTTATAAGGACTTTTTATTTAGTATTTTTTTCCTCCTGTTCTGTGTATTGCCCGTAAAAGCTTTTCTATGTTATTTACCTCCTTGCGCTTTCTTTCACTTTCGTCTTTAAGTTCTTGCTGTTTTTCGATTGTTTCCTCTGTTGTCAGCCATGGGACGATCTCTCCGTCCTCGATATAGTACTCAATGCCGGTATCATAGTCAGAGATTATCTCCGGGTATTCTATGGGTTTCCCCTTGAGTTTCTTCACCTTCTTTCCTTTTGCTTCCTGTCTCCTCATGCATTCCTCGTGCCTGAGCTCCTCTTGCCTTGCCCGTTTCTTTTCTTCTTCTATGTACTCCTCCATTTCCTCCGGAGTGGGTTCCTTTGTGTACCACTCCATGGCGTCGAAAGGTTCCTCATCTTGTCTTTCTTCGGCTGTCTGGCGGGATGTTGGTTTCCCCTTGGGTGTTTCGGGCGTCGTGGTTCGGCTGCGGGTTTTATCTTGCGGTTTCGGCTATGTTTTTTGATGGGTTTCTTGCGGCTTCTCTGTGGTCTCTTGCAAGACTTCTGTTGGTTTGTTTTGAGTTGATTTCATTTCAGCTTTTAGCCGCTCTCTCTCTCTCTCTCTCTCTCTCTCTCTCTCTCTCTCTCTCTCTCTCTCTCTCTCTCTCTCTCTCTCTCTCCGCTTTTATAGTGCGTAGCATTTCTTCGTTTTCCTGCTTCAGCGCGGTCATCTATTCCACTTCTCGCTTGATGTTTTGCTGGATCTCCTTTATTTCCGCCAGTAGTTTCTCGTTGTCGCTGGTCGGGTTAGGCGTCAGCAGTGCCTTGACTTGTTTCTGTAACTCGTCGATCTGGCTTTGTAGTTGGGCTCTTTCATCTTGCGAGATACCTGTGGCTGTCCCGCACCGCCGCATTGCTTCCTTATATGGCGTCTTGGTGTTGATGGCGATCTTTAACACGTCTCTGTGTCTTTGGAGGTACGGACAGCCCAAGTATCTTGCTCCATGTTTGCCCAGGCAGTTGGCGCACTTTCTTTTGTTGTTGGGTGCTCGGAAGTCCGTGTCCAGCTTGGCCAGCCGACACTCCTTGAAGGCGTGTTGAACGGCGCAGTATCGACATATTTCCCTTTTACTGCGGCATGTTGCTCTGCTGTGGCCGGCCCTCTGGCATCTGGAACATTGATTGACTCTTGGGATGAACCTCTCTGGCTGTTGTATTTTCTTGCTGACTGATACTGTGATCGGCATCTCGCTGCCCTCCGACGTCACCACTGCCAAGGTTGTGAGTATCTTGGAGTAGGTGAGGAGCCGCTCCGCCTTCAAGAATCGGATGTGAAGATTGTCTTCTCGTAGCTGCTTCAGGATTTCTTCATCTGCCAGCTCCACTTGAATCCGCTTGACAACCCATCGGACTGTTTTTGAGTCGGTGTTCCCGGCTCTGGTGTCTTTCTCCTCCTCCTTCTCTGCTGTCTTGGTTCTTGACTATGTTGGGCTGTCGATCTTCTCCATCGTAGTAGCTTCAGTAATAGCTGTAGTATCAGGCTCTTTGATGCAGCTAGCAGGTAGGCCCTCCACGTTCTTTTTCTTGTTGTCGGCTCCCACGCTGCACATCTTGGCTACCGCGTGTTTCTTGTTGCTGGACTTTCCACGTGGCATTTTCTCCCTATCAGGTTTCTTGACTTGTTCAGGCGACTTGTCTTGATAGCGCTCGCAGTGCGAATGACACGAACGTGACAAAAAAAAGGACGTGTCTAGTAAATGACAAACAGCTTATATAGGCTTGATAGTTATTGCAACATCCTGCAAATGGCATGCAAATAAAATAAAAAATAGACGGTGTGTCAAGACAACAATAACTACCTCCAGAAACTGAATTCAGTGGAGTCTGGCTGGATGGTCTGGATTTGACTGACAACATCGCCCTGCTGTCCCACACACGAAATCAGATGCATGGTAAACTAAAGTAACTTGCTGGGAGATCACAACAACGAGCTCTTAAAATGCATTGGAGATATACAAAGATAACGAGAATAGACCAAGGAAAGAATATCCGATCTTCCTTGGTGAAACCTCACTTCCAGACATCGAATCACACACCTGTGTAGGTTGCAATGTACATAAAGACTGGGGGAGGGGAGGCACAGACTATTATAGGAATACAAAAGGTAAGGGGGGGGGGGCTTTATATCACCAGGACATTAGTGGAAATCTGTGGAAAGTAAACCAGGCACTAACTTAGAACTTGTAATTCTAACGCTACATCAGTACTACTGTATGGATCAGACACTTGTAGACAGGCTACTACAAACATTCGTTAAATGGTGCCGGCACACAACACAAGGAACACAATGTGTGAAATTTTTCTACTTCTGCGTTCATCCGGAGTGTTTTTTTCCCCAGAAGTAATTACGTTGGGACATTCGACTCTTACTGTTGTGGTGTCGCCCACATCCCAGGTGGTCAAGTAAGAACGGTCGAAGACTTCAAGATCAGCCCTCAAGGGAAGGCAGGGACAGTCCATGGACTTCATCCGCCATCCAAGCTTCCGTGATGCAGAGCCGACACATAGCGCTCTGGTACTGGGATCACACCCAAGGAATCATCACGTCCTGCACATGGTTGCTTTACTTCCTCACTTCCATATGTTGGGCATTTCGTTCGCCGCAGGCCGCTCCCCGCGCAAACTAGAAGAGGTCAGATGCAAGCGACATCTACTCGGCAAGCTTTCGCTTCAGACTTCCACGTAATGGATTCGCTAGCCAAGCGTTCCATTTCGTGTTTATGAGACGTTTTTCTATCTTTGATTGCTCTCACTCAGTGAGTTTCTGATAGAAACTTTCGTCGTAACCTTTCCACTTTTGGTAACGCTCACGGGGTAGGCTGCATGTGCTGCCGGCTCAGCAGAGAGTAACGGCCAGGCCCTTACATCCGGGGGATAGTGGTTTAGAGGCGTTCAGCCATATCCTTCAGCTGAGAGCCGTAGAACAAGTGTCTGGATCAAGCACGTAGCAGGCCCACCATCTCACCTCCATTTTGCATTGTGGGTATCGGCCAGGCCTTCACATCCGGGAGATATTAACTTAGAGGCGTTCAGCCATATCCTTCAGCTGAGAGCTGTTAAATAAGTGTCTGGACCAAGAATGTAGTGAAGTCGTGCACATGATTCGGACTTTGAGTGCAATGGATTTGCTTAGCCAAGGTAAACCATTTCGCTTTACTTTGCCACTGTGGTCGCTAGCCGGCATCGTTTATTGTCAGAACTACGACAGTATCTGATCGTCTTCGCGCCTCTAACTTTCGTTCTTGATTAATGAAAACATCTCCAAGAATTTCACCTCTAACGCTGCAATATGAATGCCCCCGTGTGTCCCTTTTAATTACTACCTCCAGTTCCGAAAACAAACCAAATAGAACCGATGTCCTATTCCATTATTCCATGCACCATTATTCATACAGCCCAGGCCTTCTTTGAACACTCTGATTTTTTCCCCACAGTAAACGCACCGGCCACCCGGGACGCTCAGCAAAGAGGACCCACGGGAGACAGCCGGCAGACGGTAGGGCAGGAACAACGGGCAGTGAACCGGCGCGAGATCCAACTACGAGCTTTTTAACAGCAACAACTTTAATATACGCTATTGGAGCTGGAATTACCGCGGCTGCTGGCACCAGACTTGCCCTCCAATAGATCCTCGTTAAAGGGTTTAAAGTGTACTCATTCCAATTATCGGGCATCGATAGAGTCCCGTATTGTTATTTTTCGTCAATACCTCCCGGTGCCGGGAATGTGTATGTTGCGCGCCTGCTGCCTTCCTTGGAAGTTGTATGTGGTAGCCGTTTCTCATGCTCCCTCTGCGGAATCGAACCCTGATTCCCTGTTACCCGTTACAAACATGGTAGGTATGCCACGTATCATCGAAATTTGATAGGGCAGACATTTGAAAGATGCGTCGCCTGTACATAAGGCCATGCGATCAGCACAAAGTTATCCAGAGTCACCAGTGGGAACGCCGCCCGCCGCGAACGACAATTGGTTTTGAACTAATAAAAGCGCTCTTTCCGCGAGGGTCGGAGCTTGGTAAGCACGTATTAGCTCTAGAATTGCCACAGTTATCCAAGTAGGATTTTGTCATCTAAGGAACCTCGACTGATTTAATTAGCCTTTCGCGGTTTCACCGTGAGACAGTGTGAACTTAGACATGCATGGCTTAATCTTTGAGACAAACATATGACTACTGGCAGGATTAATTGTATCACTAGATAGTCTCTTGTCTATAGCCCAAAGGGTCAACGAAATAAAAGAAGACCTAAAGACACGGAGAACAGACTTGGAGACAGATGAATCATGCGGGGAGGATGTAGCTGGTGTTTACAAAATATAACAGAGGATAGACGACTTGGCGCTAGTTGGTTCGGGGCTAATACATATGCATGTATGTGTGCGTGGTGTGTGTGTGTGTGTGTGCGTGCGCGCGCGCGCGCGCGCGTGAGCAAAATGTATGACTATGGCCGCAGAAATTATCTGCCGAGGAAGACTAAGCACCCAAGGGTAGACTGGACGGTAGTTGTATCGGTTCTAACTTACTTGTTAGTCAAACTGTCCGGCCAACGAAGAGCTCATCATTTCAAATATCCGAATGTCACTGCCCTCGCTGCACAAAATATCGGGACCTGGTAGGAATGTCTGCCTCCAGTCGATGAGTAATTATGACATTCTCGTTATCTGCTGCCATGTGCACGATCAACCGTGCCTGACTGACACTAGAAAATGCCAGGGAGATTATTCTCACCGCGCTAGTGGTGTTCTTAGCTGTACAACCAGATTATAGTTATTTCTCAGTCTGGCAAGATATTTCTTCCAGTTATAATTGTCTAGCAGAAATGATAACTGTCACTAATAATCTATTTCTCTGGTAAAGAGTTAACGTTTAATGTTCTTCCATTTTAAGATACAACAGAAATATACAACATCTAATGTTAAGCCACTCTGAGGTAAGAATAATATTGTGCAGCAGTTCCGCGTCATTAAATCACTGACAAAACTACATTTTGTGTTTGAAATTTCACGTATTTATATCTCTACAAAATAGATTTTGTTGTCCAATAAAATGTCCGCAAATACTAAATTGTCGTGAACTGCAGACAACCATCATCACAGTGTGATGGAGAGGAGGACGGCTTGTGGAGTGGGCAAGAGAGCAGGATATGAGTGTTTGAAACATCTGGTATCAGCAACTTCCAAGAAGATTATGGACGTGGAAGAGTCCTGAATACAGCATCCGAAATAGTGATTGCATCCTCACCAACAGAAGATTTTGAAATGCCTTAAATTGCAGGGAAAGTTTAAAAACAAAACAACAACAACAACGACGACGACGACGACAAAAACTCAGGAACCAAAATTTAAAAAAAATTAATGCTACAAAAATTATTACCCGGCACTAACAAAAGAAACCCCACATCAACAACCTGAAAACCAAGGAAGAACAAATTATAATGGCGAATATACACAATTGGCAGAGTACTGAAAGATGAGTTCTCGTGATTATGGTCCCATCATTCCTCATTGTAAGTTTAAAAAATGTTTTTTTGCATATCCTTTTACAGGACATCGCTGTCAATATCAGCATCTTTCAGCTGATTGCTGATTTCTTGGCAAGATTACGCTCAGTAGTTTGCCATTGCTTTCTGAGCGATGGCTCCATACTCTCATAAGTCACTGGCGCGACTCGAACCGCTTCCAATTCTCGTGCGCTCACGTCAACCACGAGAGTTTTCGAGGTTACGGAGAAAGCTGCTAACACCTCGACCAGGGAGACCGGCATTGTAAGTTTACAAATGGAAAATTACCTCTAATTGTAGAGATCGGTTCATTCTGGCTTAGATTTTAGGAAACTTGTTTGTCTCCCAGGCTAAAAGGTGATTAACTTAGGTCAAGTCTAGCTCTAGCTCTAACTTCACTCTGTTGATTCAGACTCCGGGACGTGATTTGGTTGCGTCAAGGACAGTAACGCTTATATTAACTATCCTTTCTTTCTTTCTTTCTTTCTTTCTTTCTTTCTTTCTTTCTTTCTTTCTTTCTTTCTTTCTTTCTTTCTTTCTTTCTTTCTTTCTCTTTCCTTCATCCTTCCCCCTCTCTCTCTCTCTCTCTCTCTCTCTCTCTCTCTCTCTCTCTCTCTCTCTCTCTCTCTATATATATATATATATATATATATATATATATATATATATATATATATATATATATATATATATATATATATATATATGGGATCTTCATAATGCTCGAACAAAACGTAAGAAGTATAAACGGACTGACCCAAATTGATATAAATCCGGCAATATTAATGGACGACGAGGTAGATTAGCGATTCAAAACCTAGGCACAATGAACGTTTGCGTTTTTAATAGTAAAGAAGACGAACTTATAGAAACAATGGAAGAGAGGAAAATTGGACTGATGGGAATAGCGGACACCAGAAAAAAAAAGGGGGAAGGGTGCAAGGAGATCCACCACAGTTACACGTTTGTCTACTCTGGCGTGGAACAGCAAGAAAGGGCAAGACACGGTGTGGGAATAGTCATTGAACCACGGCTAGCAAGATGAATACTAGAAATAAAATATATATCAGAAAGAATCATAACAGTGAGAATAAAAGAACAAACAATTACAACATATGTAAAAATATACACCCCATGTAATACAAACAATAATAAGCAAGAATGCGAGGACTTCTACGAGGACATCCGTGACGTGCTAAATAAAATAGATAAGCAGGACAACATCATAGTTATGGGAGACTTCAATGCAAGACTAGGACACAACAGAGAGGGCATAGAAAAATATCTTGGAGCATTTGGAGACCAACATAATGAAAGAAATGTTAACGGAAGTAGACTGATAGAGCTATGCAGCCAACACGACCAGCAGACAACCACCATAACAAACACATTCAATAAATACAAAGACTCACAAATATACACCTGGTATAAATGGAACGATCTAGATACTAAAAGCCAAACTGATTTTATATTAACAATAAATAACAGAAAGAGAAATATATTAGATGCAAGGGTAGTGCCTAACTTAAGTATAAACATAGGCCACAAAGCAGTCGTTGCCACAATAAGAACCATCAGTAGAAGAAAGCAAAGACCAGGAAAATACATACCATGCGAATCAGTGAACTTAAAAATCCTCAAAGACGAGGCAGTGAGGGAAAATTATGAGAAAGACCTAACTGAAATCTTTGTAAAATTACCAATATAAAGAAAGAGGAGATGTTCAAATCAAGCATTTAAAATACTGCAAAAATAACACGTGGAACCACGAAAAAACGCAAATCACGGATAAAGAAAATAACAAGTTTGTGGAACGCAGAAGTAAAGAAAGCTGTAAAAGACAAACAGGAAAAATATAAAAAGTGGTCGAAACGCAAACAGGAATGTGATTACATAGAATATAGAATAGCGAGAAGACATGTGAATAGAATAGTAAAGAGAGAAAAGCAAAGAGACTGGGGGAGTATGGAGAAATATTAAATAACAACTACAAGGAGGCAAGTAGAAACTTCTACAAAAAGATAGGTGCAATGAGAACCAGAGTATAATCCTTTGACCTAACTGAAATAATTAACAGCGAAAATGGAGAACCAATAAGTAAACAAACTCAAATCCTAATAAGATGGAAACAGTACTTTGATACATGAAGCCCATAAGCGGGCACTATCCAGCTGTTTATACTTCTCCTTGGCACCTCAAGGTACAAGAGGAACAAGATGAGATTATATATATATATATATATATATATATATATATATATATATATATATATATATATATATATATATATATATATATAATGCTCGTACTTAGTGATGTTAAGCCCAGCAGAGCATAGGATGGTTTGACAAATTCAAGTGGCTCACTAGCATACACAGTATTACTAGGCATGGCGAAGGTGCGAGTTCGGACAAGTCTGTGGCCGAAAAATATTATTAAATACTATAGTTATTCTCTACAAAATGTGTTTTTGGTATGATTTTGGAGTGTCTAGAACGAATTAATTGGATTTACATTGATTCATATGGAAATAACAACCTCGGTTTTCGTCGCTTTCGGATTTCGCCGATTGTTTTCGGCCGGATTATCGACGAAACCGACGTTTTACTATATATGAAAGAAACATACAGCGGTACTTGGTCATATAATTAGAAAAGACGTGTCGGGATGCAACTGGAAAATTCAGTGGAATCAGAGGCAGAGATAGGCCTAGAGAAAAGATGGTGACATGGAGGAGTATCAGCATGAGAGATGATCCAGAACACCGGGGACCGAGATCTGTGAAGAAACATTAACGTATTGGAGGAGACGAATATTATCGTGAATGGAATATTGTCGACAATGTGGTAAGGTGTACAATGTGTGTCTACCTCTCATTCAAAGACTCATTCGCGCGCCAACACGCACACAGATTGGTCTGAAGTATAAACCTCAAAATATGGCTACCAATTATTTATCTGGGAAAGTACTGTCGACAACATCACTCAACGTCAGCCTGCACTTTTTTTTCCGCATATACTTTACAGGACATCGCTGTCAACATCAGCAACTTTCAGCTGATTGTTGATTTCTTGGCAAGATTACGCTTAGTAGTTTGCCGTTGCTTTCTGAGCGGCCGGCTAACATATCCCGTAAGTCACCAACGCGGCGCGTGCCCCTGCCGATTCTCGCGCAAGTTACGTTCCTTACATGGATATACGAGATTACGGAGAAAGTCGCTAACACCTGGGCCAGGGAGACCGGCCGCCTGCACACTACAGAAAATAAATTCCATTCCTGGAGTCCCAGACAGGCGCTATTTGAAGTATTACAACCTAGTGATTGTGACACGAAGAGCTACATTGTCTTGTTGTGGGACAATGTCCAGTGGGTGCAAAGTAAAGGATCCATGTGGCACTTCGTTACCTTCTTGGAGCACAACTCTCAAGTCTCTCAATCCATCCATCAATCAGGTGCCGTCTCCACAATTAAGGTTGGCTGCAATGGATTTCCAACACTGTCTCTCGCCCTGACTGTACATTACAAGTATGTCAGACCGAGCCCACACTTAGCCTACACCGAGACCACATCTAGCCCACACCGAGACCACACCTAACCCACACCGAGACCACATCTAGCCCACACCGAGACCACACCTAGTCCACACCAAGCTGATTTACTGATTGTATGCACATTCTGGTGTGGGGAGACTATTAGCCGGCTGTAAGGACTGTTCCCCCATCTCTTGATGTTATCTTCCCACTTGTATCGTTGTCTACCGTTTGCTCGCTTGCCTTCAGCCTTACCCTCCAATGTAGTATTTATAAGAGTATTATGTCTTTTAACGTGGCTAAAATATTTCACTTGCCTCTTTTTTATTTCTTTCATCAACTCTCTTTTCATTGCCAGATTTTCTAGAAGCTCTGTATTTGATTCTCAAATCGCTAGTAATCTTTATTCAGCCCTGATTGTGTATCTGCTTCTGGTGACACTTGCCAGCTGGGACACCGCTGTGACAATATTCAATCAATACGAATTGAAAGAAGGTCTGAAGCAAGCTTAGCTTTTCTGTTCCCCCTTGCTCCACTGGCCTCCGATAAAGAAGCAATTGTTGCAATTAACAAACCCTTGCTTTTATACAGTTCAGTATCAACTATTCTTCTTCCAAGCGTGTCCAGTTAATTCGGTAATCTATGAAAGGGATATGCATGTAAATGAGATGCATGTAGTCGCTGACACTGCGGGATCTGTTTACACCTAGTCCACACCGAGACCACACCTAGCCCACACCGAGACCACACATAGCCCACACCGAGACCACACCTAGCCCACACCAAGCTGATTTACTGATTGTATGCACATTATGGTGTGGGGAGAATACTGGCTGGCTGTATTCACATTCTGGTGTGGGGAGAATACTGGCTGGCTGTATTCACATTCTGGTGTGGGGAGAATACTGGCTGGCTGCATACATATTCTGGTGTGGGGAGAATACTGGGTGAATATATGCACATTCAGGTTTGAGGAGAATATTTGTCCATTCACGATTTTCTTTAAATCTCTGAAACTGACTTTGGCAAATAGATATTATAACAGGAGCCTGTCAGTATATGACAGTGATGGAAGTACTCTGTGGCAAGTGGTGATGTTGCCAACAATGGGATAAGGCTCAAGACACACAAGCAGGCGTGGAAGACAGCAACAGTCACAGTCATGAAAGGTGGGCCAACGGGCTGACAGACAGACATTTAGGCAGATAAAATAGACAGAAATAGGCCGGGCGGGCAGGCGGACAGGCAGGCAGGCAGGCAGGCAGGCAGGCAGGCAGGCAGGCAAGCAGGCAGGCAGGCAGACAGACAGACAGACAGACAGACAGATAGATAGATAGATAGATAGATAGATAGATAGATAGATAGATAGATAGATAGATAGATAGATAGATAGATAGATAGATAGATAGATAGATTTAGGTCACACACTCTACAGCTTGCTGTATAATGGGGTGTACGATTTAAACTAATAAAAGAACTGACGATGTCAATCAACGTGTGGCAACTTACTGGCACGCCGCCTACAGTGTTCTTTGATGCTCAGCTTGTGGGCACAGAGCGAAAATGAAATCCTATACCATGTCGTTTACAACACTATGCTTTCATTGGTTAATAAACACATCACGTGGGCTTCCTAAGAAAGAGACACAGTGTGGGGTGGTGGCAGTGATTGGCTTTGGAAACTAGAATGAGATAAGGGGCAAATTAGGCCGAGAAAGCAACGATGTAATAAATTATATCCAGTCCTAACAGTCTGGCTGTGGAGGAGAGAAGCGTTGATGCAAATCGTGTTCTTGTTGCTGCTCTGTTGCTGCTGTTGCATAAACCTCATGGGATTTGGAATGCAGTGTTCACTCGTCTAGGATTTGAAGGATTTGGATGTAATGATTTTATTCCACCCCTTAGGAAAGCAATACAGTCATTACAAGCATGCTAATGAGCTCTGCAAGCGTGAGTGCAAGACGGTGGTGTTGACTGTCTACCATCATCGTGGGCAGTTACTGTAATTCTTGTGCAGTCTGGCAGCAAGTGTGTAGTCGGCGGCAATCTTCAACACCATAGTCCATCCGCCCTTTCTTAGTCACACTAGTGCCGGCCGTGTGGAGATGAAGAGAGGTCTAGGTCACCATAAACCTCGATCTTGACAGTTCGGAATCTCCATAACCTAAACCAAATGATTACAACTCGGTGATTTAGCTTGTAGTCAAATGTTATTGTATTTGTACTTAACTGTTATTTGGTTTGTAGTCAGTTGTTATTTGGTTTGTAGTCGCTTGTTATTTGGTTTGTAGTCACTTGTTATTTGGTTTGTAGTCACTTGTTATTTGGCTTGTAGTCACTTGTTATTTGGTTTGTAGTCACTTGTTATTTGGCTTGTAGTCACTTGTTATTTGGTTTGTAGTCACTTGTTATTTGATTTGTAAAACAAAAATAATAATAACGAGCGGGGACGTGCTGTGGGTACATGCAGTGCTAGGACCACCGCATTTCTGGGGGTGAGTGCACGAAGCAATAGGTGGTGCTAGGACCACCGCATTTCTGGGGGTGAGTGCACGAAGCAATAGGTGGTGCTAGGACCACCGCATTTCTGGGGGTGAGTGCACGAAGCAATAGGTGGTGCTAGGACCACCACATTTCTGGGGGTGAGTGCACGAAGCAATAGGTGGTGCTAGGACCATCACATTTCTGGGGGTGAGTGCACGAAGCAATAGGTGGTGCTAGGGCACTACATTTCTGGGGGTGAGTGCACGAAGCAATAGTTGGTGCTAGGACCATCACATTTCTGGGGGTGAGTGCACGAAGCAATAGGTGGTGCTAGGACCACCGCATTTCTGGGGGTGAGTGCACGAAGCAATAGTTGGTGCTAGGACCATCACATTTCTGGGGGTGAGTGCACGAAGCAATAGGTGGTGCTAGGACACTACATTTCTGGGGGTGAGTGCACGAAGCAATAGTTGGTGCTAGGACCATCACATTTCTGGGGGTGAGTGCACGAAGCAATAGTTGGTGCTAAGACCATCACATTTCTGGTGGTGAGTGCACGAAGCAATAGTTGGTGCTAGGACACTACATTTCTGGGGGTGAGTGCACGAAGCAATAGTTGGTGCTAGGACCACCACATTTCTGGGGGTGAGTGCACGAAGCAATAGTTGGTGCTAGGACACCACATTTCTGGGGGTGAGTGCACGAAGAAATAGGTGGTGCTAGGACCATCACATTTCTGGGGGTGAGTGCACGAAGCAATAGTTGGAGCTAGGACCATCACATTTCTGGGGGTGAGTGCACGAAGCAATAGTTGGTGCTAGGACCATCACATTTCTGGGGGTGAGTGCACGAAGCAATAGGTGGTGCTAGGACACCACATTTCTGGGGGTGAGTGCACGAAGAAATAGGTGGTGCTAGGACCATCACATTTCTGGGGGTGAGTGCACGAAGCAATAGTTGGTGCTAGGACCATCACATTTCTGGGGGTGAGTGCACGAAGCAATAGTTGGTGCTAGGACCATCACATTTCTGGGGGTGAGTGCACGAAGCAATAGGTGGTGCTAGGACACTACATTTCTGGGGGTGAGTGCACGAAGCAATAGTTGGTGCTAGGACCATCACATTTCTGGGGGTGAGTGCACGAAGCAATAGTTGGTGCTAGGACCATCACATTTCTGGTGGTGAGTGCACGAAGCAATAGTTGGTGCTAGGACCACCACATTTCTGGGGGTGAGTGCACGAAGCAATAGTTGGTGCTAGGACCACCACATTTCTGGGGGTGAGTGCACGAAGCAATAGTTGGTGCTAGGACACCACATTTCTGGGGGTGAGTGCACGAAGAAATAGGTGGTGCTAGGACCATCACATTTCTGGGGGTGAGTGCACGAAGCAATAGTTGGTGCTAGGACCATCACATTTCTGGGGGTGAGTGCACGAAGCAATAGTTGGTGCTAGGACCATCACATTTCTGGGGGTGAGTGCACGAAGCAATAGGTGGTGCTAGGACACCACATTTCTGGGGGTGAGTGCACGAAGAAATAGGTGGTGCTAGGACCATCACATTTCTGGGGGTGAGTGCACGAAGCAATAGTTGGTGCTAGGACCATCACATTTCTGGGGGTGAGTGCACGAAGCAATAGTTGGTGCTAGGACCATCACATTTCTGGGGGTGAGTGCACGAAGCAATAGGTGGTGCTAGGACACCACATTTCTGGGGGTGAGTGCACGAAGAAATAGGTGGTGCTAGGACCATCACATTTCTGGGGGTGAGTGCACGAAGAAATAGGTGGTGCTAGGACCATCACATTTCTGGGGGTGAGTGCACGAAGAAATAGGTGGTGCTAGGACCATCACATTTCTGGGGGTGAGTGCACGAAGAAATAGGTGGTGCTAGGACCATCACATTTCTGGGGGTGAGTACACGAAGAAATAGGTGGTGCTAGGACACTACATTTCTGGGGGTGAGTGCACGAAGCAATAGGTGGTGTTAGGACACTACATTTCTGGGGGTGAGTGCACGAAGCAATAGTTGGTGCTAGGACCATCACATTTCTGGGGGTGAGTGCACGAAGAAATAGGTGGTGCTAGGACCATCACATTTCTGGGGGTGAGTGCACGAAGCAATAGTTGGTGCTAGGACACTACATTTCTGGGGGTGAGTGCACGAAGCAATAGTTGGTGCTAGGACCATCACATTTCTGGGGGTGAGTGCACGAAGCAATAGTTGGTGCTAGGAGACTACATTTCTGGGGGTGAGTGCACGAAGAAATAGTTGGTGCTAGGACACTACATTTCTGGGGGTGAGTGCACGAAGAAATAGGTGGCTAGTCTAGTTATGTAGCTTGTAGTCAGTTGTTGTTATTACCTTATCACATAACAATGAAAAAGATTACGTCGTTACATTGCTGTCCGACACGGCAAACAAAGCAACGTCCGCGCGATCTTGGAGGTCTCCAAGATCTATCCAAGGATTCAGTAGTGTTTACGAAAGGTTACTTGTGATGTAAACACTGAAAGTACAATAAATGAACGAAAACATATGGACACACTCTGTATTGTGAAGACTGTAAAGCGTTCTGTTTGCAAATTTCGTCTCTTTAGACAGGCCAGCGGACATAAACCTTTGGCAAACCAGCGGAAGGAAGAGGAAACCACCGTTGTACTTCCTGGTACATTGTGACTCAATCGATATAACGAGGAAAAACTCGACAACTGGCGATCACGGTGGGAATAGAGCAATGGGATTACAAAGTGATAAAAACCTGGATGGTTTGATCACATGGTGTATTCGGGACTAGAACACAGACCTGACCCGAACCGAAACTGGTGATCATGTGAGATGGCGAACTGTGACCGACCACGATTATAGGCATGGCACGTGGTGATGATGATAAAGGTAAAAACGCGGAGATAAAACACAAGTTTGAAAACCGCTAACCTAAAACCCAAAACAACGCATGCATAAGTGCGAATGAGTTATTGGCTAAGTAGTTAAGAAATGCATGCCTGCTCCTATAGTTTCTCACACAATCGTTGAGCTTTCCCCGTACTTTATTGGTAAGTGATCGATGACATTTCTATCGTTGACTGACTGACATTTAACACTGCGTACTTATACCAACTGACTGTATCTTCGCGTTATTCTCATTATGCCTGAAATCACCACATGAAAAAAAAAAACTGCTTCAAAACATCACAAGCCTGATAGAAATTATTAAACCAACTTACGGGTTTTGCTTCTCTCTTGCAAGGCGGTGTCAAGGTTGCAGATCTCGCAGTATCAATGAAGTGAACTTTTTTCCAGATACGCTGGGAGAAAGTGAGCTATTGGGCACTGAGGGGGTGCGCGCGTGAAACTCTACACAAAACGCGCGTTACCATTTGGCGCTAACTGTGGCTAAATGTGCACAGCTGTGTACTTGTTTGTCTCAACCTTGAACACGCGTCTGCTAAAATTGTATGCTGGCGGAGGGAGTCAGCAACAAAAAAATAGAATTAGAACAAATCTTGGACCAAGAAAAAGTAAGCATATGTTGCTTGCAAGAAACTCACCTCAATGAAAATATAGCCTTCAAAATCAGAGGCTACCAGTGTTACCGATCTGACCGAAAGAACAGGCGAAAAGGTGGGATACTGACCCTTGTAAGAAATAACATCATGGCTTCCCAAATCAAAGTCTACATGGAAGGGGCTGAGTATCAGACACTTAAACTTAAGACAGGTAATACAGATCTACATCTGATCAACTACTACTGTCCAAGTGACCGCCCACAGGCACTGGACACTCTACCACTAAAAGAAAAAATGATTGTGTGTGGCGATTTCAACAGCCAATCGCAGAGCTGGGGCTATGATCACATGGACCAGAGAGGAGAGAGACTAGAAGACTGGCAAGATGAGAATAGATTCATGTTGATTAACAAGCCGTCCGACCCACATACTTTCTACTCGAGATCATGGCACTCTACAACTACACCTGACCTGGCTTTTCATTCACCAGACCTGGAGTGGAACATTACACGAACTGTTGGGAAACAACTTGGTGGCAGTGACCATCGGCCAGTCTTTCTAACCGTAGAAAATGAGCTTGTAAGTGAAAGCAGCACCCTCTCGAGGTGGAACTACAAGAAAGCAGACTGGGCAATGTACAAGCATCGCACCAGCATACTGGTTAGAAACCTGAACACTGAGAAAGACATAAATAAAGCAGTTGAAGAGTTTGGGAAATGCATACTACAGGCAGCGCGAGAAACAGTACCAAGAGGAGCCCGTAAACAATATAAACCCTACTGGAGTAGTGAACTGGAACAGTTGCATAATGATGTTGAAGTGTGTAGAAAGCAAGCAGAGGCCACACCCAGCCAAGAGCACCACAATAAATTCCAGCATGCAAAAGCCAAATTTCAAAGGGCCAAGCTGCAGGCTAGACGGAAAAGCTGGCAGGAGAAAACGGAGTCTCTGAACTTTGAAAGAGACACAAGGAAATTGTGGAAGCTAATAAAACAGCTTAATGACGAGGGCACAGGGAGAAACTCAAAAATTGCACTACATAAAGATGGAAAAATCTTAACAAGAAAGCAAGCAGCTGACCATTTTGCGGACTCGTTCGCACAAGATAGCAATATCAAAATTAGTCCAGAGAAACAACAAGAGATTCGAGAAAAACGACAACATACAGGACAGAAGGAAATAGTACATGAGGTTCTGGAGGCACCCATCACAATCAGCGAACTGGAGCTAGCCATATCAAAACTGAAAATGAGAAAGTCACCAGGAGCTGATGGTATCTCCAATGAAATGATCAGGAACCTAGGAACAGAGGCCAAAACAAAGCTGTTGCAGATCTTCAATAACAGCTGGACTTTAGGCAGTGTTCCACAAGCCTGGAGAGAAGCAATCATGATACCCCTCCTAAAATCAGGGAAAGATGGTTCCATTGCCTCTAGCTACAGACCAATTAGCCTCACCAGCTGTCTCTGCAAAACACTGGAGCGCATCATCAATCACAGACTGCAGTGGTACATTGAAAGTAAAAACATCCTTGTGCCACAGCAGGCTGGCTTTAGGCAGTGCTACTCTACGGAAGATCAGACAACCTACCTCTCTCAAGAAATTGAGGATGCATTCCAAGAGAAGAAGCTGGTGCTTGCGGCATGGATAGATCTGAAGAAAGCCTTTGACAAAGTCTGGAAAGAAGGTCTGATGAAGAAACTGAGAAACTGCAAAGTCAATGGAAGAATGTACAAATGGGTGAAAGCATACTTGCACAACAGAAGAGCCCGAGTACAGATAGACGGACTCAAGAGCAAGAAAGTACTACTGCGTCACGGTGTCCCCCAGGGCGGAGTCTTGTCTCCCACACTTTTTCTAATCTTCATCAATGATCTTGTTGCTCACCTACCGCATGGAATTAAAGCGGCAATGTACGCCGATGACCTGGTTCTATGGAGCACAAATGAATATGCATCAGTGGCCACCAGATTGCTACAAAGAGCTGTAGATACATTTGCTGCATGGGCAAATAGATGGTGTGTCAGCATAAACACTGACAAGTGCAGCACCACCCTATTTACCCTCTCTCCAAAACAAAAGGCAGGGATCATCCAGATAAATGGAACACCCCTAAGAGAAGATAAAGAACCAACATACCTTGGAGTAACATTTGATGGCAAGCTGACATGGAGAAAGCACATCAACAAAGCAGTAGCAAAAGCCAGAAGGAAAATAGCCATCCTGAGAAAGCTAAGTGGAACCACATGGGGAGCCAGTACGAAAATACTTAGCAAAGTTTACCAACAGAGCATACGACCACACCTGGAATATGGGTCAACTGCGTGGTGTTCAGCATCAAATACCACACTACAAGAGCTGGACAAGGTGCAAAATCAAGCACTTAGAGTCACTACAGGAGGGATGAGATCAACCCCTATAGTGGAAATGGAGAAGATGGGGAGGACACAGGCACTGAGTGAGCGCAGAGATACGAAAACGCTAATACAAGCAGAAAAGTTCCTCAGCTTGCCAGGCCACCCTATGAAGAACAGATTTGAAAACCTAGCTATGGGGCGGTTGAAAAGAAGTAGTTTTATCCACCAGGCCAAACGACTCTGCAGAGAAACCACTGATCTGCCCACAGTTGGTATCCCCCTAACAACTATTCCAGAGCGAACTCCATGGAAAGATGAGCATAGACTATCGTTACAAATCCAGACAAAAGTGAGAGGAATATTTGACAAGGAAGAACAGAACAGTGTGCAGCGCAGAACAGCCACTCTCAGCTTCCTTGATGAAGAATACCCACAGGACCTCTGGATCCGAGTCTACACAGATGGGTCAGCACAAAATGCTGTTCGAAATGGAGGAGCGGGAGTGTACATAGAATACCCAAATAATACTAGGGACACAGCCAGAGTACCGACAGGAAAGTACTGCCATAACTATGATGCCGAAATTGAGGCAATCAAGATAGCAACAGAGAAATTACTAAATAACAGCAATGGTACACAACCTGTGGTGCTACTAACAGATGCAAAATCAGTACTCGAGGCGCTCCTCTCTGGGAAATTGCCAGTACTAAGGACACTACTTTCTGAACTTAGCAGTCAGCATAAAGTCACCATACAGTGGATACCATCCCACTGTGGAGTACCCGGAAACGACAGAGCTGATCAATTGGCTAAGGAAGGAGCCAAAGAGGAACAGCCTGATGTGCCCGTTACATACCACCAAAAGAAAAGAATGATCAAATCAGTCAGAAAGCCACCAAAACCTGCTCAAGATGACTACCACATTATGGACAGACCAGAACAAGTCATTATTCTGCGCCTCAGAACAGGACACAATAGATTACGCAACCACATGTATACAAAATTCAAGATTGGTGAAACAGCCATGTGCACATGTGGATTGGCGTCGCAGACAGCAGAGCACATACTCCAAGACTGCCCAAAATATAACATATCTAGGCAAACCTTCTGGCCTAGAGAGACGACAGTGGAAGATAAACTCTATGGACCACTGTGTGAACTGAAAAAAACAGTTCAATTCATGCAAGAGACGACATTGCAGATATAGACATATTTCAAGCGAACGAAAGAAGAAGAAGAAGTATGCTGGCCTTGTGGTAATAAGGGGTCGAAGCAGACTACATAAATGGGTTCAATATACATACAGTTCTTCTTCTTCTTCTTCTTCTTCTTCTTCTTCTTCTTCTTCTTCTTCTTCTTCTTTTTCTTCTTCTTCTTCTTCTTCTTCTTCTTCTTCTTCTTCTTCTTCTTCTTCTTCTTCTTCTTCTTCTTCTTCTTCTTCTTCTTCTTCTTCTTCTTCTTCTTCTTCTTCTTCTTCTTCTTCTTCTTCTTCTTCTTCTTCATCTACTACTACTGCCCTTTACACCCCCAGTGGAGCAAAGTCCTCAACCAACTCGCGCCTAGCGATCCTAATCTCTGCTATTTCTGATAGTTCCATCCACGTCCTTCCCAAATTATTCCATCCATCCATCATGTGCCACGCCGATAAGCCTGGGCGGTCATGTTTCGCCGTTTCACTCGATCACCAGAGTCGTGAATCAGCTCAGCGTTCTTGTCTCGACCATGCCACATGGCCCAGCCATCCATCCTGGGATTTACTTCTCTGTCTTTCTTTTGTTCTCTTCCCCTCGATTTTGCCAGGTGTCACCAGGTTCTTCAATTTATTTCTTCTCATGACATGCCGAAAAATGTTGATTGTCCTTGTCTAATTTCCCTAATCATGTTACGATTTTCATTTGTTCCTTGAAGGAATTGTTCATTGGTTTTTCTATCTGTCCATGGTATTCTTTGCATTTTCCCCAGAAACCACATTTCCACAGCCATTAGATATTGTTTCCAGCTTGTCCACGCTTCACATCCATACAAAAGTGCGGGTTCTATGTAGCACCTCAACACTATTTTTCTCATTGCAATTGTCATCTTTTTATTGCTCAGAATGTTTTTCATCTTGCTAAAAGCTACCTTCGCCATGGCGATTCTTGCTCTAATCTTTTCAAGGCATCTCCCGTCAGATGTTATGACTGCTCCGAGATAATTGTACCGATTTACATGTTTAAGAATATTACCATTCACTTGTATATTACAATGTGATATTTCTTTCGTCCTAGTGACGACCATAATCTGTGTCTTTTTACAATTCTTCTTCTTCTTTTTCTTCTGCGTTCATCCGGACCTTTTTTTCGGACGTGATTGCGTTGTGCCTGTTTATAGCAGAGCTGCGTTCTTGCGCCCTTAGGCCGACACATCCGACTTCTGCGGGCATTTGTTGACAGGGTTAACCTTCCCGGTTCTTACAATTCAATTTTAACCCTAGTTGTTCACTGCATGCAAGAAACGCATCTACTAAATGTTGCAGATCTAGCTCATTGTCTGCAATCAATACTATATCATCTGCATATCTAATATTATTGATGGTTCGTCCCCCAATTTATCATTCCTTTCATATCTTCTAGATTTCTGAAAATATTTTCACTGTACACAAAGTGATATACGAGTAAATGGGCACATTCTTAAGCAAGTGAATCGATATAATTATCTCGGAACAGTCATAACATCTGAAGGGAGATGCCTTGAAGATATTAGAACAAGAATCGCCATGGAGAAAGTAGCCTTTTGCAAGATGAAAAACATACTGACCAATAAAACAATATATCAACTGAAACAAGAAAAAGAGTGTTGAGATGCTATATAGAACATGTACATTTATATGGATGTGAGGCGTGGACAATGAGCAGACAAGCTAAAAAAAACAGCTGATGGCTGTGGCAACGTGGTTTCTGAGGAAAATGCAAAGAATACCATGGGCAGGCAGAAAAACCAATGAACAAGTCCTTCAAGAAACAAATGAAGATCGTAAACTGATTAGAGTCATTAGACGTCGACAGTCAACATTTTTTGGGCATGTTATGAGAAGAAGTTGCTTGGAAAATTTGGTGACAACTGGCAAGATCGAAGGGAAGAGGCCAAGGGGAAGACCGAGAGGTAAATACCTGGATGGCTTAGCCACGTGGCATGGTCGAGACAGGAACACGGAGATGATCCACGACTCTGGTGATCGAGTGAGATGGCAGAACATGACCGCTCACGCTTATCGGCGTGGCACATGATGGATGGATGGATGGATGGATGGATGGATGGATGGATGGATGGATGGATGGATGGATGGATGGATGGATGGATGGATGGACAGGGCGAAAAATATCTGGGGACAAATACACATTCCTGTCTCACACCTCTCTTAACTCTTAATAGGCTGATAGTGACCTACTTCATTATCAATACTGATGGCAGTTTGTTGTTTAGAAATATATCTTTTTTTACAAGTCTAAGATCTTTCCTACTAATTTTTAGATCTGCAAGCATCTTTATCATGTTGACATGTCTTACTCAATCGAAAGCCTTTGTGTAGTCAATAAAGCAAAGATGTAGATCTTTGTTTACTTCTATACTTCAATTACTGTTCTCAGCATATACATAGCATTTACATTCTTTACAGAGTGATACTGTCATTTACACAGATGAGTCTGTTATTCGACAAGTGAGAAGTTCATGGGCGTTACGGCTCAGGCCGGGGGGAGAATTGTGAAGGAAGATTCTGGTGCTTTTGTTGTGACCACAAGTAACCTGACTATCAAAGTCATGGCAGTAAGTAAAGCAATATCATGGTTCGAGACACAGACATTCACTCGGGCGTGTGTTCTTAGTGACTGAGTATGCTCAGGAATATAGATATGGGGTGGATCCGAAGTGAGTGGTTGCTGTCTCTGGAGCGGTGCCATGGCATGCTTGTGTACAGGGAAATTAGCCGGCTGACGAGCTTGCAGATAAAGCTACTGTGGAAGGTGGACGAGCCATGGACCAGGCTGACATTCTAAATGCTCTGCGAGAAGTAAGTCGTTTGCGAGAACCAAATGATGACTGTGACTCTACAACCATGATTAGGTTGCGAGAATAGCAAGTTAAAATAAGTGTGGCCTAACAAGAACACTACGCAGGAAGCCAAAGAAAATTAATAAGCCAACACAGAACTAGTTTCGTTAGTCGCAACTTGCTGCGGGATTTGCTGAGGGGAACCGAGCACTTATGGACTGAATGGTTCAATGTGCAATGAGGATGATCTGTCGAATAACTAACTAACTAACTAAACTAAACTAACTAACTAACTAACTAACTAAACTAAACTAAACTAACTAACTAACTAACTAACTAACTACTAACTAAACTATCTAACTAGCTAACTAACTAACTAACTAACTAACTAAACTAAACTAACTAACTAACTAAACTAAACTAACTAAACTAACTAACTAACTAACTAACTAAACTAACTAACTAGCTAACTAACTAACTAACTAACTAACTAACTAAACTAAACTAACTAACTAACTAAACTAAACTAACTAACTAACTACCTAACTAAACTAACTAGCTAGCTAACTAACTAACTAACTAACTAACTAACTAGCTAACTAACTAACTAACTAACTAACTAGCTAGCTAGCTAGCTAGCTAACTAAACTAAACTAAACTAACTAACTAACTAACTAACTAAACTAAACTAACTAACTAACTAAACTAAACTAACTAACTAACTAACTAACTAAACTAACTAGCTAGCTAACTAACTAACTAACTAACTAAACTAACTAGCTAGTTAACTAACTAACTAACTAGCTAGCTAGCTAACTAACTAAACTAAACTAACTAACTAACTAACTAACTAAACTAAACTAAACTAACTAACTAACTAACTAACTACTAACTAAACTAACTAACTAGCTAACTGACTAACTAACTAACTAACTAAACTAAACTAACTAACTAACTAACTAACTAAACTAACTAACTAACTAACTAACTAACTAAACTAAACTAAACTAACTAACTTACTAAACTAAACTAACGAACTAACTAACTAAACTAACTAGCTAGCTAACTAACTAACTAACTAACTAACTAACTAGCTAACTAACTAACTAACTAACTAACTAGCTAGCTAGCTAGCTAACTAAACTAAACTAAACTAACTAACTAACTAAACTAAACTAACTAACTAACTAAACTAAACTAACTAACTAACTAAACTAACTAGCTAGCTAACTAACTAATTAACTAACTAAACTAACTAGCTAGTTAACTAACTAACTAACTAAGTAACTAGCTAGCTAGCTAACTAACTAAACTAAACTAACTAACTAACTAACTAAACTAAACTAACTAACTAACTAACTAACTAAACTAAACTAAACTAACTAACTAACTAACTAACTACTAACTAAACTAACTAACTAGCTAACTAACTAACTAACTAACTAACTAACTAACTAACTAAACTAAACTAACTAACTAACTAACAAAACTAAACTAACTAACTAACTAACTAACTAAACTAACTAACTAGCTAACTAACTAACTAACTAACTAACTAACTAACTAACTAAACTAAACTAACTAACTAACTAAACTAAACTAACCTAACTAACTAACTAACTAACTAACTAACTAACTAAACTAAACTAAACTAACTAACTAACTAACTAACTAAACTATCTAACTAGCTAACTAACTAACTAACTAACTAACTAAACTAAACTAAACTAACTAACTAACTAAACTAAACTAACTAAACTAACTAACCAACTAACTAACTAAACTAACTAACTAGCTAACTAACTAACTAACTAAACTAAACTAACTAACTAACTAAACTAAACTAACTAACTAACTACCTAACTAAACTAACTAGCTAGCTAACTAACTAACTAACTAACTAGCTAGCTAACTAACTAACTAACTAACTAACTAGCTAGCTAGCTAGCTAACTAACTAAACTAAACTAAACTAACTAACTAACTAACTAAACTAAACTAACTAACTAACTAAACTAAACTAACTAACTAACTAAACTAACTAGCTAGCTAACTGACTAACTAACTAACTAAACTAACTAGCTAGTTAACTAACTAACTAGCTAGCTAGCTAACTAACTAAACTAAACTAACTAACTAACTAACTAACTAACTAAACTAAACTAACTAACTAACTAAACTAAACTAAACTAACTAACTAACTAACTAACTACTAACTAAACTAACTAACTAGCTAACTAACTAACTAACTAACTAACTAAACTAAACTAAACTAACTAACTAACTAACTAACTAAACTAAACTAACTAACTAACTAACTAACTAAACTAACTAACTAACTAACTAAACTAAACTAAACTAACTAACTTACTAAACTAAACTAACTAACTAACTAACTAACTAAACTAACTAGCTAGCTAGCTAACTAACTAACTAACTAACTAACTAGCTAACTAACTAACTAACTAACTAACTAGCTAGCTAGCTAGCTAACTAAACTAAACTAAACTAACTAACTAACTAAACTAAACTAACTAACTAACTAAACTAAACTAACTAACTAACTAAACTAACTAGCTAGCTAACTAACTAACTAACTAACTAAACTAACTAGCTAGTTAACTAACTAACTAACTAACTAACTAGCTAGCTAGCTAACTAACTAAACTAAACTAACTAACTAACTAACTAAACTAAACTAACTAACTAACTAAACTAAACTAAACTAACTAACTAACTAACTAACTACTAACTAAACTAACTAACTAGCTAACTAACTAACTAACTAACTAAACTAAACTAAACTAACTAACTAACTAACTAAACTAAACTAACTAACTAACTAACTAACTAAACTAACTAACTAGCTAACTAACTAACTAACTAACTAACTAACTAAACTAAACTAACTAACTAACTAAACTAAACTAACTAACTAACTAACTAACTAAACTAACTAGCTAACTAACTAACTAACTAAACTAACTAGCTAGTTAACTAACTAACTAACTAACTAACTAACTAACTAACTAGCTAGCTAACTAACTAACTAAACTAAACTAACTAACTAACTAACTAACTAACTAAACTAAACTAACTAACTAACTAACTAAACTAAACTAACTAACTAACTAAACTAAACTAACTAACTAAAATAAACTAGCTAGCTAACTAACTAACTAACTAACTAACTAGCTAACTAGCTAGCTAGCTAACTAACTAAACTAAACTAACTAACTAACTAACTAAACTAGCTAACTAACTAACTAACTAACTAAACTAACTAACTAGCTAACTAACTAACTAACTAACTAACTAACTAAACTAACTAACTAAACTAAACTAACTAACTAACTAACTAAACTAACTAGCTAGCTAACTAACTAACTAACTAACTAGCTAACTAACTAACTAACTAGCTAGCTAGCTAGCTAACTAACTAAACTAAACTAAACTAACTAACTAACCTAAACTAACTAACTAACTAACTAAACTAAACTAATTAACTAACTAACTAAACTAACTAGCTAGCTAACTAACTAACTAACTAACTAAACTAACTAACTAGCTAACTAACTAACTAACTAACTAACTAAACTAAACTAACTAACTAACTAAACCAAACTAACTAACTAACTAACTAAACTAACTAGCTAGCTAACTAACTAACTAATTAACTAGCTAACTAACTAACTACCTAGCTAGCTAGCTAACTAAACTAAACTAACTAACTAACTAACTAACTAACTAACTAAACTAGCTAACTAACTAACTAACTAACTAACTAGCTAGCTAGCTAACTAACTAACTAACTAACTAACTAGCTAACTAACTAACTAACTAACTAACTAGATAGCTAGCTAGCTAACTAACTATACTAAACTAACTAACTAACTAACTAAACTAGCTAACTAACTAACTAACTAACTAAACTAACTAACTAACTAACTAAACTAGCTAACTAACTAACTAACAAACTAACTAACTAACTAACTAAACTAACTAACTAACTAACTAACTAATCTAGCTAACTAACTTACTAACTAACTAACTAACTAACAAACAAACAAACAAACTAACTAACTAACTAACTAACTAACTTAACTAACTAACTAACTAACTAACTAACTAAACTAACTAACTAACTAACTAAACTAAACTAAACTAAATTAAACTAAACTAAACTAACTAAACTAACTAAACTAACTAAACTAACTAACTACCTAACTACCTAACTAACTAACTAACTAACTTAACTAACTAACTAACTAACTAAACTAACTGTCACACGTTTTCTTGATGATAATATCACGAAGTTCTTACAATGATATGCTCATGATATTATTGTGTGATGGTCGTTGTCTAGGTAACGATACTCATGGTGTGTCAATGGAGATATCTGTCTTGCAATGTAACTCACCCCCGCAGTGCATATTCACCAGTCATGAAACAAGATTCAGTTGGCGCACATAATCCTTTATTACAGAAATAACACAAGACTCACGGAACATATGTATATATCCAGAAACAATGTAATCCATAGATTAGAAATATCCTCCTCACAATTTAACCAGCACACATCAATGCCTTCTCACGGCCTGCTTCTTATCAACTCCACAAGACAGGTAATCCAGCTACTATCCACGGCTGGATCTCCCACAATACAACCCACACCTTGGGTTGGAGCCACTGCTCAACTATGCAACCCACTCTGGGTTTAGGCCTACACTCGCTACAGAACCCACTCTGGTTCAGGCCTGTCTTCACAACTCGGAGAACAACACAACACGGAGCTCTCTCTTAAACGACCTGACCCGCAGTCGGTCTCTTCTCTCACTCAGACTACCGATCAGTTCGGCATCTACACATCAACTCTCCTGAAGTCCCTTGACTTCACACAAAACTAGACTGTCCTTCCCCCATCCCCTGGTGTCCACACTCACCCTTCCCATTATTTCTAAGGACTGGCTGTTTACTCATAGCCAGGTCAGTCACTTTACTGTCTCCCACTTTCATCTCCATTCTTTCTCATGCCCGGTCACTCAACTCACTGTCAATGACCCAGGCTTATGTCACTAACTAACTAACTAAACTAACTAAACTAACTAAACTAACTAAACTAAACTAAACTAACTAAACTAACTAAACTAACTAACTAACTACCTAACTACCTAACTAACTAACTAACTAACTAACTAACTAACTAACTAACTAACTAACTAACCAACCAACCAAATTATTCATCCATCCCTAATTCTCTTCTAGGTGCGCGTTTAGGTTGCCCTCTATTTGGTTGGTCCTGTTGGAGAAGGGGCTTTCTAGTTATAGAATTATCGTGTTTTCTCAGCGCTAGTATGCGACCTTACTGTCAGTCGTGTTTTCTCAGCGCTAGTATGCGACCTTACTGTCAGTCGTGTTTTCTCAGCGCTAGTATGCGACCTTACTGTCGGTCGTGTTTTCTCAGCGCTAGTATGCGACCTTACTGTCGGTCGTGTTTTCTCAGCGCTAGTATGCGACCTTACTGTCGGTCGTGTTTTCTCAGCGCTAGTATGTGACCTTACTGTCAGTCGTGTCTTTTCAGAGCTAGTATGCGACAGTTAATCTCACTGACGGCCGTGTCTTCTTAGCGCAAGTATGTGACAATTAACCTTACTGTCGGTCGTGTTTTCTCAGCGTTAGTATGCGACAATTAACCTTACTGTTGGTCGTGTCTTCTCAGCGCTAGTATGCGACAATTAACCTTACTGTCGGTCGTGTCTTCTCAGCCAGTGTATGCATGCGACAATTAACCTCATTGTCGGCCGTGTCTTCTCAGCGCTAGTATGCGACAATTAACCTCACTGTCTGTCGTGTTTTCTCAGCGCAAGTATCCGACAGTTGACCTTACTGACGTCTACATCTGGCATGTCATCCTTCAGATAATCGAGCTAGTTTCGGCGTCAACGACGCTGGTTTACGTTGCCCGCTGTTTACGAGATGAAGACGTGGGGACTGGTCATGACTTGGTGTCATCCTGTTAGAGAACACACTCATTAAGACGCGGGGACTGGTCATGACTTGGTGTCATCCTGTTAGAGAACACACTCATGAAGACGCGGGGACTGGTCATGACTTGGTCTCATCCTGTTAGAGAACACACTCATTAAGACACGGGGACTGGCCATGACTTGGTCTCATCCTGTTAGAGAACACACTCATTAAGACGCGGGGACTGGTCATGACTTGGTGTCATCCTGTTAGAGAACACACTCATGAAGACGCGGGGACTGGTCATGACTTGGTCTCATCCTGTTAGAGAACACACTCATTAAGACACGGGGACTGGCCATGACTTGGTCTCATCCTGTTAGAGAACACACTCATTAAGACACGGGGACTGGCCATGACTTGGTCTCATCCTGTTAGAGAACACACTCATTAAGACACGGGGACTGGCCATGACTTGGTCTCATCCTGTTAGAGAACACACTCATTCTGACCCTTTTGAAGTGTTTCTCCGGAGAGGTATTCAAACTGTGGGTATTGCTAACCTACAATCGCCAGTGGAAACTGTTGTGGCTCTTACACCCAACCGAAACGTCTAGTCCAAATGGTTGCAATGAGAATATTTGTAAAAGCTATATGATGATGATGATATTAATTAATGCTCCTGAGCTCCAGCGACGACACACCGAAGTCTCGGGAGAACCTGCGCTAACATACCAGGACACCGGATATGGTTGGCTACACTTCACACTGCCCTGCCAACCCTCCACTAACGACAGAACCAACAAGCAATGGAGGCAGCAATCATCATCAAGTGCCTTGGCGACTGGTAGGGTGATCATGCTGCTCCATATCTTTATTTTCCTATAGTATGTATCAACTTATGCTCTGACATCCTTCCATAGTTAGTTAATTGCTTATCCCTCACATGACGTCGCAGTTAAGGCCATAATTTTTTTTGTCATTTCTTGGGAAGTTTACATTCAGTAGCTTGCCACATCAAACAAGAAATTGGCAGAGAGAATATTAATATATTAGGAATGCGTGAGACGAGATGGAAAGGGGCAGGGATTAAGACAGGAAGATTTTAAAATGATATATTCTGGGGAAGTGGAAAGGCAAAAAGGTGTAGCAATTATCTTGGATAAACGTCAAAATCTGGGCAGTGTCAGACAAGGTTCTTCTGGTGAAGTCAATCGGCAGACCTTTTGACATAAACGTCATTCAAATATATCCCCCAGCAGGAGAAAGCAGTGAAGATAGTGTAGAAGAATTTTAAAATGATATGGAGAATAGTTAGAAAGTTGCATATCCTTTACAGGACGTTGCAGTCAACACCAACATTTTTTGCTGTTGTGATCTTGTAGCAAGTTTATATTTAGTAGCTTGCCATTGCTTTCTGAATGACCGGCACCCACACCATTTTCTAAAACACCAACACAACATGGTCTGCTGCCAAATCATGCGCAGCTGTTTCGAACGTGGGAATGCGGGATCACGAGCTGTGTCTGTAACCCCATTCGCCATGGAGCTGGCTTCTCTCTCTCTCTCTCTCTACATCAAAATAATGAGGAATTTCATAGACAGACCAGGAATATGAATTGGATGTTACGCAGATGATACAGTATTAAGCAACATCCAAGAAGATTATGACATGGAAGAGTCCTGACAGCAGGATTAGAAACCTGATTTATTACTCCCTGATTAACAGAAGGTTCCAAAATGTGTTAACAGTCACAAACAATTCCAAATGCAGTCTGTTACAGTGATCACAGATTGATTACAGGCACATTGAAAGTAAAGTTAAAGAAAGTCAAGTATACACGAGGAAACACTAAATATGACCCGTGTACACTGAAAAATGACAAGGAAATACAAGAGAATTTTAACACGGAAGTAAAGAACAGATTTGATGTATTGTCTGATCTAGAGATCCTATTTCAAGATGTGGATTAACAATGGGAAACACTGAAGAATTCAATCAATTTGGATGCAGAAACCACTGTCCGAAAATTAAAGAAAGTAGGTCATAAGAAAGATCGAGGGGAAGAGAGGCAGACCAAGAGAAATGATGCTGGATGGATTGAGACAGTGGCACGGAGGAATATCAGCAGCACAGTTGATCCAGAAAACCAAAGACCGAGATCTGTGGAGAGCCATGAACGCCTACGCCAGCTGGCAGGCCACTTGATGATGATGATGATGAGGTCATAAGAAATGGATGACTGAAGAAATTTTACGACTAAAGAAAACCAGAAGACAACCAAAATAATCCTGTCAAATATGAAGAGATTCAAAGAAAAGTCAGAACATTATATAAAGAGGCAACAGAATCATGACTTGAGAACAATTGCACAGAAACTGACAAACAACACAACCGTAAAATACCAAATTAATGCACAAAAGAATTCAGGAGCTTCAATTAGCAGACAGGCTGATAAACATCTGATGGCTGTGGAAACGTGGTTTTTGAGGAACATGCAAAGAATACCATGGTCAGACAGAAAAAAGCAATGACCAAGTCCTACAAGAAACAAATGAGACTTAATAATTTAGAAAACTTGGTGACAACTGGCAAGATTGAGGGGAAGAGAACAAGGGGAAGGCAGAAAAGTAAATACCTGGATGGCTTGGCCATGTAGTATGTTCGAGACAAAAACACTGAGCTGATCCACGACTCTAGTGATCACGTGAGATGGCGAAACATGACCGTCTAAGCTTATCAGCATGGCACATGATGATGAGTGTGCCACTGCTTTCTGAACAGCCAGCACTCATACCATTGCATGAAAACTAGTGCAAGGTGATCTGCTGCCAAATCGCCTGCAGCTGTGTTTTGACCATGGTATGTGGGATTACAAATTGCATCCGTATAGAGGAAGCAATAAAGATGGCAAATGTGCTGCCTCAGAATTTTATTTCACATGCTTACAACAGATGCATGTTTAGATGCCTGTACATACAAACATGCACATATACAGTTATACACAAATATTCCTGAATAATGCAGACCTATATTATCAAACGTGCTGAATTTAACTGCTGCAAACTTCGTGTCAGATAAGTACCAAAATTGGCTTACTGAAGAATTGTGTGTGACCAGTTCTTGTGTAAGGAGACTGTGAAATGTGGTTTATGAGATGAATGTTGAGAATGTTTTTGTGAAGAAAACTAACACTAAAGTACTGACAGCCACAGCTGTTACAAGATCACTCATCAAAACAATCAATATAAAAAAGTAAAAATATGGGGTAAGAAGTGGAATGGAGAATTAGCTCTTTGTAGGAAAATAGGCAACAGAAACAGAGAAGCACAGAAAGACATGTGAAAACCGCTAGGCGTTAACAACTTTATCAAAATATCAGGCGACAGAGGAGTGGGAAGTCACGACCGTCAATGTCCGCTCCAGACCTGATGCCTGGCAAGTGAGTTGCGTTCCAGTTTCATCAAGCCTGTGGCTCAGTACATCCAACTGGGATAAGCATTTCTTCAGGTTTATTTTCCCTATGACTGTCTCCAGTCTACCTACTAGACAGCAGGTTTGTGTCTCATTTCATCTGGTTCCTATCCCTTTCCCTGTCTGACATAGGAGACCCTACCAGTAGCTGTGCTACCATCGGCAAAGCTCTTGGGGTCATTAGAACATGCAGGCCAACATACCACTTCAAGGTCAAAACACAATAGAGGGTGAGAAAAGATATTAGCTGAATAAGCAAGGTTCCAAATGTAAACAGCGAGAAAAGTGCTGAATATACAACCTGTGAAACATATCCTACAACGTTGGGTACATCCCAAACTATCACTAGACTTGCTTTGTCAGTTGAAAGATGGCCATGTCAATTGTTGTCAAGAAGATCAGTATTGGGTAGGTGTACATGAGGAAGACATGTTGCATGTGGAAGGACATCAGCAATGGACTGGAAGAAGCCTGTCTGAGTGCACTGGGACAAACAGGCTGGACACTCTCTACCACTTATATACTGGGACAAACAGGCTGGACACTCTCTACCACTTATAGACTGGGACAAACAGGCTGGACACTCTCTACCACTTATATACTGGGACAAACAGGCTGGACACTCTCTACCACTTATATACCAGAGACGTGCGGATATATTTCATTGCATCTGGTTTTACCCCACCTGACTTGGTCTTTGCAGAACAGCGAGCCGCCTGCCAACAGCCTCAGATAGAGAACAGCAAGCCGCCTGCCAACAGCCTCAGATAGAGAACAGCCTCAGATAGAGAACAGCGAGCCGCCTGCCAACAGCCTCAGATAGAGAACAGCGAGCCGCCTGCCAACAGCCTCAGATAGAGAACAGCAAGCCGCCTGCCAACAGCCTCAGATAGAGAACACCAAGCAGCCTGCCAACAGCCTCAGATAGAGAACACCAAGCCGCCTGCCAACAGCCTCAGATAGAGAACAGCCTCAGATAGAGACCACCTCTGCAGCTCCAGAGATGATCCCAGGATCTCCACATAAAACTGTACTTGTGGTCTGAGCGATGCAGCACGAACATGAACTCATGGCCTTCAGAGTTTGAGGCAAATGGTTTTTAACCACAGAAGACAGTACAGTTGATCTTCAATAAGGAGGCATTTTCTCGTCCTCTTGTGTCTTGGGCTGATAATCATCGATCATGATCAGTTGTATACTGAAAGATTGTAGTCATCTTTCATAATTAGACAATTACAATTGCAAGACTAAAATCATCTTCATAATCTGAGTAAGTTGCAAAACTGCAACCATCTTTCACAGTCAGGTGTAAATTGCAACTATCTGATAGTCAGGTGTAAATGTAAACACCACAGCCATCTTGCAAGGTCAAGTGTACATTCCCATGCCCTAGTTGCTTTCATATCCAAACTCTGAATGTCACCTTGTTGGTGGAAGCACAAAACTACAGTATATTTCACAATTCCCAGTGAATTATGCCATCACACGTGTGTGTATTTCAGACACACCAACTGTTCTCATGCTCCTTTCACTTTACCAATAAACAAAACACAAATAGCATGTTTCTTACTCCAATGTCGTATTTTTAATTCTGTTTATTTTTCTGCTTCTGTTTCCAGAAACCATTCAAGAGTACCATCAAATCGCGCGCGCGTGTGCGTCTCTCTATCTGAAGATTTCCCACATTTCTGTCTATAAACATACCCATTGTGGTGTGTGTGTGTGTGTGTGTAGAAATCATCCATATCTGAAAGTACCTATCACTGTTGTCAACAGAAGAACATTGCTGGCAGTGCATGAGTGTTCAGCTGAGCAATACAAACCAGGACTGGCGGTTTGATTTTCTTCAACAAATTCTGCCTATTTTGGTTTGATCATGCGCCTTGAATTACTCGGCCAAAGTTCTCTTCAACATGCCACTGCATGTTAATGTTTCTCAGTAAAGCGACTATCAAAGCTAAATATATATTAGCCAACGGGGTCCTAGCTCAAGGTTTAACTAGACAAATGCACAGGGTGGTCTCAATTTTAGCCACTTAAAACTCTTTCATGTCCCCATAGAAAACAGCAACTGACAACTATAGTGGAGACATAGCGACCCAGAGTTCAAATCCCCAGTAGTGGCAGCACTGCATTGTCTTACCAATATGGCTGTAGAGGTAATCCAGCTTCATAAAATAGGTCACGGGCAGGAACAAGTGTGGGGGAGGGGGGGGGGGGGGGGGGAGAAGAAGAAACAGAAACAGGTCACACCCAACTGATGATGTAACACAAGAAACAAGTGGGGGGAACAGAAACAGGTCACACCCAACTGATGATGTAACACACATGAAGATCTCAGACTTGACACTCTAGTTGTTGGGTTGAGGGATTACCTGTACCGTCATTGTTGTTCAACCACACATGAATGAGGATGGTACATTTCATATTTGAGACATCTGTTAAAACATTGATTATATATTAGCAGATTGTATTCTGACAGTAAAAGCTATGTTATGTTGGTCACCTAGATATCAGAACTATAATGCCAACATACATAATCAATTTATATATACAAATCTCTCAATTATGTTTACAGTACATTAACATTTTGACTTTATGTTTACAATTATTTTAATACAATTAAAACCAACAAAACTAACAAGAGTATGACAGAAAAAGTAAATAGTGAATGTGATATGAAAAGAAATACAGATCCTATTAGAAGAAGAGTACATTCAGAGAGGATACTGTAAGACATGATGCCTGTATCACTTCCCAAAACACTTCCAGATAAAACCACCAACAAAAGACATTCAAAGGACCACCAGCAACAAGCAGTTATCATGTAAATCTACTCTTGAAGATACAATGTATATTTTACATAAAATCATCAAACCTGTTGAACAAGTTATATTACATCATTCAGAAACATAATTTCTGAAACAAATCAAAGCTGAAGAATTAGTGCAAACAGGCAGCTCTACCGTTGCCAGCTTCTACCACAATAAGATGACATTCCACGCATACAAGAAACACAACTCATAAACACAAGCAACTAATGGTTCTCCATTTCCATGGAGCACAAAGGCAAATATATAGGCTATCCACAATATATTCCATCTAAGATATTTCCAAGAACCAAATTTACATAGATAATTCTGTACAGGTATAAAAATGTACACTAGCTTAAATGGAGACAGATTGTACAGGAGATAGTTTGTAGTTATATATCGTGTACAGGAGATTTTACAGTTACATATTGTGTACAGGAGATACAGTTTGTAGAGTTATATATCATGTACAAGAGATACAGTTTGTACAGTTATATATCATGTACAAGAGATACAGTTTGTACAGTTATATATCATGTACAGGAGATACAGTTTGTACAGTTATATATCATGTACAGGAGGTACAGTTTGTACAGTTATATATCATGTACAGGAGATACAGTTTGTAGTTATATATCATGTACAGGAGATAGTTTGTACAGTTATATATCATGTACAGGAGATAGTTTGTAGTTATATATCATGTACAGGAGATACAGTTTGTAGTTATATATCATGTACAGGAGATACAGTTTGTAGTTATATATCATGTACAGGAGATAGTTTGTACAGTTATATATCATGTACAGGAGATAGTTTGTACAGTTATATATCATGTACAGGAGATAGTTTGTACAGTTATATATCATGTACAGGAGATACACTTTGTAGAGTTATATATCATGTACAGGAGATAGTTTGTACAGTTATATATCATGTAGTTATATATCATGTACAGGCGATACACTTTGTAGTCAACCTGAGTTTCAGGAACAAACATTCAGCATCACAATATCACAAAGCCAAGCTGGACTTTCACTGGGCAATTCAGCAAATTTAACACCCACACATGAGAGCTCAGCAGAAGTAATCACTCTCACCTTTACAAATGTAACTGTAGTAAATAAACTTGGCTTTTAATCACAAAACCATTTCTTTCTTTT
Organism: Cepaea hortensis; assembly: GCA_963921405.1. Taxonomy (NCBI): domain Eukaryota; kingdom Metazoa; phylum Mollusca; class Gastropoda; order Stylommatophora; family Helicidae; genus Cepaea; species Cepaea hortensis. Next base: position 72,107,216 of record OY992882.1, read on the forward strand.
TCAAAGTATTTTCTGGCAACACAATAAAATAACCACACATGCATCACTTTATGAGTAATTTTGATATTATTCACACACTTATTTTAAAACAAATGCTGAACTTTGAAAACAAACTGCAAATTCACCCAAACATTTCTACAGACTTGCTTACCACATATCTTGCAACAATACATTCTTTCAAGAATAAATTATTTATCTCTGATATTATATCACAACCTCCCCACAACAGAAAAACATTATGCTTTCAAAACAAGAACAAATACACAAAATGCATAATTTACAAAAGGAAAATCAACCAAATTAGAATTAAAAAAAGAAAGCCAGGCAGCATTAAAATCAACTTTATATGATAAGCATGTTACACCCCCACAATGATGACAATGTATCAAGCATGGCACGGATGGCTAGCACAGCAGAAAAACAATCTTGTCTCCTGGTCATCGCAGGCAGATGTGATTAGTTCCTGAGCTGGCATCCCCTCCCTGGGACATGACAGCAATAGTAACACTTGTCACTGTCACCATGTACAGTTCCACAGATTAGATCCAGGAACGCAGGTCCGCATGGCCGAATGGGTAAGTACGCATGTTCTTAAACATCCGTTGTGCTGATGCCGAGGTAAGCGGTTCAACCGTTACACCGGGCAGCTGTACTAAAATGTTGACCTGTCGTCCTTGACTAGGGGACGTAAATTACAAGTACCTCTGAAGTTAGAGTGGGTTCGCCTGATGGCGAGGGACACTGTTAATAGGGAAAGCTAGTCCACACGCAAAATTCAGTCCATCACTACTATAAATAGTGTGTATGGACTACGCTTGAGCTCAAAGCGAGCTAGCGCAAAAAAAAAAAAAAGATCAAGGAACGCAATCCAGTCTGAGCAATGACACTCAGCGAAATCTGTTGCAATATCTCCCTCTCTCTCTCGCTCGCAATGATGGTGCAGTCCAGCATCCTCTTTCTGGTCCATTTTTGTATGTTTTAATTTCAACTGTTTTCCTTAAGGATGTTTCTCAGTGTGGAAATGATTGTGTCAACTAAGACATGAGGTAGTCTCACCTGGTATAGCCTGACCCATGAGCTGACACATGCTGCAGATAGAAAGTACCCAGAACAATACAGATGTCAACTGAGACACATACATTCCTGAGTTCAGCTGTGTAGTTGAAGCAGTGCTACTAAAGTTATCATATAATACTACACCTAGCTAGAACTCATTTGTCAACACAGATAAAGACTAGCCTAACCAAACCCACTAACATGGAGACCATGTCTATCGTGTAGTATCTGCTCAAATTCATAGTTAAACAGATGATCTCGGAGAAGGATGACAAGACAGAGAGGGCACATGTGCATGCTGCACACATAAAACATTAGTGGAAGTTAGAATTAAACAAGAAAAGCTCAACAGATCACTGTCAGGAATACAAATAAATAAAACTACTTACCCACCGAAACAATATTTTTTTTAAAAAGAATATTTATAGCATGTGTTATTCCTAAGTTCTAGTATTACTGCATGTGTGTGCCTCATTTGAACCACATCTTAGAATTAAAGTATTCGTTAAAAAAAAAAATAAAACGAACAAGAACTCAACACTGAAGAAGACTACCTAAGACATAAAAATGAAATATTTTGGACTCATTTAGATCAGGTCTAAATCACAACAAGGAAGTTACATATTCCAATACAATCATTGGACATAAGATTTAAATACAGTTAATGTGATACTACTTGCATACACTGCAGGTCGCAAAAAACACTAATGAGCAAAACACTAAACTCCCAACACTTTAAATCCTCTTCCAAGCAGCACACATGTGACTGGCTATTCTTCATGTACACCACTTGTGACTGGCTATATTTTATGTGTACAAAACGTGTTATGTGTGATTGTAGGTGTGTCGAGTCAGATCAGAGCACAAAAATTGGACAATGTATTTGATTATTACTCACAGGTAAGTAAAGGACCCTGGTATAAGCCAATAGAAGCAGTTCGCACCAGGTGCTACAACTATATTGTACAGACCCACCCTGTCATGTGACCAGTATTACACCGTGGCACCTGGTGCTACACTATATTGTACAGACCCACCCTGTCATGTGACCAGTATTACACCGGCAGCCTTCACTTCCCAAGCCATTTCCTGGTACCCATTTCAGACTGGGTCAACCTTGCAGGCCAGGTCACACTTAAAAGCCTGATGAGGATGCGAACCTTTGACCATCGGGCTGACAAATGAGCATCTAGCCACTTCGCTACCGTGTACCGAGACTCCCTATAAACAATTGGTTGCGTGCCCTTTAGAGGACATTGCAATGAACCCCAGCATTTATTGGCTTTTTGATTTACTAGGCAATTTTATGTTAAGCAGTTGCCATTGTGTTAGTTTTTTATGAAATGGTATAGGTGCCGGCCATTTAGAAATCAATGGCAAACTACTGAATGTAAACTTGCCCAGAAATCACGAACACTCAAACAATTCTGGGGTTGACTGCTACGTCCTGTAAAGGACATGCAATTAACTTTTTTTTAAAGTTGCCACGGCTCTTTGAACGGCAGACATTCATACCAAGTAAATCACTGCAAAGCGATGTGATTGTTACTAGATGTGTGGATCTGCCCTGTGTGAAGTAATACACCGGTGATTCTGTGGCCATCAGTACATCACTCATTTGACAGATGGTGTGAACTCCTGCGACTGAGCAAGATCAGAGACGGACTATAAAGCACGTTTTTGCATACATTCTCAGACACAAAGGTGAATATATGAAAATCAAGCAGCAATCAACCTGAACTTGATGACATGGCGTTGTGCTCACACAGAGCTGGCCAGGACCACAAGCAATGTCTCTGCCCTGGATATCAAACCATCTTACAATGCTTTATTCCTGCTGATGATGGGATCTGATGTGCCACTGTCAGCTTCATAAGATGGCACTGACTTAGAATGTGCTTCATCTGACACAACAAAGTGATTTAGATTCAACAGCAACAAAATAAGAAAAACCCCAAACACCTGTTAAAATTCATGAACAACTGTACAATTGTATATGTACCCTAGTACTCTCAAACAAACAACATCAGAAGTGATGCACATTCAACACTGCATACATCATCACCCACAGCCCAGAAACTATCAGAAGCTGCACAGAGGTTCATCATCATTTCATCCAGTTACACATTTTGTTGAATGAGCTTGATTATAGTCAGAAACAACAATAGCATTTAACCTGTGTAAGGTTATGCATAATCCACTGACATATTCTTCCTACAATGTCAATATGACAAAAGAAACTATTCAGTTCTACAGTTGTGAGTTATGCAATTCAACATCTAACAGATGTTGTCATGTACAAGTTGAAATGCCCGTGACTTGATTTATTTCGTGTTTACAACTTGGTATGTACGTGTCAGTCAATATAGTTACACTGCAAGCAGTATGAATGTGTTCTACTATGTTTATAACTGTCTCAAGGCACCACTCAACAACATTCTTACAACATTCCAGAAATCTGTTCACCAGTTAAGTTAGAATCCCAACAAGACAATTTCATGTAAAGAGAAAGGCAAAATAGAAATGCCGCTGTCATGTTTGAAACTTGTGCTAGCTATCCCTGACTGACACAATTTAGTAACTACTGACTGTGACGGCTCTTTTATCCCTGTGCTTTGCACGAGCTTTTGTTCTGGCTTTAAAGGCTGCTGCATTGATAAATGTCTGCAACAGAACAGAAAATGGTTGAAGTTACTTTAACCACTCACAAGCATTGTACAAATAATATTCTCTCTCTCCCTCACACACACCCCTCCCCCAATTATAAATGTGTCTTCCATAGAGGTGGATATTTGATACAAGACTTCTTATAGTGCATGTCATGTGGCATTGATGATCATGACTGTCCACAGTCCTGTCTCGTGTGCTGTCAAACATTTCTGATACTGTTGTTTCTCTATGCCATGATGTCAAACTATTCAGCAACGTCTCTCTTGGTCTCCCCCTGTTGCCTCTCTTCCCCTACAACTTCCCTGTTGTGATGACATATTCCAGCTTTTCCCTTCTCATGACATGCCTGAAGAATGTGGATTGTCCACTTCCAATGCAAGTAACCTGTTCTGTTTGTTACATGTGACGTCTAAATCATATAAAGCATTTCTCCTGAAACACTGCTAAACTCAGTGTTATCATGTTCGCATGTATACAATATTAGAGTGAAGGCCATATTTTTATATTAAATGCTATTAGTTGATAACAGTTTCATCATCAAAATCATTATTTACACAAATCACAAGTGATGAAAATACATGCCAGTGCACTAAAGCTAAACAGATAGGGACTTTGGACAAGGTCAAGTAATGGGGTAAAATAGTTAAAAGACGACATCATCACTTTATTTTAACAAAAATGAGTTAACAGACGACATCATTATTTTATTGTAACAAATTAAGCAAACTACATCTTGTAGCTCCTCCTCTCACAATCGAGCCAATGAAATCAATTATCATTACCCTGACAAACCTTTTATATTCTGGCAATTTCTCATTCCATTCCCACACTTTTCACACACTTGAAACACTAAGTACAACTATTAAGAAACAACTGCAGTATTTTATCTTCTTTCCTAGTCCAGGGATCATCGGTAAATTCACCAACCCTTTTCCAGATCATTTTGACTCTTTATTTAAAGGCTGTATCGGACATATACTGCATCTGGTGCTTGCATGCACACATATATGTGTGTACAGACACATTCAAACACACAAAAGACAACTTTTTCACACAAAGACATAAGTAATGTTCAAAACTTACCACATTCTGCAGATAGTTGTGTACAGTATTAAGTAGTCGTGACATGTGTAGTAGTTACTGGTAGTAGTAATTGTTGTTAGTAGTAGTAGCAGTACTGGTAGATAAGTAGTTACTGGTAGTAGTAATTGTTGTTAGTAGCGTGACATGTGTAGTAGTTACTGGTAGTAGTAATTGTTGTTAGTAATAGTAGCAGTACTGGTAGATAAGTAGTTACTGGTAGTATAATTGTTATTAGTAGTAGTAGCAGTACTGGTAGATAGGTAGTTACTGGTAGTATAATTGTTGTTAGTAGTAGTAGCAGTACTGGTAGATAGGTAGTTACTGGTAGTATAATTGTTGTTAGTAGTAGTAGCAGTACTGGTAGATAGGTAGTTACTGGTAGTATAATTGTTGTTAGTAGTAGTAGCAGTACTGGTAGATAGGTAGTTACTGGTAGTATAATTGTTATTAGTAGTAGTAGCAGTACTGGTAGATAGGTAGTTACTGGTAGTATAATTGTTGTTAGTAGTAGTAGCAGTACTGGTAGATAGATAGTTACTGGTAGTATAATTGTTATTAGTAGTAGTAGCAGTACTGGTAGATAGGTAGTTACTGGTAGTATAATTGTTGTTAGTAGTAGTAGCAGTACTGGTAGATAAGTAGTTACTGGTAGTATAATTGTTGTTAGTAGTAGTAGCAGTACTGGTAGATAAGTAGTTACTGGTAGTATAATTGTTGTTAGTAGTAGTAGCAGTACTGGTAGATAAGTAGTTACTGGTAGCAGCTACGTGTTTTAATGTTGCATGCCCTTTGCAGGATGTTGTGATCAACCCCTGTCCTGGGTTGATGTAGGCAATGCCATGGCTTTCTAAATGATTAGTCAACCTTCAAGTCCAACTGAGGTGTTTTGTGTTTTTTTCTGATTTCAAGGGTGACTACTCTGTTGATGTATAAATATTCAATGATACAAGGTGTGTACAAATTGCAAGATGGGTACAGCGGACAAACAAGTTTTCAATTGCACTTGGAGTTCCAAACTTGTGCCGCTGGTAAGTTCCACATCATGTGAAGTGGCAAAGATGTAATGGAAACAAGTTATATGTATCTGACCAGACAAGATACATTGATATATGGACAAAAATATGTAAGACATTACAAGAGACAGCAAAGGACAGAGGACTTAAATACACACCAGTAAAGCTTCATGAATTGAATCTGTAACTAGAAAACAATATTGATATGTGTATTTACCCTCTGAGCTTTTGAAAGGGACCTGGTGTGGCTGTAATCATCTAGGCCTGGAGCACCCAAGTCAAAAATGTCTCGCAAGATTGGATTAGCCTGTGGAACCAAATATGCTATCATTTTCACAAGAATCAAAATCAACTGTGGTGTATGCTTCTGTTGTGTAATACTATTGTTTAGCTTCCAGCTGGTAGTAAACACATCAACTGTGGTGTATGCTTGTGTTGTGTAATAATATTGTTTAGCTTCCAGCTGGCAGTAAACACATCAATACTGGACACACATTCATACACAGTAATATTGAATGCATCAAGAGCTAATAATAAGACTACAATTACTTGACTTTCATCACATTTTTCTTCTTTCATTCGCTTGAAATTAGTCTGTAACTGCATGTTGTCTCTTATAGGAATTCAACTGTCTTTTTTAAATATATTAAATTTGAAATCTCTACATGTTAGTGAGTCAACTACTTCATGAACAAATCTTGCTCTTTTCAGAATACACAGCTTCTATTGTTTATTAGAAAAGATCACAGCTAACTGACATGGTAAACAGATATGGTAATGTAAAGCAAGATTTGAACCTCTCTCCATCATAAGCTCCCTTACAGGGAATAGGATTTGTATTTTTTTTTTTTCCCCCGCGTTTCCATCCTGTTTTTCAGGATATTGCGGTCAACACCAGCATCTTTCAGCTGTATGTTCATTCCTAGGCTAGATTACGCTCATCAGCACGCCACGACTTTCTGAGCGACCGGCTCCATACTCTCATAAGTCACTTTTGCGATTCGAACCACTGCTAATTCTCGTCGCGTCACGTGACGAGAGTATTCGGAGTTAGCGGAGAAAGCTGCTAACCCCTCGGCCACGGAGCCGGTTAGGATTCGTATGGGTTAATGATATAAGATATAGGGTTACTGGAAATGTAGTACTGACTGTAAACCATGCATATGGAAATACCATAGTCATGAACACTGAACACTTGTATGTGGATACTACTGGCACCTTGTTGTCTTGACAGCTTTTAAAAAAAAAAAGGCATAATCACTACAACCCATGGCGGCTGTGAATGTGATTGATCATCCCGATTCACACGGTAGACGTCCATCCATAATGATGTAGGTAACACATGGTCATTTCCATCATCACACACCATCTGATGTCTCACATGCTCAATGTGTGACCTATCTACAATAATTTTCTCCTGTCTTCTATTCCATTCCTGACCTTTTCCCTCCATGCAACACGATCAGCTCCCACACATTTTTGTACTATACTATAGGCCGACGAGATCTTTAGCTAATCTGTAATTCACCAAAAAAGATGTCCTTTGGTATTCAACCAAGGTCCATCCTCCTAATGTGTCCTATTCACTTGAGTCTACGAAGACTGAGCATGGAACACAACCCGATCTTTCCAATACTTCGGTATGGGGGAATCTTACCTTGTCACTTAATACCAAGTATTCTTTTCAGACAGCATATGAAAGCTGTTTAATTGTTTTTCTCTTGGTGTGAATAAGTTGACCAGATTTAAGGGTTGTAAAGATGAGTATTAAGGACACATGCTTGATATAAAAGGACTTGTTTTGGCAATATGCCTTCTGTACTCCCAGACTCTTTGTTAACTTGTTCACTGTTGTTGTTGCCTTACCAATCCTGATCTATAGTATGTCCACATTTGTTTGCCGCAATATAAACATCAATATCTCAGTAACCAACTGAGGGAAAATTATGAAATTTAGTATATAACCTTATCATTATGTCCACCCAACAAAAAAACTTTTGTTCTGGAGATTTTACAGCAGATTTTAAAGTTTGTTTATATGAGATATATAATTTACGGGTCTGACATGAAATTCATAATTTTAAATGTATTACAGCATAGCCAGACAATCAGGGCTCAATTTTGAATATGTACGTGTTTTCACAGGATTGGCCTTTTGCCAACCCCCTGAGTTGTTCAAACTATGACTGTTCAGAGGTGTCTCAAAATGTGGGTTATTTCATGAAGCCTGATTACTATGTTTGTTTTTTTTTTTAAATCTTATCACTTATCGCTAACATTGAAATGTGTGAATATTTTTCAATGGGCTTTAATGCGAAATTGTACACTTCAAAGAATCGCTATGAAGTTGTACACATATTTTTGTCAAGAAGCTGATCGCAAGAAACTGTTTTATACTATTACAAATTCCGAAAAAAGAACAATGCATGCATTGGGCTTGAGTAAACGGGCATTTTGTCAAAGGGTGCAAGAATCTGGAATTAAACCACCACGCAATAACTAAACGGTAGGTAGAAAGATTATTGTAGACAGTCTTGACAAAGATGTCATAAGGCGAGCTATTATAAAAATGCTTTAAAAAGTCGCTTGATATACGACAGGGTCGACTTCATTGCACCGGGTTCTATCCCATATGGTTCAGTCTCTTTCCGCAGTGCGGAAAGCATCGCACAAAGCACGAACTCCGCAGCTCTAGCGACGACCCACAGAAGTCTCCGAAAAATTTAACTCGTGAACTGGAATCGAACCCATGACGTTTGGAGCCCGAGTCAAAAGGCTTGACCACTTCGCCACAGAGACTCCTAAAATTATAAAAATTTTGGATTTTATATCCAGGATTATCCAGCATTATAAAAATGCTGGATGCCAAAGAAACAGTGACTGTAAGAAAACTTAGGGTTTGGTTCAGAAAGAACAATAACATAGAGCTATCCAAAACAACTTTGTGGAAAATTATAAGGACATTATCTTCACTATTTGAAAGTACAAGGGCGGTAGAAATAATCTTTGCGAGCAACCGCATTTAGGAGCCATGAGAAGCAGATACCTACGTGAAATAAGGGAAATGCGCAAAGAAAATTATGGCATAGTGTGTTTGGATGAAATGTGGATCATTGCGCACCACACAAGTGATAAGGAATGGCAACCAGTGGATGGACAGATAAAGCGATATGTGCCCAGTAGTATAGGACAGCTTTTGGTCATGGCCCATGCTGGTAATACGTATAAAGTATACAGACAATAGGGATTATCATAAGATTAATGGTAATGTATTTAGAGATTGGCTCGAGAATACTATATAATAATATATGTCTGTCTGTCACGAAGACTCACAGCGGGTCTGTCACCCATGTGTATGTGTGAACAAACTACACAGACAGCTGAACAGATCCTTAAAAATGGAAACATGATGACTAAATTGCGGTATCATTTCTGGTCACTCCATACGCACATTAACGCACAGCTATTTGGAAGCTTTCACGAGCTCAATATAAAAAGCTAAATGCATCCTAGTAACATGAATACTTGTGTACAATTATTAACCAGCAGCTGAAGAAACAAGAAGGAAATGAAAAATAAGGTAAGAAATATATTCCTTCTACTTTCCTGTCAATTTACACATTATTTACCCCATACCTCTGTACATTCTCTTTTTTTTTTTTTTTTTTTTCCCCGCGTTTCCATCCTGTTTCAGGATATTGCGGTCAACACCAGCATCTTTCAGCTGTATGTTGATTCCTAGGCTAGATTACGCTCATCAGCACGCCACGACTTTCTGAGCGACCGGCTCCATACTCTCATAAGTCACTTTTGCGATTCGAACCACTGCTAATTCTCGTCGCGTCACGTGACGAGAGTATTCGGGGTTAGCGGAGAAAGCTGCTAACTCCTCGGCCACGGAGCCGGCTCTGTACATTCTCTGTCTTTACTAATATTACACATTGCACCCCTCTCGGGAATCTCCGTGGTGAAGTGGTCAAGCCGTCTGACTCGGGCTCCGAGGGTTGTATGTTCGATTCCTTCATTTCACGAGTGCATTTTTTCGGAGACTCCAGAGGGTCGTCACTGGAGATACGGAGTTCGTGCTTTGTGCCACGATTTCCGCCCTGCGGAAAGAGACTGAGCCATATGGGATAAAAACCCGGTGCAATGCTACTTTAAGCTACTTTTTTATTGCACCCACTCCCATACGAACCTGGCTACGCCTTGTACTTGTGTCTTTACCAGAAATAACGTGGTTTACTGTAAGACTAGTTTGTTAGTGTGAATTCACTACATTTCCCCCAAAACATCAAAGAAATGTTGCCGCTTTCAATGATTTAAGTTGCTTTTGGACCTATCAAAGACATATTCCTTGGGTGGGGGTAAATATAAGATGGCTGGAAAAATTTCATAACGATGCAACAGAGTTTTCAAAATAATTGATCGTGAATGAAGGCAAACAAATGTGGACATACTATAGTGATAATTTATTGTTTATCTTTGATCCTAAATATGTAAAATGGTCTACTATCTCTAACTCTGCATGGTAAATAAAGATTGATAGCATCCTGTTTGCAATTTGTGCCATAATTTGTGTTTTCTTTTTGCTAATTGTTAAATGAAATTCAGAACAAGCATTGGAAAATGCAGATAGTAGGCATTGAAATTCTTCTTCTGAGTGGGTTGTAATTGCAGCATCACTTACAAAAATCAACTCTCTGATCAGTACCATCCTAATTTTGGTTTTGGCAGTCATCTCTGAGCATTGTAGAGGCCGCCATCTGAGCATGTATGGATGTAAATACCACCATCTTGATCACAAAATGCACATCTCAATAGAAGTGAAAAGTATATTCCAAACTCTTCTGAAGATGCACTATCAAACTTTATTATGCCCTTTATAAGTGTGTGGAATGATCCACACTGCAGCCGATCATCTTTATCACCTTGAACAGACCCTCTTGACTAACCAAATCTAATGCCTTTGTGAGATTGATGAAAGCAATAAAAAGTGGTTGATTCTGTTCACATTTTTCTTGCAGCTGTCGCATCAATGGTAGATCGATTCCGACGAAAGCCACATCTTGATTCTGGGTAGACTTCAACACCCAGGACATAAGTCTGCGCAGAAAAATTATGGCTAATATTTTCCCAACTATACATAGAAGTGAATAAGTAAAATATATATAAGTGTGCAAGCGTTTGACATGTCTTCAGAATGATCACCCTGAAGTAGTAAATGACACCTCAAATGACAGGCATTCTATGCGAGAGTCGGACAACATAAAATCTCATGAGATATTCTGCTGCGGGTTAGTTTTCTCATTGTAAGATGTGGCCACTGGATTAATGTATGTACGGAAACCCACAGAATGGCCCGGAAGTGGCCAATATAATTAAAGCTTATCTAATGTTCAATGTTTTTTAGTTGCATGTCTTTCACAGGACGTAGCAGTTAACACCAGCATTTTGATTTTTATTCTTGGGCAAGTTTTACGTTCATTAGTCGGTCTCCATGGCAAAAGGCTTACGGACCCGATTCGTAATCCGTCTACCGGGGTCTGAAACACAGCGGTGCTGGTTTTTTCGAAAAAGGTATAGGTGCCGGTCGTTCAGAAAGCAATGGCAAATTACTGAATGTAAAACTTGCCTAGGAGTCACGAATAGCCAAAATGCTGGGATTGGCTGCTACGTCCTGTGAAGGACATGCAACTTTTTTTTAAAATGTTCATTCTAAAAGAGCTTCCAAATGAAAAAAAGTTTGTAATAATGATTCCAAAGGATATGTTATCTTTCATTCATTCTTTTTTTTTTTTAATGCAGATGTGATAAAATAACTGCAAACTATTTTATATTAGGCAGAACATGTTTATCAACTTAGTTCATCACATTCCTGGCTGGTAGAAACAGTAAGCTTGAGAGGCAAAGTTGGGACAGATCAGACAGCAAATGTATCAGACAAGCAAGTTCATCACATTCCTGGCTGGTTGAAACAGTAAACTTAAGAGGCAAAGTTGGGACAGATCAGACAGCAAATGTATCAGACAAGCAAGTTCATCACATTCCTGGCTGGTTGAAACAGTAAACTTAAGAGGCAAAGTTGGGACAGATCAGACAGCAAATGTATCAGACAAGCAAGTTCATCACATTCCTGGCTGGTAGAAACAGTAAACTTGAGAGGCAAAGTTGGGACAGATCAGACAGCAAATGTATCAGACAAGCAAGTTCATCACATTCCTGGCTGGTTGAAACAGTAAACTTGAGAGGCAAAGTTGGGACAGATCAGACAGCAAATGTATCAGACAAGCAAGTTCGTCACATTCCTGGCTGGTAGAAACAGTAAACTTGAGAGGCAAAGTTGGGACAGATCAGACAAGCACATTCTCACCTTCATATGAACCAGCATGCCAGTCATCAGAACATGACATAGAGTATCATACTGGCGCTTCTGGGTCCAGCTATTTAGTTCTAGAAGGTTTTCTTTTCCAAGTTTCACTGCCTCACTGGGGCTTTCTCGTTCCTGAATGTTCATAGTCAAGAGTACAAAGTGTTCAAATTACTGAAAGTCTAACAAAGTGTGTAATGTTACTATACTTTTTCAGGTCCACCTTTCTTCTTCTACTACTACCTTGTAATGACCAATGGAGCTTTGGTCCTGAACCAACCTTCTATTTTGTGCCATCTCCTGAAGCTTTCTCTATGTCCTTCCCATCTTATGCATCTCTGTCTCTGATTGTCTTATGCATGTGTTTTAGTCCCCCCCCCCCCTTTCCACTTCTGTTGCCCTGTGGATTCCAGAGAAATGACTTCCTGGTTATATTATTGACAGGTTTCTTCAATGTGCGTGTCCTACCCAGTGCCAGATTCTTCCCCTGACCTCTGAATTTTCTGGAATGTGTTTATTTCTCTCCATAAGTTCTGCATGAGTGATTCTGTCCTACCATGTTAGTCCTATTGTGTGCAGACGCCTGTCACTGAATGTTTGTAGTTTATTAAGTCAGCCTCCATGTGTCTGCCCAGCCGAGTTCAATATTCTCAGTTGGTACTAGATTTAATTTCTGTCAACTTCCCCAAATGTCCTAGTGCTGTGAAAGCTCTTCTTGAATGTTGTTTCCGTATTTCAATGTATTCTCCCATCTGTGTCTATATTGCTACCTACATGTGTATGCTTCCACCTCTTGAGTTTAGGTTTCACCAAGAGAGACTGGATTATCATTTGCTTGATTTATTCTCATATTCTGTCTTTCCTCTATGGATTTTCAGACCTTTAGGGCGTATGTCGTGTGTGTCTGTGAGCGCTTTTAACCTATTCAGAAGTTTCTCACAGTATTCTGCCTATGTGTTCATTTAATCTGTAATGATGGTGATAACTTTCCCATTACTATTTTTGTTCAGTCTACTTGGCCGATTTTATCTTCCTGCTATGTTCCTGGTGGTACTTGGAAGGCCTCTGAAGTTGCCTTCACTGCTGCTACTTCTGCCTCTCCTGCTCAAGTACAAGTCCCGAAGTAGGAACCTGTCAAACATCTGTGAAGTTCTAGGACCTGCACATTCTGTGTGCCTGAATCCACGGGCCAACAGGTAGCCAGTCTTTATCTCATTTAGCAGACGTCAAACCTCCATCCACCACAATTACCACATCAGGTTAACTTCCTAGCAATCACACTAACATGCCCGATCCTCTACTTGTGGGGAAAACACCAAAATGGAAGTCTTATCGCTTCAATGTTAGTATTGTCATTGTTCAAAGTGTTGTGTTGAATGGTAATGTTAGCTCATCATTAGAAACCATATCAACTCCTAATGATTGAATATGGCATGCTGACGTTACTGTTTCCAGTTGTTAAAATAAATACTCCTGTAGTGGAATTCAACACCACAACTAACAGAATGATAACAACACATCTATAAGAAAGACATGACAGAGTCAGAGTAGCACAGATGGTAGATATATGAGTCTAACAAAAGTCTAGTGGTTAGACCAGTGTTTCCCAACCTTTTTTGTACCATGCCCCACTTAAGCCTTTCTAAAATTCATATTGCCCCCCTCCCCCGCCCCATGCCCCCCCTCAACATATACATTATTTTTAATATTCAAAAATTGAAATGTTCACTAAAGAAACTTGAATGATAGGTTTTAGGAAGAAATCACTAGGAAATTATTGAGCAAACACAGTAAGTAAATTTTCAAAACATATAATGGAGAACTGAAATTCATGTACAAAATAATTTTAATGAAAGATTTGTCTATATTATTTTAATTATTAGTAATTATTTATTATTTAAATTTAGTGAGATCCTTGCGCTTGATGCTTGCTGCAAAGAGATCTTATGTCAGGTTCCAATTTAGTTAACTTCAGTCTCAAGTCTCCCCGTTTTGTTATATTCAGCCGATTTCTTCCATTTTCGAATTGCCCCCCTTAACAGTCAAATTGCCCCCCTGTGGGGCGTGGGCCCCACGTTGGGAAACACTGGGTTAGACTATCAGCACAAGAGCTATCATATCAGCACTGCTGTTAGAGAAAACCACCCCTCAATGGGGAGACAAAATTTATTCTAGTGGAAAATATATCTACGGTTACAGGACGTACTGTTATTATTGGTTAATGCCAGGTTAACCCCCCCCCCCCCCCCTTACCAAAAAAGCAAAACACCAGGGTGTAGTCTTTGCTTACAGATCTATGTAACTGACATGTATGTGAGCTGCTGATAAACTAAGCCATGTCTGTAAGGAACTGACATGTATGTGAGCTGCTGATACACTAAGCCATGTCTGTAAGGAACTGCCATGTATGTGAGCTGCTGATAAACTCAGCCATGTCTGTGATGAACTCAGCCATGTCTGTGAGCTGGTGATAACCTCAGCCATGTCTGTGAGAGAAGCCTGTCACCAACCACAGATATTCATGATGTACAGTGCAAACTTACCACAACATAACCTTGAACATCCCGAAAGCATGATCGCTGCTGGCGACGATCTTTCTTGGCGCGATGTTTCACAGAGTCTGTTGCCAACTGTTTCAACAGTTCAAATAATGTCACTTCATCTTCATGTTCAAAGTCCTGAATAACATTGCCCAGAAATAAACAAGTTAATTATACTTCAAAATTACATGGATTACTGATGCTAAAATAATTCTAATTCTCTTCAACAGTACTTGCAATAATTACTAGAAAGTACATCAAGGAGCAGTGGCTGACAGGTTACAGTGTCCACCTCAGAGAGCCGTGGCTGACAGGTTACAGTGTCCACCTCAGAGAGTCATGGCTGACAGTTTACAGTGTTCACATCAAGCTCAGAAGGTACCGGGTTTGATTTAAGCATAAAACTGGGAATGTTTTCCAAAAGTTCCTTGTATGTAATATCATCACATGTCCTCCTAATTAGTTAAGTTAGTTAGTTGCAGTTCCAACTTCACAGCAACAGGTCGTCCCCATTATGCTACGTTCCTGTGCCAGTGAATATCATACAAAATGCTCCCCACTGCCCAATGTGAAAAGTGGAAAAGACAGGAGTTTCGACAAACAACAGCCCGCACAGATACACTGTGTAAAATGCCGCCGCCAGAATGTCAACACAATAATCCCCCACGAAACACCCAGTTCATCTCTGATGGAATCGGCAGTCATTTTCCCATCTGGATGTTTCCTAGATGTTCACCCAAGTCCTCCTAATCTCTGGGGTAGTCAGATTGAATACCTAGCCTTCTCAAATAAGGTGAAAAACAAGAGGTCACATGTGTAAGTTATGCACGTTAAAATGTCATGTCAGTTGGTAATTGCAATGAGCAGGCCATAAGATCATTGCCCAGGCAAACCTGTTACAAATGCATGCTGAAGTCGGACACCTGACAACTATAAATAAACATCACAATTTGTTGACAGTCCTTGAGGCGGCCATACATGGCATGTTTCTGGTGTTGGCCAAATGTATTCTTGTTGGTCCCGATATACAGGGCAGTCCTGTAGTGTGCTGTATTTTTATTCTGTGGTTGAGTTATGCAGCGAGCATAAGTGTTTCCTCCTGTATGCCATCAGTTTGTAATATTTCCCTGGCTGATATCTTAAGCGCATAATATGTTCGTACAATGACACTGCCAAGTTGTAATCACACAAGCATTCTAGTCATGACAAATATATGTACGTCTTTGCATGTTATTACAACTAGTCTGATTTAAGCAAACTCCTGACATGAGCACAAACATCGTCCAAAGACAAAGCTGAGTCTCACTATAATAGGACATACAAACATCCATTTGACACACATTAACCAGGTTGCTACCATGCACATCATAAGAGGCGAGTGAGGAGGGTTAGTGTGGGACAGGCCATCCCATCCTACCACAGACAACTGTAGCTGCAGTCGAGCAAACCATGAAGCTCTACAGAAATAACTCAGCCAATCAGGGACATATGTTCCTAGAATTATAATCTGAAGCAGAGAACGCCAGAATGAGCCTGCATAGCCAACTGACCTCCTGTCACTGAGGAAAATCTCCAGAACTGGCACCTGGGATGTCAGTAGGGAACATTACAAATAATAGTAGTATTCTGGGATTATGTGAAACACATTTTCCCTAAGGTACATGTCTTACACTGTAGTGCAGTTGCTAGATGGCTTGTCTGTTGGCCCAGTGGTCATGTGTAATATTTCCATTGAGACGGAATTGTCCAAATTGACCTGGGCTCTCAGCCTAAAATGGAGATGACCTAGACAGTCAAGGCAGCAGGTGTGACACTGACCACATCACTCAACATGGCCGACTGGTCTACACAAGTACAGGGCTAGCACTATACATCCAATACACTTTCAAGCTGGTCAATAGGTCCTGATTGTTTTAAAAAAACGGAGAAGAGAAGCGAAAAACAGAGAAATAAGATATGGGATTGGTGGGTGGGTGTGTGCGTGCGCATGCGCGCTGGCCTTGGAGAGAACTCCAGAAAATGGTCAAAGATTTAGTTGTTGCTTGGTTGAGGGCATGCTCCACTGTGGGATAAAAGGGAAAAAAAGGAATAACCCTATCACAGTTTTTTGAAACTTAGGTCATTTTCATGAACACACTTTTAAGAAACAATAAAATTAGACACGTAAATAATGTGATCAACTACCACTTGTTTTCTAAATTCCAAGATAGATAATTAAACATGGTTAGAAATCAGGTAAAGACACTCAACCTCATCAAACTCCCTTGCCAGTTCGTACAGCAATGCGATGGCTTCTCCAGCTGTCATACGCAGATCCACATCAGAGTTTCTCAACAGATCTTGCAATGGTCCAAGGTGACTGTGAGCAAGTCACAACAATAATATATGCATTTTCAATTAACAGTTAGTTAAACTAATTTGACTAAACAATTGTTTTAACCTGTTGAACTTGGATGTTTCAGAAACATGTTTACCAAGACAAATACTGACATTCTACCAGATGTGAACATCAAAGAACAACTAAACCTGGAAACTGAAAACACTTAGTGGCTTAGAAAAATCCATAATGGGAGTATGGAAGGCATGGTTCCAGGAAATAGAGACGGGCCGATCAATGCAAAGGTAGGACATTACAAAACACCCTGGGCATGGAAATGCATGAGGCAGAGAAACTGGTGACAAATGGAGTCTTTCTAGCGATCAGTGATGACAGTAATGATGGTGATGAGTCAAACATATACTTTTGAAAGTTATTTAAGCTATGCTTACCAAATTAGTGAAAACTAAACACACTGCTTCAAATAAACTCACAAAAACAGGAAACACCAAAGACATTTGCTTCAAGCGTGCATACCATCCTGACAGATTGGGGAATATGGTGCAAGATCAGGATTGTCTGGACCAAACCTGATCTCAAACATTCAACCAAGTGGTGATGTGGTCAGCATCACACCAGCCACCTTACAACCCATGTCATTTGGTGGCTCCCATTTTCAGAGGCTCAACTACCCTGGAAGCAAAGAATAAGAACAGGAATAAGAAAGCCAGGAGGAGTCAATCAGTGACTTACTCCTTTCATCTCAGAAAACCTCAGAACTGACACCTGGAATGTTTACACTATGTATAAACTGGGACAGACAGCACAAGTGGTAGAGGAAATTAAATATAGCATTTTGTGAATATGTGAAATAAGATGGAAGGGAGCAGACAAAAAGCTTCTAAACACAGGTGAAACAGTACTTTCTACGACCATTCAGAGTTCAGAGGACAATGCTACTCACAGTGAAGGAGTAGCCTAATATGCTATGTAAATAGGGAAAGAAAGCACTCATGGAGATGGAAGATTTGTGAAACCAAGAAACTAAGGACAAATGTTTGAACAGTCTCTAATAAGTACCAGCTCCTGCAACAGTTAGCAGACGACGTGACTAAGGAAGGCTGCAGGTTAACAGCATGTGGAATCAATAATATATAGAAGTAATTATTATTAAACAGGGAACAAAAACATAAAATATCAATAGTAATGCCCAAAACCTTAGAAAGTAGAAGAAAAATTAATTTAAGGAAAAACGGCAAAAGCAGAGCTACTAAAATTAGAGCCAATAAACATACACTGAAGCTAATAAAAAAAATTTGAATGCGGACGAGAGCAGATAAAAGAAATATTTAGATGGTCTAGCAGGAGAGGCAGAAAGCACCACTGTTAAAGGAAATCTGAGAGACTTTAAAGCACCACAAAGAAAATAGCAGGAAAATAATAACCAAGTGGACTTATCCAAAATAGTAACTGGAAAGTTCTCATCTTCATTAAAGATCGAATGAACAGATGGATTGAATACTATGAGGAACTTCTGAATAGAACAGTCCCAGAAAGCCACATTATGAATGATAATACAGCAGAGCACAGAAATCAATCTGCCACATCATACTGTGGACTGAAACTGATGAGGTACTATGGGATAGCACAAAAGATTGCAAACTGAATAAAGGTAACATATAACGACATGAAATGCAGACTTCTTCATTGGGAAAGCTAACAGATACCTTTAAACACTGGCTCACAATAGTCAAGCTGTGTAAAAATCATGATACATGACATCTTCTTTGTTCACTATTGTTCTAGTAATATCTACAGGAGAATTCCAGTTTGTGGATATATGTGACTGGATTTGAGAGCTTGTTGAGACTCCCAAATAGCTGGTGTGCATGTTTTTGAGCCATGTCCAGTCCCCAATAAATAAAACACACTGCAGTCTTGAAGGATATGTGTGGCTGTCTGTTCTGCCCGTCCACATGTGCACGGGATCAATTTCAGCCTGCATAAATGACAATTCAGTCTGTTGTGTCCTGTTCTCATACAGATCAGGAGCATCTGTTTAGCTCCACCAAGATAGTGATAGTTGTGTTATCATTGGTGAAATGTTACCTGTGTGCCATTTGTATTTGTTTATTTATGACAGATGTACTTCTACACACCACTCCATCAGGTCATACATTATACTGGCTAATCATGACAGATGATGTCACTAAACTAAATGAGTTAACGGTCACTGAATGTTTCTTTCCTCATCAAGTTTCTCAAAAACATGTTTATATACAGCACTAGTGGCCATGCATGATTTGTTTCAGTGTAAACATAATGAGTTAAAACAGAACATACTTATTGATGTGTGTCTGCACCTCATACTGTGGTGCCACGGTCAATAACAAGCACCAGGCACTCAATGCCTGAGCAATCAGCCAGCTCAGCTCGGGGGGTACTGTTGGTGAGTTCTCTCCCTTCCCATAGCCTAGAGCAAAGATATCCTCCAAGGCTTTGGTCACAGATTTGATTTTCTGATAGGGTAGAAAGTATCAATGATACAAGGGGGGCTTCAAATGAAAAGTTTACATTTTTTTTTATTTTGGTGAATATATTCTGAAAAAGTAAAGAACAAATATATTATTTTTTGATGCAGTTACCACTGCGTTCAATGTGAGTCCTCCAGTGCCGATAAACTGCTTGGATTCCTGTAGAAAAAAAAAATTCTCTTGGGCGTGTGTGTAACCACTCATGCATCACCTGTTGTATCTCTTCATTGGATCCAAAAAGTCTTTCCTCTCAATAACTTTTTGAGTTGTCCAAACAGGTGTAAATCACTAAGTCTGGTGAGTGGGGGGGGGGGGGGGGGGGGGGGGGGGGAGAAAGAAAGAGAGAATGTGGTACACACTGATAGTGGAGATTTTCTATGGTTTCAACCGTTTCACAGGTAGTATGGAGTCAGGCATTGTCATGTTGCAAAAGGACACCATTACTCAGAAGACCAAGTTGTTTGAATTTGATTGCGGGTCAAATGCTTGCTTGCGTTCGCTGGCTGTAAACTCCAGAGCGAAGTCCTATATGTCGGATGAAGACATCCTGTTGTCCAACATCAGTGTGATGTCATACCGGACTGAGGTTTGCGTGAGTATCCGTTGTCCCATGTCTGGCTTATTATTGTGCAGATTGGTGGTTCGTCGCCGTGCAGGCAGATACTCTCCGACTTCAGAAGAACCAGCGATCCTACTACGTTAGCCAGGACCCTGAAGGGACCTGTTGCCCAGGACGCACGACTAGGACGTGTTAGTAGGTCTTGGCCAGTATAGAACCTGGCCCTGGTGCCTTGGAAACACCTCTGCGTCCCTGATTGCGGGTCAAATGATTCCTGAGATCTGTATACGTATCACTGGTGAGTTTTCCGCCTTGGCATGTAGTGCTCTAAAATAACGCTCTTTCATCCTAAAAGAGAGTCAGTATAATCTTCCGTGCAGATGGCTGTGTGCAAAACTTCTTTGGTTTCGGTGAGGAGGGATGGCGCCATTCCTTGCTCGCTCTCTTTGTTTCCGGCTTGTGGTAGTGAACCCTAGTTTCATCTCCAGTAATAATTATTTATATTAAACCATCACCTTCTGCTTCAAAGCACTGCAAAAGTTATTGACAAGCATCAACGCGTGGTCGTTTCAATTCTGGAGTCAGCTGCCATGGCACCCACCTTGCGGTACTACAGCACATCAAAGATGATGTGGTGTGTTGAACCTTGACTGATGAAGATGTGTGGCAATGTCACTCAGTCAATTGTCGGTTTTCCTGTAGGAGGTCTTCAATGGCTGCAATCGACTCTGGGGTCACTACTCGGCGTGCTTGACCCGGTCGTGAACAATCTGCCACAGAAGTCACGTCACTTTGAAAATTCCTACTGCACTCATGACCGTGATGTCATGTACTTAACTCTCTTGACATCCTTAACAACAATATTGACAGGATACAAGACAATGGCATGTCTAGTATAATCATAAATGTTTACTTAACTTAGGAACAATCTGCAAGATTTTTTTTACCACATACACAGCACACACATATGCGCACATGCACACTTAGAGGGAGAGAGAGTCAACAAAGTTTGTTTTCAAAATATTAGAGAGAGAGAGAGAGAGAGAGAGAGAGAGAGAGAGAGAGAGAGAGAGAGAGAGAGAGAGAGAGAGAGAGAGAGAGAGAGAGAGAGAGAGAGAGAGAGAGAGAGAGAGAGAGAGAGAGAGAGGCGGGCAGGCAGCAAAGTGAATGTAACATATATTGTAGGATTATCTGTTGAAACAGCTACTCATATATGCTGTGATCTTTCAGCATCAATTATAACATGTTAACAATGAAGTGCTGACACTCTATGCTCTCCACTATGAAGATGAGATTATAATGATTTATTAAGGAGATGTATGTTGTAAAGTGTAATGGATAGAAAGTCTAGAAATACAGAAAGTGCATACAGACCTCCAGATCATCACAACACAGCAGACAACAGGTGGCTAGTGAAATAGCACATGCTCCTCGGGCCTTGTAGTGGGTAGCATTGTCTGTCATGGTGCTGGTCAGAACTGGCTGGGCCACAGTGAACATGGACTGGGCGTCTACACCGAGCTGGACTGCCACCAAACTCAGACATGTGGCTGCCAGAGCTTGCTCATCACCTTTGCCTTTGCGCAAACATCTCAGCACGCCATCTGCTAGAGTTTCTTTCCTTAAAAAATTTTTAAATTAAATCCTAATGCATTTAACTCATTGATCAATTGTTACACAATATAAAACTGCATAATGAGTGTAGTAGAATTCTGACCTGCTTAATCAGTTAAAATAAACATAGTTTATGTATTTAACTGCGATTGAACAGACCAAATTCTACTAGACATAATGCAACTATCACTGAGCTTTCATAATGAACATGCAAGAGACCATAAAAAACAAACAGCGATCAACATAAATTGTATCGCCCCCAGATGATACTCACTGCCTCCCACTCTATTAGTGCTTTCTCTTACTCATTTGGTAGTATAAGGCCACTCTACCAAGCAAGGAGCACACCTGTCTTAATATATGTTAACAGCATGTAAACTGTACTGTACTTGATATTCTAAGTAGAATGCCTATCTGTTGAAACAGTTCAACATTACTACACATGTGTTTACGAAGTACCTTTATCTAAACTTACAGGGATGCAGGGCAAAAGTAGCCACTACGATTCAGAATCGTAGAATTTAACCGGAATATTTTTTGCGGTGACATTCAGTTACCTGGTTTTGTGTCTTCGATCTAATGGTATTACGCATACTCATATTGTTAAATTCCCCGATTATTTCAAGATCACGTTAAAACAGACACTGATTATTTGAGATAGTTTTTCCCTCCCCGTTTTACTTTCTGTGTTTCTCGCGCTTCAGGAATCCTTGTTATACCGAAGAATCAGGCTGACTATTCTAAGTGGTAAGTAAACCCGTAAATACTGTTTTATGAGACATGATACATTGTTCTACTGTGTATTATTCAATTCATTTTTACGTGTATTTTGTAATTTTCGACCATTTAAGTTGGCAATAAATCTCACACTAAAATTATGAAGATCGCATGCTGTAATGTGGTATTTCATTCCTTGTCATACTCCTATGACCATTTAATATTGTTATGGAATATTCAGAGCGACTACAATGATAATGAATGCATGTGTACAATCAACACCCATTATTGTATTTACGTGTAATTTTTCATCCTTCTACACGGACCAGATCATTGATAATTTTGCAACTTTCCAACGCTGACAGGCTGCACAGACTGAAGTCACCACAGCATGACGTGGAGGTGTATATATCTGTGTGTGTGTGTGTGTATCCATCCATCCATCATGTGACATGCTGATAAGCGTGGGCGGTCATGTTCTGCCATCTCACTCGATCACCAGAGTCGTGAATCAGGTCTGTGTTCCTGTCTCGGAGCTGTGTGTGTGTATATATATAAATCAGAAGCAGTTATCTTCTCCTTAGTTAGGAAACATCTGCAGTTTTAATCTCCCTTGAGCGTCTGTGTTACAATAGTAGTGTGAGTTTAGGTCACACTTTTCCAAAGTGCTAAAATCGTACTTTCCTCTTTGTTCATATTAAATGATAAACTGACACACAAACATTAATATCTCAGGTTTCGAATTGACCTACAGACTTGAATAAGGTACCCTTGGATTTTTAAAAAACAGGTATCCAACTATGATAATGCAACAGATCTACAACATTTGTTGGTCATTGTAGTAACAGAGAGTGCAAAGAAAGGACACCTTGAATATCAAGAAAACAGTAACAATGGTGGTATCAAAGAAACAGGTGACACCCAAATGTGAAATAGAGATAGAAGGGAAAATTCTTCACCAAGTGGATAATTTTACATATCTAGGGATATTTATAACATCAGATGGAAGATGCACAACAGAGATCAAGAGCAGAATAGGGCAAGGCTGCATTTAAAAAAAATTAAGAATATCTTATGCAATAATCATTGAATGCAAGAAAGAGAGTGCTGAGGTGCTATATAGAACCTGTTTTGCTGTATGGCTGTGAATCTTGGAATATAAATGAACAAATTAGGAAGAGATTGGAAGCAACAGAGATGTGGTTCCTACGACGAATGTTGCGAATTCCTTGGACTGCTAAAGTAACTAACGACAAATGTCTTAAAGAGGCTAACGAAACTAGAACATTATACACAACAATACGAGGCAAACAGCTTTTTTGGGCATGTGATGAGAAGAGAGGCGCTGGAGAACATTGTGACAACTGGAGAGATCGAGGGGAAGAGATGCAGAGGCAGACCACGAGAAATAATGCTGGATGGATTGCGACAGTGACATGAAGGAATATCAACGGCAGAGTTGATCCAGAAAACCAAAGACAGAGATCTGTGGAGAGCCATGAACGCCTACGCCAGTCGGCACGGCACTTGATGATGATGATCCAACTATGCAGGTTGCATAATTAAAAAGCAATTTAGAAAATGTTACTAAAATGGCTAGGCAAAAGACACATTACTTTGCCATGGCAATTTCACTTAACAAACACGAGAGTCACTTACCTATTTGTGAGATATTCTGCCACATACTTCTTTTGGAGAGCATTCTGGATACCTTGTAATGCAGTTACACGCGACTTGACACTGTGAGGTAAAAACACATATTCCGAGGTATAAGAACAAAACTTGTATAAAGCACCATCACAGAATCATTGCATGGAAATTGAACATTCCACTTTGATACATTTATGCAGCTACTATTTTTACACAACTAAAGTATTTGGTTTAATTTTATTCTTTTCCAGGTGTGCTATTCTCTGAGCACCAGGTTAAGAAGCGATATCTAAAGGGAGAACTTATATGTGCTTCATACAAGGTGGTAGCCAAAGCAATTCTATCAACCCATCATATGCATGGGCAACCTCATGCTAGAGCTCCAAGAGGCATGATCTTGTGGCAGTCTTATTACATAACCAAGCTATGAGATTTGCTGTTTTTAACAGTCTTTCCCCCACATGCTTCCCAACATCATCATTTCTGATCTTGTCTGTTGTCATTGCAGTAGAATTCATATGTATTTCATTTTTATTGTTAGTTGTTACTGTTCCAGCTGGAACACTGACAGCATGACAATGGGAGAAAATCATAGAAAACATGTCCCACTGATGTTTATTCTCATCCACCAACAAAGGAAACAATGACTGTTACACGAGATATTGTACATAAAATGGTACGGGACCCTCCCTGTCTTTCACTGTCAGGTGTGATGGGTAAATGGTGCTGGCCCCATAATTGTATAGACCAATCAGCACTTGATGGATTACATGGTCAATATTCAGACATCCTTTACTTCCCAAAGCATTTAATGGTCCTCATTTTAGGTTGGGTCAGCCCGGGAGTGCCAGTCTATTTTTTTTTTAAATTCCCACCACGAGGAGGATTCGTTCAAACACATGACCACCAGGCCATAGGCAACTTAACTTAGAACGGAAAATAAGTTTTATTACCTTTTCTGCAACAGTCCATCCAAACACTCTGAAAAATTATCTTCAAAATTTTCTTGCTCTGTTGCACCTTCTGAGTCATCTTCCACATTTGCTGCTGAATCTGCAAACATATTACCACACAGGTGTGTGAATGATTGTAGAGGGTGCTGTGTATGTTTACAGATTACAACTGGCATTCTAGACATGGCAGTTATCTATGATGGCAAAGAATGTCTTGGAACTGTGTTGTATGTTACTATTTCCAACAGAGTGCAATCCTAGCTATGTTCATGATATTCCTAACAAATGTTAGCTGTTCTGGTCTTATGTGTAGTACAAAAGATGATATGGTACATGGAACAAGTTCACACAAGATGATATGGTACATGGAAAAGTTCACACAAGATGATATGGTACATGGTGTTTGTGTTCTCTATATAACCCAGTCACAAAGGCAACCCTAGCATAGCTGCGTGTTTGTGTTCTCTATATAACCCAGTCACAAAGGCAATCCTAGCATAGCTGCGTGTTTGTGTTCTCTATATAACCCAGTCACAAAGGCAATCCTAGCATAGCTGCGTGTTTGTGTTCTCTATATAACCCAGTCACAAGTCAATCCTAGCATAGCTGCGTGTTTGTGTTCTCTATATAACCCAGTCACAAGTCAATCCTAGCATAGCTGCGTGTTTGTGTTCTCTATATAACCCAGTCACAAAGGCAATCCTAGCATAGCTGCGTGTTTGTGTTCTCTATATAACCCAGTCACAAGTCAATCCTAGCATAGCTGCGTGTTTGTGTTCTCTATATAACCCAGTCACAAGTCAATCCTAGCATAGCTGCATGTTTGTGTTCTCTATATAACCCAGTCACAAAGGCAACCCTAGCATAGCTGCGTGTTTGTGTTCTCTATATAACCCAGTCACAAAGGCAATCCTAGCATAGCTGCGTGTTTGTGTTCTCTATATAACCCAGTCACAAAGGCAACCCTAGCATAGCTGCGTGTTTGTGTTCTCTATATAACCCAGTCACAAAGGCAACCCTAGCATAGCTGCGTGTTTGTGTTCTCTATATAACCCAGTCACAAGTCAATCCTAGCATAGCTGCGTGTTTGTGTTCTCTATATAACCCAGTCACAAAGGCAACCCTAGCATAGCTGCGTGTTTGTGTTCTCTATATAACCCAGTCACAAAGGCAATCTTAGCATAGCTGCGTGTTTGTGTTCTCTATATAACCCAGTCACAAAGGCAAATCTCATTATCACAGTCGAGCATCCCAATACACAGAGGAAAAACAAACTGAGCTATTTAGGAATGTCCGACCTACTACCACAATGACAAAACTATACCCAGATGTTGGTGGGGATTAGCACCCTTAAAAGCAATGGCTACTGCTCAAAAAGAACACAGACCCTGCTATCTGAATAGTTTGGAAACAATAACTGTCCAATACAGCATAAATATCCAGAATGAAGGCATGTAGGCTGGACACATGGCTATCTTTTATGAGTCTGACTAATCTGTGGCAATTGTAATGGATATATTGTGGGAACAAAGGACTAGATCTGTGCAGGAACATGAGCGCCTATGCCACTTGGCAGAGCACATAATATGATACTGCTGGAGTTTGTGATAAAGAGAGGGCAGACAGGCTGGCTTCTCAAGCATCTTTATTGGGCAATTTTCAAATGAACAAATTTGTTCTTAAATGAAAAAAAAAAAAAATTGTGTTGCGTATCCCTTACGGGACGTTGCAGTCAACACCAGCATTTTCAGCTGCTGTTGATGTACTAGGCAAGTGTTACGTTCAGTAGTTTGCCATTGCTTTCTGAACGACCGGCCTCTATACCTTTTTCGAAAAAACCAGCACCGCCGTGTTTCGAACCCGGGTATACGGGCTCACAAACCGCTTTCGCAAGCCCTTCAGCCACAGAGACCGGCTTCTTAAATGAAACTATAGCATAATATGTGCACATTGAAAATAACAGGCTCATACAAGACATAAAACGCACATTAAAAGAAACAATAACACATCTATAAAAATTATCTACACACACAATGAACTAATAATAACCACTTATAAAACTGAACTTAGCACACCTATTTTTAAGAGGAAAAGCCATTAGATGGAAGATCCAATATGATGGTGGAAACTTCTTCTTCTTTTCGTTCATCCGGAATGTTTTTTCAGATGTGATTGCGGTGTGCGTTAGGCACCCTTAGGTCAACACATCCAGCTTTTGTGTGCATTTTTGACCAGGTTAGCATTCCTGGGAGACTCTCACTTTTGTGGTACCGTCCACATCTCAGCTGGTCAAGTTGGAACAGTCGAGGACTTCGGTCATCCCTCAAGAGAAGGAAGGGACAGTCCATAGCATTTTCCGCCATCCAAGGTTGCTTCCATAGTTGCAGGGCCGACACATAGCGCCCTGGTACTGGGCTCACCAAGGGAATCGTCACGTCCTGCTCATGGCTGCTTTAATTCCCCACTTCAATATATTGGGCATTTCGTTCGCCCCGGGCCGTTCCCACACAAACCAGACAGGTCTGCAGACGGTATCCACTCAGCGAGTTTTCGGACATGTGCTTGTCGTTGCGCCCGTCAGAGCTGTTCCAGGCACGACAGACATTCGGAAAACTACCTAGTCAGATCTGTTCCAAACAAGAGCGGCATTCGGAAACTAGGTAGTCAGAGCTGTTCCTAGCACGAGAGACATTCGGACGAGACATTTCACTCGGACGTAAATGTGTAGTGCCAATTTTTAGTTTGCCACCCGTAGGACGGCACTTCCGACTTCAGCAGGCATTTTTTAATGAGGTTAGCTTCCTCGGGTTTCGAGGCACGTTAGACTTATTGTTGTGATGTCGCCCACATCTCAGCTGGTCAAGATAGAACGATCATCAACATCACGGTTAACCCTCAAGGGAAGGCAGGGGCAAACCATGGGCCTATCCAAGGAGGCTTCCATAATTGCAGAGCCGGCACATATTGCTCTGAGACTGGGCTCACCCAAGGAGTTGCGACGTCCTGCTCATGGCTGCTTTAGTTCCTCACTTCCATGTGTTGGGCATCTCACTTTCATGTGTTGGGCATCTCGCTTGCCACTGGTTGCTCAAGCACACACCAGGAACGGTCAGACTGCGGGCGACATCCACTCGGTAAGCTTTTGCTTTTGACTTCGGACCGCGCAATGGATTCGCTAGCCGTGCGTTCCATTTCGTGTTATCGAGACTTTTCACTTTTGTCTACACTCTATGTGTTAGATACAGTTTTCGTATCCATTTCATTCGACTGGGACACGTTCTGCATTTTTATTCTCGCTCACGAGGTAGGCTACATGTGCTGCCGGCTCAGCACCTTACCTCCGTGTAGCAGTGAGTGAGAAACGGCCAGGCCCTCTCATCTGGGAATCCGTCATATCCCCCAGCTGAGAGCCTTCAAACAAGTATCAGAACTGGGCATGTAGCGTGCTCAGTATCTCACCTCTATTTATCGGTAGGTGTGTATCGGCCCGGCTCTCAGATCCGCGGGTTTGTGGCTTAGAGGCGTTCAGCCACAGCCCTCGACAGAGAGCCTTATAGTATTGTCCGGACCAAGGTCTTCTGCCTTCGTGTACCTGATTTAATCTTTTGACTGTTATCCTCAGTCTACCTGCAGAGCAGCAGGTTGTGTCTCTCTTAGTCTGGTCCCTATCCCAAGAGCTGTCCGATATGTAGTTTTCATCCATCGGCAAGCACATGGGGTCGATGGGGCACGCAAACTCCCCCATCACGGCAAGGTGGAGACATCGGGGGAGTGATGGTGGAAACTATGACTTTAAAGGCACTAAACTCTAGGCATGCATATGCATCGGGTTGTGAATTGCTGAAGTATCAAGTCCTTTAGGTGGGCTGGACTGAGAGCGACATACAGCAAGGGACTTACTATCTGATAACATGAAATGTTTCATACTTTAATGTCAATTTTGGCTGCAAAATCATTTATGGATTCTTATAACATACTTTGGGGATAAAACAAATTGTTCAACTATTGCACTCAATAGCAGCTTGTCGAAAAAAATGTGCAAATGATGAACATATGCATTTTTAAAACCCAAACCTTGAATGTTATTGTCTGCATCTTCACATAAATCAAAATTAACCATAATTCCAATGAAAATCAATTACCTGAACCAGGCAAACTGGATTCATTTGACAACACGCTCTGTGTACTCCATTTATCCGTTACACTTTCATTATCATCATCATTCTTAAGGTGGACTAAGGACAGCGCTGCATTGCCATCTGGAGTTTTCCCACCTCAAAAAACATGGACAATTGTTAATCATGGAAACCATAAAAATATATTAACTTAATGTTGAGAATGCCTTAATAAGACCAAAAGTATAATTAACAGTAATCTGACCCCACCCACCCACACCCATCCATCCACACGCACACACAAATTCAGAATAAACATTAATTAAAGCAATGGTTATCTGTTAGGGATTTGTTGTAACTAAAACTTTCTAAATGTTAAAAAGCCATGTAATTAGCTGGTCTGCTGACTTAAAAAAACATGGAATTCTGGTAGTGTATTTTCTGAATAGCTGTTGTAATTCAAATGATCTAGTAGCCTGCAGTAATAAATAATAACACTGATGTTTATTCAAGAATGTTTGTACATCTATAATCATAATCTGATAGCAAAGAAACCTTTTTCGTAATTCTGATTAGTTGGTTATAGAAAAATACATGGGTAACTTCGTTTTTCTTTTTACTGCCATGAGTATGACACAAGTACCATATTATTTGTCACATCATCAACTTCTCTCCACTCAGTTATTAACTGGATATTTCAATTCTGCAACAATCTTGCCTGGTATCTGACCTTGCCTTGGTACTGACATTTCCCCAACAATCTTGCCTGGTATCTGACACTTCCCCAACAATCTTGCCTGATATCTGACCTTGCTTTGGTACTGACATTTCCCCAACAATCTTGCCTGGTATCCGACCTTGCCATGGTACTGACACTTCCCCAACAATCTTGCCTGGTATCTGACCTTGCCTTGGTACTGACAT
Organism: Cepaea hortensis; assembly: GCA_963921405.1. Classification (NCBI taxonomy): domain Eukaryota; kingdom Metazoa; phylum Mollusca; class Gastropoda; order Stylommatophora; family Helicidae; genus Cepaea; species Cepaea hortensis. The sequence continues at coordinate 72,137,328 of OY992882.1, forward strand.
TTCCCCAACAATCTTGCCTGGTATCTGACACTTCCCCAACAATCTTGCCTGATATCTGACCTTGCTTTGGTACTGACACTTCCCCAAAAATCTTGCCTGGTATCTGACCTTGTCTTGGTACTGACACTTCCCCAACAATCTTGCCTGGTATCTGACCTTGCCTTGGTACTGACACTTCCCCAACAATCTTGCCTGGTATCTGACCTTGCTTTGGTACTGACATTTCCCCAACAATGTATGAATTCTATGTAAGGCCAATTGGCAGCGGTGTTCATGCGTCTGGACACATCTCATTCCCTAGTGTTCTGGACCAACTCCATTGATGACATTTCTCCATGCCACCATACCAGTCCATCCAGCATCACTTCTCTGTCAGTCAAGAATTCCTCTTCTACTACTAAATTTTCCAGCTGTCACAAGTTGTTTGTCTCCTACGAGGGTAAGTTAATAAGTAAGTCACAAATAGCTGTAGAAAAATAACTAAATATGATAACAACTTGAAACCAGTTTATTTTTATACATACATTGTCCCTTTATTTCTCAACATAATTTCCACCAAAATTGATGCGCTTATCCCATCGTTTTATCAGTCCTCCCAAACCTGCCGCATAGAACTGTGTGCTTGGTTTTCATTTACCTGCCATCCCACAGAACTGTGCGACTTATTTACTGATTCGCCCTCGTAATTTTTTCTACCCAGCTATGCACCGCTTTACGGGATAAACATTTGTCAGCATAAACACTGAAAACCCACCTTGGCGGGAGACATTTCGCGAATGACGCCGAAGTTGAATGTGACATGAAAACGTAGTTTAGAAAACAGAGAATGCTCTCTTTTAGATACAGAACAGTTTAGTTTAGTTTCTAAACTAAAAATAGTGTAACGAAGTGATTATTACCAAACGTTTGGTAATAAAATCTCTCATTATTCCCAAACGGCTAGTTATGTGACCTACGTTTGACTACATTATTACTGTTTGTGGAAGTATCATTGTGTTTTCGGTAGTGCGGAGGTTAGTATCTCCTCCCGACAAGCGGGAGACTGGGGTTCGACTCCCCGCTGACAAATTTTGTTTTTTTGTTTAATTGAGTTCAAATACCCTTATCGGTGAGTTCAAATACCCTTGTCGATGGACACCCAAACAATTGCAAATCCTGTCATTATTATCTTCCACCCCCACCTTCCTCTCTCCAGACAAGGCAGACGCAGTTGTGGCCTTGCGGGAGCACATGTACACCTCGGAGGAGCAAATGGATCACCATAGTCTGGCAAGAATGAGGCAGAGAGGAGTGACGAGGGGATCTGGCCAGCGCTCGATGCTCAGAGGAAAGGCGAGACAGACATATAATCAGATTGCTACTGGAACTGTTGGTGTTGCAACTATTTGCTGGCTGCTGAGAATGGGGGCGGAGCGCTTTTGGGAATGTACCGAATGCTGTGATGTCGGTTCCTAAATCAATCAATCAATCCTCTCTCCAGTTGTATGGACAGATGGAGAAATAGACACAAAGCATAGGTGAACAAAGGGAAATGCTAATGAACGACATCTATCAAATAAGCAAAATATATTACTGAAAAGAAGACACTTCACCTTCCAATGGAGCCTAACGGCACCCTACCTTAGACGCCTCCAATGTCAAGCATGGTAGGTTACAGTGTAACTATTCTTTGCTTTATTTATAGGTGCCAGTAACACACAGCCGGTCTCCCCAGTGAAGTATTTAAGGACGTTGTTCGTAATCCCGTATACTCACGTACAAAACAGCTGGGCGAGATTGGCAGCGGATCGCGTCGCGCTGGTTACTTACGGAGATATGTGAGCCGGTCGTTCAAAAAGCAATGGCAAACTACTGAACGTAAAACTTTCCGCAACAGCAGCTGAAAAATGCTGGTGTTGACTGCAATGTCCTAAAAAAGTAACACAGACGAACCAAACAGTCAAGAGTACTCAACAATTAGGATTAACTAGTTCACGTGACATGTAAATTTAACCCTGTGTGAACTTTGTCACCTTTGAACCCTCACTTCGGAGTTCATAAAAACAAATGTTGACTAGAGAGATCTGTCGACTTGGTTCACTTGAGGTTCATCTATAGGCTTACTTTCATCTCGTGCGGTCGCAAATTCAACGTTAAGAAGTAAGTAACGTATATAGGCATTAACTGAGATATGAACATTAAAGTTTTATGGAATAAACTAATGTATATAGTTGAAGTTCAAAAAGAGCTTGAAAACAAAAGACAGACTAGCAGAGAGAATAATAGTCTTCTGAAGCCAATCGACGGCGGCAGTAAACGTCACGTGACCAGCCGTTTGGGAATAATGTACGGACATTATTACCAAACGTTTGGTAATAAAATCTCTCATTATTACCAAATGTTTGGTAATAAAGTCGCTCATAGTGTAATTATAGAGCAGAAGTAGAAATTAATTATTAACGAAAGTGACTGCTTAATTTGTGCTTACATTAAGTCTCTATTTGCAACCAAGAGTAGATAGAAACAAGCTGTAGGAAATTCTTAAACAATATGAAGTGAGTACACATCTAACAAACCAATGTAGAAGCTTATACAATTAAGCAGCCATGTGCGGAGAATGCCCAAGTCTGCCCCTGCCTGAAGTCTGCGTGGGTTTACCTGATGGTGAGGGACAATGGTAATAGTAGCACATATATTGGCTACGCTTGCGTTCAAAGCGAACGAACAAACAACAACAAATTCAGATATCCTATAAACCTATCATAATATATTTGATATTTCCGTGAATTAATCCGGACACTGTGATGCATGGCTTGGTTTGGCAAATCAACAGAATGTTTTTCATTTTCTTTTAAATTTCCAGACATGTTTATGTTCAGTAGTTTGCCATTTCTTTCTCAACTACCGGCACTCATACCTCTGTATGAAAACCAACGCAAGGCAGTCTGCTTCCAAATCACCGCAGCTAGGTTTCGAACGCGGTATGCAGGATTATGAAATGCATTCATAACCACTTCACTACAGACCCGGTGACTATTCATGTTTGTTTCAGAAGTTGGATGTCTTTTACAGGACATCACAATCAACCACGGCATTTATTCCAGAAGTTGGTGTTGTTGTTGCCTTACACATATGCCGTTAGGCGTCGTGGATAAATGATTACTATCAATTACCAGTAAGTTAGCTAATTTTGTCAAAATGCCGAATAACTGTCTTTGTACATAGTTATCTTGTCGCTTTCACTTAATTAATCGGAGTGACTATTCGCAATTCCATTGCGAATAGAAAAAAATTATATTCGCAATGGAAGTAGGTCACGTGATTATTCCTAAGCGTGTGTTCATATTACAATATTTTGTTGATCTATTAACGTGTCCTCAGTAGCATTGTGGTTAGTGCCTCCGCCTGGTACACGGGAGCTCGAGGATCGATTCCCCGCAACATTTTTTTTTCTTCAGGAATTAGGTGACACCAATGCTAGTCTGATGATTTCGCTTTAGGCATATGTTTTCTTCAACAAGTGAGCAGGTACAATTATCTCGGAACAGTAATAACATCTGATGGGAGATGCCTTGAAGAGATTAGAACAAGAATCGCCATGGCAAAAGTAGCCTTTCTTCTTCTTCTTCAGCGTTCCGAGCCATTGAGGTTCTTTGCTGCAAATACAATCCGTCTCCATTCGTCTCTCTGGTGGACCTTCTCTTGCCAGTCGTTGATTCCAAGTGCTTGTAGGTCTGTACATGTATTATCTCTCCACCGCCTTCTTGGTCTACCTCGGGGTCTACGGTCATTTATTTCCTGAGTGTAAGCGAGTAGCCTTTAGCAAGATGAAAAACATATTGACCAATAAAAAGATGTCAATTGAAACGAGAAAAAGAGTGTTGAGATGCTACATTGAACCTGTACTTTTGTATGGATGTGAAGCGTGGACAATGAGCAGTCAGGCTGAAAAATATCTGATGGCTGTAGAGACGTGGTTTCTGAGGAAAATGCAAAGAATACCATGGACAGCCAGAAAGACCAATGAACAAGTCCTTCAAGAAACAAATGAAGATCGTAAATTGATTAGAGAAATTAGACGTAGACAGTCAAAATTTTTTTGGGTATGTTATGAGAAGAAATGGATTGGAGAATTTGGTGACAACTGGTAAGATCGAGGGGAACAGACCAAGGGGAAGACCTAGAAGCAAGTACCTGGATGGTTTGGCCTTGTGGCATGGTCGAGACAGAAACACGGAGCTGATCCACGACTCTGGTGATCGAGTGAGATGGCAGAACATGACCGCCCACGCTTACCGGCATGGCACATGATGGATGGATGGATATGTTTTCTACGGATTTTGTGTATTAGGTGTTGTTTATCTTGCTGCACAAGAACCTGCACACTTGTCTTTCTGTTCTTATCTGTCCTCTACTTTTGTTGTCTTGGGAAAGGCACTTAGCCATCCGAACATGAGTTCTCTCTCTCTCGCTCTAAGTCTCGATCTCCCACCTCTCCCTTTCTTGTCTTTACCACTCTTTAATGTCTTTCAATACATCTTTCTCATATCTCTGACTCTCACACTATCTTCGTTATCTATCTCTCTCCTCTCTCTTGTCCACCTGCTTCAGATATACCGGGTTTTCCTGCACTTTATATGCATAGCATTTCCTTATCCTTGTTTATTTATTAATTCATGAGGCAGTCAGTCGAAAGCCTGGTGTTTGAATTGCTTAATCATGTCTCTCTGAGGCGAAGCATATTACTGTCAGCTTGGACCAAAACAGAGTCACTCAAAGAGGATGCAATGGAGGCCATAGAAAGTGTCAAATTAAGAGAATCATCACTGCAGCGATATTATCAGGACATAAATAGTAGGACGGTAACGTAAACAAACATGGATGCCTGGTAACAGTAATTAACAATTCTTGAACTCGCCTGGGGACAGAATTATTTGTAGGGATCGTTATTTGTATTGGGGATACCTGTTCTGAAAAATTATTCTTGATATTTAAACAGGACTAACATAATGTAAAAATAAAACGGGATGCCAAAAGAACGGACAGAAGTAAGAAGAAGAGTGATTCATTAAAAAATACAGAGAATAAGAATTCGGCAGAATTAAACTCGCAACAGTGAACATTCCTATTTAAATTAACCACCTTCTTAGACTTCTTAATGGCCCAAACTAAAATTGACTAGTGAGCAGACGCTGTGACATGTTTGTTACTTCCCGCAATTTGATTGCGAATATAATTTTTCTATTCGCAATTCTATTGCGAATATAATTTTTTCTATTCGCAATGGAATTGCGAATAGAGCCTCCCTTAATTTCTGAAAAATGAAGAAAATAAAAAAAAACATTTCACCAGTGGGGAATCGAACCACGGCAAACACAGTTACAAGCAGAGATTCTCACCGCTGTGCTACTGAGGCCACGATGAAAGCTAAACACAAATGTATAATACAGTCAAACATTTGTCCCGATGACGTCACGTATGTCACGTGACTAGCCTTTGGTTGCGAATAGAGACTTAGTACATTAATGCATAATTAATCAACAACCGGGCGTAACGGCCAAAAGCGGCTTTACCCGTGGACAGGCAAAACATGCGAAAACGCCCATGAATACTAAGTGTTTTAAAAACGCAATCTCGCGACTTTTTTAGACTTCCGATTGTCTACTTTCGGTTTCGCCAATAGCTTGACAACGTGGTCGCCATTTGCAAGCGTGTACTTTGAATTTGAATGGATTTTTAAATAGTTTTTGGGCGGTTTTACGCTTTGAATTTCAAAATGGATTTTGACGATTCTTCAAGTGATAGCGGAGATTTAGCTGGGTTCAATTTAATATTGAAGCGACATTGAAGGGCACGAAGTTGACTATTAATCAGAGCTAGATATCAGTGATCAGCGTTAGCAGTCCTGTCCTGAGTCGGACTTTAATGAAAGTGATTCTGTAGCGTGTTCCATTGCGCCATTACCCGAAGTAAAAACAAAAGTCATGTACGGTGTCATTCCGCCAATGAAAATCTGGTCCCGGAAGTCGCTATCTAATTTACCATGCATTCTTTCTACGTCATTCATTTCATCACATGGCAAGAACACACGTCATCTAGGGTTTTCCAGGAAAGGTTAGCCTAGTATTCCGTGCACGGCGATTGGTTTAAATTATCATGACCTTTTAAATAAACATAATTATTTGACAAAAAGTAAGTACTTTTATATTTTAGAGCTTGTTTTCTTAATTTTTTAATACTTTTAGATGGATATTTGAATTATGCACCCATTTTTACATATATTTGGAGTTTCATTGCTTAAATTGCTTGAAATGTCGTTTAAAAAAAAATCTTTGTGAATGGAACTCCAAGATGGCGCCTGCCGGTCTGGACACTGTTTAACGCTCAAACATGCAATTAAAACTACTAAAGTTAAAAATAATACAAGTTTAAAGATTATTAATAATTTATTTGTATATTTGTACTATTTTTTTATCATTTAACATGACGGAACATATGGATGAAGTCGGATTTAATATCCGTCAGTGGCCAGTCTGAGACAATCATATTGGGCCGGAAGTGGCAATAACAATGGACGCAATTTTCCAGCCTCAAAGTATGAATAGTATGGCAAAATCTGTATCGAGATTTTGACACTCAGATGTGAATATCTCCGCTCATAATTGACATCCAAGCATAATTGAAGTACCATTAGATTTTGATTTTCAAGGCCTATCTATCTGTCGTGGTCTAATTAGTAAATACTCAAATTTAAAATCGTGATAGGGCTCGCTAGATTCTGAAAATGTGTTTGTAAATTGCCGCATAAATGACTGACAATCACAAACAATATGTTGCATTTTGTAAATATGCATGTTCATTTGTGGATTACCAGCAACATTGGATTATGTATTCACATGAGTAAAATAATCTACATGCATTTTCCTTCATTTTGTTTTTTTATTTCACTAAAATCCGTTGACTAACACCTTAAATGTGATGTTTTTACTAACGTGACCAAAATTTTACCGAACCTGAAAAATCTTGCCCATTCAGAGCTAAAAAACGGACAAACAAATCATCTACCCTGTAAAGGGGTAAGATAATGTGAATACATTTTTATGAATTGTTCTTTCACTAACGACGAACATTTCACATGACATTTATTTAATATAAAAGGGCAGCTATTTAAAACTTAATTAGGTCACAGCACATCCTATCGAAAAGTCTTAAAAGTACATTTTTCTCGGAGACTCTGAGACTCTCGTGCTTTGTGCGATGCTTTCGGTAGGTCGCCCTGCAGAAAGAGACTAAGCCATATGGGATAAAACCCAGTGCAATGAAGTCGGTCATCTCGATCCTGTCGACATTCTATCGAAAGATGAATGTGATTTTTACTTTTCTGTTACCAAAATGCACAATAAAATATACATCTTGTAGGGTTTGTTAGCGATGCGACAGACTTTTAATGAATAATAAACAATCGGCTGCCATTTTTAATTGTTAATTAGGTCACGGCACATCTTATCAAAAAATAGATAATATGTCACTTATGTCAGGTTAGGCCTCTCCACCCCGGACGCAGTGATATACAGTTCTATGTTGTCCGTTTAAAAATAAACAAACCACAGTAATAGAAGGCAGAAGTTCTCAGCACCCAAACTGGGCTGCAATAAAACTTCCCCTGCTTCTTTAGATTCCTCTGCACTTTCTGGTTGTAGATAACGGTACAAAAATAATAACTCCGCTTAGAATTGATGTATATCTTCAATGAGATACCGTTTGATTTGTCCTGTCAAGCTATATCCAACACAAGATTGTTTCATAAGTAAAAACCCAAACTTGTCTAATCGTTAAAATAATCTCTATATATGCTACTTTTAAAGACCGAAATGACTATTCATAGTCCGACTATAAATAAAGTCTCCCTTTATTCATAGTCGAACTGTCCCGGTTGGTCACGTGATTTGGCAAGTCACATGACATCATCGGGACATGTGTGTGGCTATATTGTAAATTTTTGTTGATTCTTCATCGTGTCCTCAGTAGCATAGTGGTAAGTGTCTCTGCCTGATATGCGGGAGCTCGAGGTTCGATTCCCTACCGGGGAGGCGACAATTTTTTTTTCTTTTTAACTATTCAGCAATTAATTGGGTGAAAGCGACTTTTTAATAAAACATAAACATTAGGAACTAAAATATAGAACTGAGAAACTCGAAGCTTGTGAATAAAGTGTGCTCTATGGATCTGCGAAAGCTGCCGGGGGATGCAACCTCCAGGCAACGATGGAGTGATTGAGTGTCAGAATCGATGGATCCAATAGATGTCTTTGTTTGAAATTAAAGTGAATTTTATTTGTCAAATGAAATATCGCCCCAAATTAACCACCTTCTTATTGGCTCAAACTAAAATTTCCGCCTATGAATAAAGTCCAACTTTAATAAAGACATCTTAACAAATATACTTACTTTAGTTTAGGATGTAATGCTCACAGAGTCGGTCACGACATATTTAACCTAACCTAACTCAAACACCGTCTATGGCGCACAGTAATTAAACACCTAACAAGTTGAGTATGTAAAGCTAAACTGCTCTACAGAAAAGAATCGTCGTTATGACAGTTATCATCCATGTAACCAACGAATCCTCAGGGTTACCCAGCATCAAATTCAAATCAAAACAAAACCCTACGCAGTTGAGAAAAACGAGATGAAACATCATGTTGTGTGCAGTTTGTTAATTATTTCGTATTGTATTAGATTGGGAGCACCGTTTTACTCAACCCTAACACTCTGCGTCTGCTAAATAGACAATAACAATCAAAAACAGAGCAAAAATCGCATGGCCCATCGCTCAATTGTTAAAAATAGAAAAGATGGCGTGTCAGGAATGTACACCTCTGTTAGCCACAGTAATAATACATACCTCCACGTTTCTTGGAATTTTTATTCTTAGGCATTATTTCACCGCTCTAAATTGTGTCCAACAAGTTAAACTATGGTCTATTAACATAAACCAATGTATATGATATTCAGAATGGAAATAAACTGAAGATAGATTAGAAATTTTGCGAGACAAAGTTGACATGTTTTGGTCAGAACGTGCAAGGGGTGACGCACTGCTATTTATTTTTAGTAACAGATTAATCTCACAGTGTCAGAAGAGTTAACAGAAAATGAGAGCCACTGATGCAGTAATGAAAGTATGTATAATGTTTATAATTGTAAAAACTGCCTTTTTGAACAATAAAAATAATTGCATATAATTTAAGTGCTTTTGTTCTAAATTTGAAAGATAAGATTATACTTGGAGACTACAGATGGAACCACGTGCACTAGATCCCACTGACTGCCGTCATCACATTTATTGTTTGGCCGATTCAGTTGTCGTAAAGCATGGTCGTAAACACACCTCAGATTAAATTGTTGGGCACTGCACTTCTGACGTATGCAAAAGTGCTCGGTTTCTATCAGCACCATCATGCGTTTTATATATAGTGTGACGTCGACGTTTATGTCTCTCAACATTACCATCTAGTACGGGACGCAGAGGTGTTTCCAAGGCACCAGGGCCGGGTTATATACTGGCCAAGACCTATTGACGCGTCCTCGTCGAGCGTCCTGGGCAACAGGTCCCTTCGGGGTCCTGGCTGAAGTCAATAGGATCGCCGATTCCTCCGAAGTCGGAGAGTGTCTGCCTGTACGGCGAGGAACCACCAGTCTGCACACCAATAAGCCAGACATGGGACAACGGATACTCACGCAAACCTCAGGTCCTGTATGACATCACACTGATGTTGGACAACAGGATGCCTTCATCCGACATACAGGACTTCGCGTTGGAGCTCAAGCCAACGAACACAAGCAAGCAAGCAACCATCTAGTACTTTGCCAACTGTGTGGGCGATCATGCTTCTCCTCGTCTTGCGATCCAAACAAACTCATTCATTCATTCAGTAGCATGTCCTTTGCAGAACTTCGCTGCCATAACATCCCTCCAGAAAACTACTGCTCGATCACAAGCAAGATGTCCCGTGTCTTATACACCCATCTGGAGATCATCCGCCACATCCTGCACCCATCTCTTCTCTTTGGCCTTCCTCTTCCTCTCTTCTCAGGCATATACCCCTCCATTATTGTTCTCTCCAAACTTTCATGACGTTTCAAGTGACCAAAATATATCAATTTTCTTTGTTTTATCGTCTTTAATAGCCAACCCTCTACAATATTCAGCTCTTGAAACGTGGATGCATTTGTTCTTTTCTCCGGGTCAATGAGGTCTTTCTGGTGACTGCCGAGTCCATCTACGATGAACTGTGGTTTTCGTAGATTAATTTTGTGTTGGCATTCTGGCGGCGCCATTACGCACAGTGTACCTGTGCGGGCTGTTGGATTGCCGAGACTTTTTCCTATTCCACCTTTCACATTGGACAGTGGAGAGCATTTTGTGTGATATTCACTGGCACAGGAACGGAGCATAATGGGGACGACCCGTTGCCGTGAAGTTGGAACCTCGACTAACTAACTAACTATTTGTTCTTTTCTTTATCCAAGATATTTTTAGAACCCGTCCATAACATTTACATTCAAAAGCATTTATGCGCTGTTCAGCTTGTTCAGTAAGTGTCCAGGTCTCACAGGCGTATTTTGCAATGCAAAACTATGTTTTGTAATTGTATTTTGTAAAGCTCACTAAAAGTTTTTGGAATTCATTACGACACTTGGGAGACTGCTGCCAAAGATCGAAATTTGTAGCGTACATCATTACACAAGGGTGCAGTCACTTGTGAAGCAAAAGCAACAGAACTGCAAGAGCTGTGAAAAAAAGGCTGGACTGAAAAATCGCAGCAGGAGATCCTCCTCCTGGAACGCCAAGCATTCTTTGTCCACATTGTCAAACAACATTTCGAGCCAAAGTAGGCCTTACCAGCCATCTTATGCCGTTCTCCGTGTCAAAGGCGATACGGACGTGGTTCGTAATTCCGCTTACCTGCGTTAGAAACACAGCTGATTTGGCAGCAGACCGTGTCGCGCTGGATTTTAACGTGTTGGTATGAAAGCCTGTCGTTCAGAAAGCTATGGCAAACTACTGAACGTAAACTTGCCAAGACATCAACAACAGCAATGTTGGTGTTTACAGCAATGTCATGTAAATATGATATGCACAAAAACAAACAAAAAGCCACCTTAGAACTCACGGCTCCATACTTTCAACCCCACTGGATAAAATAAATGTTCATCACCATTCTTGATAGACAAACAACAACAATATTTTATAAAGCTGTGGTAATCTACTGTTTACATCTGCACAAATTTACCGCAGTTTTCACCCAAAGAATGTATATTTGTATCAGTTTGTTCGCTGACATCCTTCCGTGCTACGACAAAAGACTGTCAAGAATAGTTTCTCTCAATGACCACAATTTTTGTTTTTCCAGTTACAAGTTCCGTGTTACAAAGTCACATATTCCAGATTGTGTACCCCTTGTAAGGTAGCGAAACTTGTCGATTGCCTCCTTATAGTATTTGGGATAAGTTGTCTTTATGCCTTAGCCTCTTTCGAAACATTTATATTACCTACTTAGGCCGTCCAATGAATGTTCAGCATTCTTCTGTAAAACTTCATATGAAAGACTTGGGGTTTTTTTGTTGCTCGTTTACTAATTGTTCAGGATTCACAGTCACATGATGAGGCTGAAAATAATAAGGGGACGCATCAAAGACAAAAAACTAAAACTAGGCATACCAGCATCTATTCTTAAGAGGCTATTACTACTATATACCGCCAACATACAATTCAATTTTCTAACAAAGCCATCCCGCCAAATTGACGGAGTGGCCTTGGGGAGTCCTCTTGGTCCTATTCTAGCGGACATCTTCATGGCACATTTAGAAGAAAAGAGATCCTCAGATATTAACAACTTGGTCTTCTACTGCCGTTATGTGGACGATATACTAATTATCACCACAAACGAGCTACAAGCAACATCGTTCCAGACCATAATGAAAATGACGCATAAAAACATCTCTCTATCTATGGAACACGAACATAACGAAGCGTTGCCGTTTCTAGATATTCTAAGCAGACGGCACAATTCACAGATCGGTGTACCGTAAAGAAACATGGACAAGCCAATACTTACATTTTCATAGCTTCACACCGGTCCAATACAAACGGGGCTTAGTACGGACCCTGTTTGACCGTGCTAGGAAGATATGCACCCAGGACACACTGACAGAGGAAACTGAAACTCTGAAGAATGTCTTAAACCTGAATGGGTACTCCACAGGATTTATAAAGCGCCACTGCCAACAACCCAAAACAAAACCAGACGAAACTACAGTCCCTCCTAAACTCAAGGTATTCATCCAGCTAACATTTAGAGGGCATGACGTAATGCAACGTCTACAAGACCGGCTTAGTACAGCAGTAAGCCGAACACTCTGTGATGCAACTCCAATCATTATGTACAGAACCACACCGATTCCGACCCCAGCAGTAAAAGAGCCTGTCCCTCTGTACGCCAAAAGCAATTGTATTTACCAATTCACATATAGGTGCCAGTCTACCCACAATGGCAGAACAGAGTGGCAGTTGAACAAAAGAGTTGCTTAAGCAAAAGAGTTGCGGAACACATACCTCAATGGGTCGACAAGATACTACACTCAGGCGAGGGGAGCCTAGTGGGGACGACACACCGGAAGCTTCCCGCTTCATCAATTGCTAGGCAAATGCTCGAAAGCGGCTATGTGATTGATAGAGACAGTGCCTTTCTCGTGTTGTTTAAGACACAAAATACTCGCTTGTTAAAGTTTGCTGAAGCTATAATGATTAATCTACACAAGCCAAACAAACAGAAAGACATGTTAGTCAGTTTAAGATTACCGTGGCAGACAACTGACATTACTGTGAGAACATGTGTATATTTCAGCTTGAATCATTTATCTATAGTGCATTCACATTTGTTTGCCTCCATATAAAAATCCATATCTCAGTAACCAACTGAGGGAAAATTATGAGATTTAGCATATAACCTTATCATTATGTCCACCCAACAAAAATTTTTTTGTTCTGGAGATTGTACAGCAGATTTCAAAGTTTGTTTATGTGCGGAATATAATTTGCGGATCAGAGATGAAGGGCACATTATTAGAAGTATTACATCTTCACAAGGAAACATTAGCGTTGAATGGTTAATTTTCTCGTGGTTCATGGGATTGGCTTTATGACAAGGACCCCGCGCAGTTTAAAATGGGAGTGTTCAGAGGTGTCGTCAATATGTTGGTACTTTCATGAATCCTGATTATTTTTTTTTTTAAATCTTACCACTTATCGCTAACATCTGAATGTGTGAATATTGTTCAATGGGATTGAATGTGAAATTTTGTACACTTCAAAGCATCGCTATGAAGTTTACACACATTTTTTTGACAAGAAACTGATCGCAAAAAAACTGTTTCAAACTGTTACAAATCCTGAAAAAAAAAGAATAGTGCCTGCATTGGGTTTGAGTAAACGGTCATTTCGTCGATGGGTGCAAGAATCTGGAATGAAACCAACACGCGATAAGCAAACGGTAGGTAGAAAGGCAATTGTAGACAGCTTTGACAAGGATGTCATAAGGCGAGCTATTATAAAAAATGCTGGATGCCAAAGAAACAAGTGACTGTAAGAAAACATAGGGTTTAGTTGAGAAAGAACAATAACATAGAGCTATCCAAAACAACTTTGTTGAAAATTATAAGGACATTAGGCTTCACTTTTAGAAATTACCAGGGAGGTAGAAATATCCTTTGCGAGCAGCCGCATTTAGGAGCCATGAGAAGCAGATATCTACGTGAAATAAGGGAAATGTGCACAGAATATTATGACATTGCCATGAGATGGATACGCGAAACACAGCAAGTGTGTCAATCGTAGAGAGATGTCGTTGACACACAGTTCAAAAACGCAAGCGAACACTGGCAGATTAGTGGGCGGAGCTAATGTGGTCACGTGACGCGACCAGGTCAAAGCCAGAAAAGGTTGCGATCTGGACAGAAGGCGCTGGGACGTGAACAAGAGAAGGTCGATTGAAGAGTTGTGAAAGTGTTTCCGTTTTTGACAGTATTCAAAGGAATGGGAAACATCTGAGATGCAGTTGGGTGAAGATTGTTTCGAGTGTGCACGACGACAATGATGGAGCAACACATCGAAGCTGTCGCTTGATAAACGCACACGGCGGCCAGTGATGGCGAGGCAGTGATGGCCCGGTTGTGAGGAGATGTCAACGAGAATGGCGGCCAGAAGCACGCTGTGACCAGAGCTTGTGGGTACCAGTTATGTGTGAGTAATGCTTGAACTATTAGTCCATTGCATAGATAGACTATATTATCGTCAGACAGATCAGATGTAGCAATGATAGTCGTCTTACGATTAAATGAGCAAGACATTATATATTGTGGCAGACGGTGTGCGGGTCATAGGCAGAACGCGAAACGGTAGGGGCCGGCGGTCTATGGCAGCCCCGTGTAGTACTGTTGAACAATAAAGGTGATTGTATCGTTTAAGGACGCGACTGACTTTTCTGTTGTGTGCATCCTAGATCTGAGAGTGATAAAGTGTTTTGGACGAGCCCAGTATGAACATTAAACCTAGACAAATACCAAGATGTCGGACATTGGGCATTGCGGTAGGCACGGGGCCCAGTTGTGTCTGAAGTAGTCATCCATCATAACAGACACGAAGTTCGGCACTTGGCAGACATAGCTCATAGTGTATTTGGATGAAATGTGGACCAATGCGCACCACACAAGTGATAAGAAATGGCAATCAGTGGATGGACAGATAAAGCGATATGTGCCCAGTAGTAAAGGATAGCTTTTGGTCATGGCCCATGCTGGTAATACGCATAATGGCTTACTACAGAATGCTGGGCTCGTGTTCGTATCAAAGCATACAGACAATAGGGATTATCATAATGAGATGAATGGTAACGTATTTAGATATTGGCTCGAGAATACAGTGCTTCCATCCCTAGATAGACCATCTTGTCTAATTATGGACAATGCATCATATCACAATGGTGTTGCCCAAGAAGACAAAGTACCTACGGCATCGAGCACAAAGGAAGCAATAAAGATACAGCTCCGAAGGGAAAACATACCATTTCCAGAAATGTATTTCTAGACCAGTATATTCCACATAGCTAATAACAAGTGTCACACCATTATCTAATATTACTGAGTAGTGTAGTATTGATGTTCGCATTTTGCCCATGCCTTTATAATGCAAATCATTTATATTGTTGCTCTTCTCTGTTAGCCTTGAATGATGTCTGAATGAAATAATGTATGAAAGAGTGTGATAGAAGGGCAGTATGTTAGACAGGCCTGCGTGCCCAGTTCTTAACCTTTTGAAAATAAAGTTTGTTCGTTCGTTCCCTGACCTAAGGGTTTAACGTCTTTCTCCGTAATCCCGTATACTCTCGTGAGTAACGTGATGTGCGCGAGAATTGGTAGCGGCTCTCGCCGCGTCGGTAACTTACGGGGTATGTGAGCCGGTCGATAAGAAAGCAATGGCAAACTACTGAGTGTAATCTTGCCAAGAAATCAACAATCAGCTGAAAGATGCTGATGTTGACAGCGATGTCCTGTAAAGGATATGGAGAGAAAAAAATTTCAAGCTAGAATTGTTGAAACTTCCGCCATACCATTTTCATTTAAACCCTATAGAACTTGTTTGGGCTAAAATTAAAGGACAGGTGGCATCTGACAATGCTACATTCAAATTGTCTGACGTCAAGATACTAACCCAGTCTGCGCTATTAAATATTGATAAAATTTACTGGAAAAAAAATGTGAGGACCATGTGCTGAAAGAGGAAGAGGACTATCGGGGAAAGGATGGATTGAATTTTATGCAACCGAAAGCAGTTCGTCAACCTACTGGAATCGACACAGTTTAAGATCTGGGCAGATTGCACACATTAATACACATTGCACCCACTCCCATATGAATCTTGTGTCGCCAGCCGATTTGACATGCGATACTGTAAAACAAGTTTGTTAGAGTGAATTCACTACATTTTAGCCAAAACATCAAAGAAATGTCGGCGCTTTCCATGATTTAAGTTGCATTTGGACCTATTTAAGTCATATTCCTTGGGCGGGGGTGAATATAAGGCGGCAAGAAAATTTGCATAACGATGCAACAGACAGTTTTCAAGGCACGTAAATGTGAACAGACTTTTTTTAAATAGTGATTTTACTTTATGTTGTGTGAATTCTGCAGTATGTAAATGACGAGATGCAGCGAACTATGCCAGACAATAAATCGTGCAATCTATTGTTTGTGTCTTCGTTAAGCGTATGTTGTTTGCAAGAAACTCACCTCAACGAAAATATAGCCTTCAAAATCAGAGGCTACCAGTGTTACCGATCTGACCGAAAGGAAAGGCTAAAGGGTGGGATGCTGACGAACCTTGTAAAGAATAACATCACTGCTTCCCAAATTGAAGTTTACATGGAAGGGGCTGAGTATCAGATACTTAAACTTAAGACAAGCAATACAGATGTTATTGATCAATTACTACTGTCCAAGTGACCGCCCACAGGCGCTGGACACACTATCATTAAAAGAACAGCCACTCACAGAGCTGGGGCTATGATCACATGGACCCGAGAGGAGAGAGACCGGAAGACTGGTAGGATGAGAATAGATTCATCTTGATTAACAAGCCGTCTGACCCATATACCTTCTACTCGAGATCGTGGCACACAGCAACTACACCTGTAATGGCTTTTCATTCACCAGACCTGGAGTGGAACATTAAACGATTTGTTGGGAAACAACTTGGTGGCAGTGACCATCGACCAGTCTTCCTAACTGTAGAAAATGAGCTAGTAAGTGAAAGCAGCACCCTCTCGCAGTGGAACTACAAGAAAGCAGACTGGACAACGTACAGGCATCGTACCAGCATACTGGTTAGAAACCTGAACATTGGGAAAGACATAAATAAAGTAGTTGAAGAGTTTGGGAAATGCATACTACAGGCGGCACGAGAAACAGTACCAAGAGGGGCCTGTAAACATTATAAACCCTACTGGAGTAGTGAACTGGAACAGATGCATAATGATGTGGAAGTTTGTAGAAAGCAAGCAGAGGCCAAACCCAGCCAAGAGCACCACAATAAATACCAGCACGCAAAAGCCACATTTCAAAGGGCCAAGCTGCAGGTTATACGGAAAAGCTGGCAGGAGAAAACAGAGTCACTGAACTTTGAAAGAGACACAAGGAAGTTGTGGAAGCTAATAAAACAACTTAACGATGAGGGCACAGGGATAAACTCAAAAATTGCTCTACATAAAGACGGAAACATCTTAAAATGAAGGTAAGCAGCTGACCATTATGCGGACTCATTTGCACAAGATAACAATATCGAAATTAGTCCAGAGAAACAACAAGAGATTCGAGAGAAATGGCAAAATACAGGACAGAATGAAATACTACATGAGGTTCTGGAATCACCTATAACATTAAGCAAACTGGGGCTAGCCATATCAAAAGTGAAAATGAGAAAGTCACCAGGAGTTGATGGTATCTCCAATGAAATGATCAGGAACCTTTTGCAGATCTTCAATAATAGCTGGACCTTAGGCAGTGTTCCACAAGCCTGGAGAGAAGCAATCATGATACCCCTCCTAAAATCAGGGAAAGATAGTTCCATTGCCTCCAGCTACAGACCAGTTAACCCCACCAGCTGTCCCTGCAAAACAATGGAGCGCATCATCAATCACAGACTGCAGTGGTACATTGAAAGTGAAAATATCCTTGTGTCACAGCAGGCTGACTTTAGGCAGTGCTACCCTACTGCAGATCAGATAACCTACCAATCTCAAGAAATTGAGGATGCATTCAAATAGAAGAAGCTGGTGCTTGCGGCATGGATAGATCTTAAGAAAGCCTTTGACAAAGTCTGGAAAGAAAGTCTGATCAAGAAACTGAGAAACCGCAAAGTCAATGGAAGAATGTACAAATGGGTGAAAGCATACTTGCACAACAGAAGAGTTCGAGTACAGATAGACGGACTCAAGAGCAAGAAAGTACTATTGCGTCACAGTGTACCCCAGTCTAGTTCCCCACACTTTTTCTGATCTTCAACAATGATCATGATGCTAATCTACCGCATGGAATTAAAGCGACATTATACGCTGATGACCTGGTTCTATGGAGCACAAATGAACATGCATCAGTGGCCACCAGATCGCCACAAAGAACTGTAGATACATTTGTTGCATGGGCATATAGATGGTGTAACTGCATAAAAACTGACAAATGCAGCACCACTCTATTTACCCTCTCTTCAAAACAAAAGGCAGGAATCATCCAGATAAAGGAACACCCCTAAGAGAAGATAAAGAACCAACACACATTGAAGTAAAATTTGATGACAGACTGACATGGAGAAAGCACATCAACAAAGCAGTAACAAAAGCCAGAAGGAAAATAGCCATCCTGAGACAGCTAAGCGGAACAACATGGGAAGCCAGTGAGAAATTACTTAGCAAAGTTTATCAACAGAGCATACGACCACACCTGGAATACGGTTCAATTGTGTGATGTTCGGCATTTTAAAAAAACCACACTACAAGAGCTGGACAAGGTGCAAAATCAGCACATAGAGTTACCACAGGAGGGATGAGATCAACCTCTATAGTGGAAATGGAGAAGATGGGGAGGACACAAGCACTGAGTGAGCGAAGAGATACGAAAACGCTAATACAAGCAGAAAAGTTCCTCAGCTTGCCAGGCCACCCTATGAAGAACAGATTTGAAAACTTAGCTATGGGACGGTTGACAAGAAGCAGTTTTATCTACCAGGCCAAACGACTCTGCAAAGAAACCACCGATCTGCCCACAGTTGGTATCCCCATGAAAACTATTCCAGAGCGAACTCCATGGAAAGATGAGCATAGACTATCACTACAGATACAGACAAAAGTGAGAGGAATACTTGACAAGGAATAAGAGAACAGTGTACAGCGCAGAACAGCCACTCTCAGCTTCCTTGATGAAGAATACCCACATGACCTCTGGATTCGAGTCTACACAGAAGAGTGGCACAAAATGCTGTTCGAAATGGAGGAGCGGGAGTGTACATAGAATACCCAAATAATACTAGGGACACGGCCAGAGTACCAACAGGAAAGCACTGCCATAACTATGGTGCTGAAATTGAGGTAATCAAGATAGCAACAGAGAAACTACTAAATACCAGCCATGGTACACAACCTGTGGTATTATTGGCAGATGCAAAATCAGTACTCGAGGCCTCGAGGACTTAACCTCTGGCCGTGTGAAGCCAGCCTTTTCCCTGGCCATTGTCTCGACGCCGGCGCTTCACTATACGCCGGCGTTCGTCTTCGTTGCCATGTTCCTTTCTTCGTACCCCGTTCATGGCTCATGGAGCCGCACTCTGGGAAGCCGGCTCTTCTTCTAGGTTAGTTGGCTGTGGATCGGGTTCTTCGACCCCTCTCCCGGTCTCTGCTGATGAGTGCTGTCCTCGCAAGATGACTACCACCATTGAATGAAGGTTGGACTTCGGCCGACATTTACCTAACTTCGGCAACTGCTACCGCGTGGCGTTTCGCCCACACTGAACAGACCTGTTCTCAAATGCACTACCCTCGCTTGGAGGGATGGCCACAGAGTCGACACGAGACAGTACAAGTTCTAGATCTTAGTATTAGTAGAGAGATTGGTTGGTTTCGATGTTAGTTGCCCTGCAGTTACAGACATAAATGCTAACCATATTACTGCTGAGACTTATCCCACTCCAGGCCCCGATTGTTCCATAGCCAGCCCGACGACTTTTCGGCTGCTTCACTAAGTTGTTTCTGTGCCCGTTTCTTGCCTGTCCTTTGATGCCCAGCTATTTGAGCTCGTCATACACGGAGTGGGAGATAACACCCATTGCGCCCACCTCTACGGCGAATAGACTGACAGTGTACCCTGCCTGTCTCAGACTTGCGACATGTCACTGTACGTCTCCATCTTGTACGTATGTTGTGTCGTAATAAGTGTCGTCCCTGGGGTGAGGGGAATCAACACCCACATTCTTTTAACTCCATATCATTATCTTGAGGATCTCCTGGATCTCTGTCCACAAAACCCCATCAGTCTTCTTCTTCTTCTTCTTCCTTCTTCTTCCTTCTTCTTCTTCCTTCTTCCTTCTTCTTCCTTCTTCTTCTTCCTTCTTCTTCTTCCTTCTTCTTCTTCCTTCTTTTTCTTCCTTCTTCTTCTTCCTTCTTCTTCTTCCTTCTTCTTCTTCCTTCTTCTTCTTTCTTCTTCTTCTTCTTCTTCTTCTTCTTCTTCTTCTTCTTCTTCTTCTTCTTCTTCTTCTTCTTCTTCTTCTTTCTTCTTCTTTCTTCTTCTTCTTCTTCTTCTTCTTCTTCTTCTTCTTCTTCTTCTTCTTCTTCTTCTTCTTCTTCTTCTTCTTACCACTGGACCATGCCCCCTCTCATTCTTTTCCAAAACATACTACACAAATCTAGCTTCTAACAAAATGACAAATTAATTTATTAATGAACAGAGTCAGGTATGTGCAAAGTGTGTGTGTAGAATGTCTGTTGTATAATCTAGGGTGTATGCAGAATCAGACCGAACAGCTCAGGATCAAAGTCTGATTTCATCACAGTACCGGCCACACAACAGCACCATAGATCAAGTAAAGAAGAACCTCACCAAATGATGCGTCTCTCCGGCCAGGTGTCGACTTCCTCCAGTGGCTCTTGGATAGTCCGGGTGCCTGGTCCCCAATGGTGGATGTAGTCCAATACTGATCATGAATCCGACACACACAGTGTAACTAATATGCCACTAAAAGTTCTGTGATCTGATAACCCTTGTATAGTATAATAAATGTTTACTGTCACTTTGAAACAAAATGTTAATTGTTAACTTCTCTATATAAATACAATTGTCCCTGTTACTGGTGGTATTGTAAGTATCTTCCTCTAATATGATGAGAACTACCACGGAGGAATCACTCTTAGATGATCGTAGGTTCCTGCTCAGCAGAGGCCAGGTTCTTGCAGACCCTCTGGGTTATGGGCCCAGTGCAAAGGCCGCTGAGTAAAAATTGCCTTCAATGATCGAGCCATAATCTTCTTCTATGACTTGTCTGCTAGCTTTTTTGGAAAAATATAGTGGAACCTGTTGAAGAGAGAACATACAGTGAGAGCAACCCGATTCCGACCTTCATTAGGTGAGTGTTGGCCGACGGCCGTACTCAGATATTTAACAGAGAACTAATCTCTGTCATAAGGCAGAGGAGCTCATCACATCGGTCTGAGTCATGGTAAGACAAGGAAAGACTACAGGAAAAGCGCAGATACCCAGTAGATACCCTTTTTGATATTTCCCCTATCCCCAATCTCCCCGAATATCATCCCTCTACCTTGTTCTTAACTCACTGAGTTAATTGATATCTCACACTAGCTAGTTTAAGCAACGCGATAGCCTACTGCTGCCGATGCTCCTATAATAAGTTCTCATAACGCACATTACTACGCTCGACTCCTAAGAATCATCTAAATTGGGTCTATTTAATTAAATACCATATAATCGAGACCACTAAATCACACAATGGACAAATGTCCGCCGATGTAAATCAACATAAGACACCGTAGTCTCTTTCCATAATCAGAACAGGAACATCAAACATGTCCTTGTTGCCTCACAACATTTGGTCGACTCCCGCCAAAGGTGTTTGTCCAGACTGTTTTAAAACTGTGTCTGAATGACGTCACAAATCTGACTAGACACTAGGCGTCGAGAAACTATTTTTTTCTCTCCTTTTCCGACTCGATGTAAACAATCGGCCGGCTGTCCCGCTTTGACCTGGAAAATTGTTCCCGGTACTCTAAAAAGTCTTGTCGGCTTGTGATCTGGAGAAATCTTTCCCCCACAACAAAAGATTTTGCCGACTGTCATCAGGACAGTCTGTCCCCAACATCAAAGAATGGCGGCTGCCTGTAGACGAATGGCGCGACAGTCTTTCATCGATCGACAACTAAAAGAATTCCGCGACATAGGCCCCCCTCTTAAGAGAGTAGTCCGCAATAACTCTTGCTCATTGGAGGTTAGATCCACATGATCTATTCCTCTTCTTCAGAAGCTGGGTGTCTAGTCAGGAAATCAGCTCCAACATTTTCCTTACCAGGTATATACTCCGCCGTGAAGTGGTAGGGCTGAAGCAGCAACGACCAACGCATCAAACGGGCGTTGAGCTTCTGAGAAGTGGCCAGGAAAACCAGGGGTTGATGATCCGACTGGACCCGAAATTGAACTCCATACAAATAGGACTGGAATTTTTGTATGGCCTATACGAGAGACAAACACTCCCCCTCGACGGTCGAATAATTCCTTTCAGCCGGGAGAAGTTTCTTGATTGCGTATGCCACTGGTTTCAAAACCGAAGCATCGTCTTTCCCCTCCTGTAACAAGGCTGTCCCAATTCCAATCCCACTCGCATCCGTTCTCAACACAAATGGCTTGGAAAGGTCGGGAAGCTGTAAAACAGGTTTGCTGACCAAGGCCTCCTTCAACTGACTGTATGCACTCTCACACTCAGGTTTCCATACGATTGAATACGGGGATCCCTTTTTCAAGGTTTCCGTTAAGGGAGCTCCCAGTTCCGTGAAATGCAGGATGAATTTTTGGTAAAACCCACACAACGAGAGAAAGAATCGCACATCCTTCTTCGTTTTTGGCCTTGGAGCACGTCTGATCTTTTCTAGGTTCTTTTCATCCGGGACAATTTGTCCTGGAGTGATGGTGTGACCCAGAAATTCCAGAGTCTGGTAACCAATCATGCACTTGGTTGGGCGAACGGTAAGCCTTGCTTCCCTGAGCCTATTGAAAACTCTCTCCAAGGATTGCAAATGGTCATTCAAGCTGTCACTGGCAATCAGTATATCATCCATGAACGAGATAATTAACGGATCCTGTAAGGGATCCAGCAAGGTCCTCATCATGCGAGTAAACACACTAGGTGCATTGCTGAGTCCAAAGGGCATGACCTTGAATTCGTAGTGTCCACTGGGGGTACTGAAAGCCAGCAGGGGTCGGACCTCTGGTTTGACCGGGATCTGATAATACCCCCGACTCAGATCCACTTTTGAGAAGAAACTAGCCTTATGGAGCCTAGCGAATAACTGAGTTGGATTCGGCAAAGGTTCCACCTGAAATTGAGCGTGACTGTTAAAGAGTCGATAGTCTATACACAACCGGTGTTCTCCACTGGGTTTGCGTAACAAAACCACCCCCGCATTTGTATGGGGATGTGGATGGCGCAATCACGTCATCCTTCAGCAGTTTCTGTATTTCCTCCTCCAGTGCCTTTTCTTTAGAAAATGGCACTGGGTAAACCTTTTGGCGAACAGGCTCTTGTGTGGTCAAGGTCATCTCGAACTCAACCAACCTCGTTCGTCCTAGTTTATCAGTCAGTATCTGCTTATGGGACTCGAGAACCTAGGTAATCTTTTCCCTCTCCTGGGGAGTCAGATCAGGGTTCACCTGCACATCCCTATAGGTTTCCTGGTGTACCAGTGGATATTCCCTGCCCTCGTTGGTTCCCGTTTCAGTCTCCACTGTGACTGCCATTGCAATGAGGTGGGCTGCTTTGTCTCCGGGTCTCTCCTCGTACTTCCGCAGGAGATTAATATGGAAAATCTTCGACTTTCCCCGGATCCGGATCTGATAGTTGGTTCTGGATACCACCCTTTCCACAGGAAATGGTCCTTGCCAACCTATCTCCAGTTTGTTGGTTCCCGTTGGGAGTAGCAACAAGACTTTGTCTCCCACCTCTAGAGATCTGTCTTTAGACCTACGGTTGTAGTAAGCCGCATGTCTTTTTCTGGCCTTTCACAAGTTCTGAGTCGCCAGAGACCAGCCAGTGTGAAGTTTTTCTTTCAGTTCCTCCACGTATTTATAAGAGGAGATCACTTCTTCTGACGTCCCCTCTTCAGTCCAACTCCTCAACATGGCTTCCAATGATCCTTTGATTGGACGACCAAACAGCAAAGTAGCAGGTGGTAGTCCTGTTGAGCCATGAGGCACTTCCCGATAGGCGAAACGTGCTGCTGGGATATATTCATCCCACCTATCAGGGTTTTCCTGTGCCAGTTTCTGGAGCATTGTCAACAACGTGCCGTTGAAACGCTCGACTTGTCCATTGGCTTGAGGGTGGTAAGGGCTGGTGTGAATATGGTTAGAGTGGAACACCCTAAATACCTCCTCCATGAGTTTCCCACAAAACTGAGACCCATTGTCCGTCAGAATCTGATTAGGGAAGCCTAATCTGGTAAAGGCCTCCATCAGTGCGCCAGCCACTCGTTTCGAGTCAATTGTGGTCAATGGTATGGCTTCACCCCACATTGTACAGCAATCCACCATTGTTTCCTTTGACTGTCTATGAAGATGACAAAGAGAAAATCGACCAGTACTTACAACGCTTCGAGGCAATGTCTGTTGCTATGGGTCTGGATCGTGACAAATAGTGTCTTAAGTTGTCCCAGTGATTACGCGGGACAGGTTACTAGGTTTACTCCCGCCTGCCGCCAGGACACGAGAACAATTACGACGAATTGAAAACGGCTCTGCTGAAACGTTTCAAGGTTACGTCACATACCTACCGGAAAAAAATTTCGAACAACGAAACGAGAACCGGGAGAGTTGTTTGCTGCCTACAGTCTGCCATATCTAGTTTGGGAGTGGCCATATTTCAGAGAGGTGAGTCAGCAGGTTGAGTGTAAATTTCTCCAACCAATATGTAGATATTCACTATGTAAAATTTATCTATATATTTAACACCACACAGCACAACACAAAACAATATCTCAATGACAAGAGTAGAATTAGGACCAAAGACCTATGTAGACTTGTAAAGTGTGAACAGGTATGATATGTGTCTTAACTCCTATCCACATTCACCCTAACTGGATCCTCATTAATATGATATCACCATCCCGTGTCGTTCCCCCAGTAATGTCGTAATAAGTGTCGTCCCTGGGGCGAGGGGAATCAACACCCACATTCTTTTAACTCCATATCATTATCTTGAGGATCTCCTGGATCTCTGTCCACAAAACCCCATCAGTCTTTGGATCTCTCTCTCTCTCTCTCTCTCTCTCTCTCTCTCTCTCTCTCTCTCTCTCTCTCTCTCTCTTCTTCTTCTTCTTCTTCTTCTTCTTCTTCTTACCACTGGACCACGCCCCCTCTCATTCTTTTCCAAAACATACTACATAATTTGAAGGGAAAAAAACGCAACGTTAATTGTTAATTTCTCTATATAAATACTATTGTCCCTGTTACTGGTGGTATTGTAAGTATCTTCACTCTAATATGATGAAAACTACCACGGAGGAATCACTCTTAGATGATCGTCGGTTCCTGCTCAGCAGAGGCCAGGTTCTTTCAGACCCTCTAGGTTATGGGCCCAGTGCAAAGGCCGCTGAGTAAAAACTGCCTTCAATGATCGAGCCATAATCTTCTTCTATGACTTGTCTGCTAGCTTTTTTGGAAAACATAGTGTGGAACCTGTTGAAGAGAGAACACCCGGTGAGAGCAACCCGATTCCGACCTTCATTAGGTGAGTGTAGGCCGACGGCCGTACTCAGATATTTAACAGAGAACAGAACTCTGTCACAAAGCAGAGGAGCTCATCACACCGGTCTGAGTCATGGTAAGACAAGGAAAGACTAAAGGAAAAGCGCAGATACCCAGTAGATACCCTACTGGGAGATCCTACCATTTAACATTTCCCCTATCCCCAATCTCCCCGAATATCATCCCTCTACCTTGTTCTTAACTCACTGAGTTAATTGATATCTCACACTAGTTAGTTTAAGCAACGCGATAGCGTACTGCTGCCGACGCTCCTATAATAAGTTATCATAACGCACATTACTACTCTCGACTCATAAGAATCATCTAAAGAATCATCTAAATTGGGTCTATTTAATCAATTACCATATATTTATTCCCGTGTGAAATCGAGACCACTAAATCACACAATGGACAAATGTCCGCCGATTTAAATCAACATAAGACACGTGGTCTCTTTCCATAATCAGAACAGGAACATCAAACACGCCCTTGTTGCCTCGCAACATTTGGTCAACTCCCACCAAAGGTGTTTGTCCAGACTGTTTTAAAACTGTGTCTGAATGACGTCACAAATCTGACTAGACACTAGGCGTCGAGAAACTATTTTTTTCTCTCCTTTTCCGACTCGATGTTAACAATCGGCCGGCAGTCCCGCTTTGACCTGGGGAATTGTTCTCGGTACTCCAAAAAAGACTTGCCGGCTTGTGATCTGGAGAAATCTTTCCCCCACAACAAAAGATCTTGCCGACTCTCATCAGGACAGTCTGTCCCCAACATCAAAGAATGGCGGCTGCCTGTAGACGAATGGCGCGACATTCTTTCATCGATCGACAACTCCAAGAATTCCGCGACATGTTGCTCCTCGATTCTCGAATCGTATGGAACTGTTAGCATTAGCTGCTGAGCCGACGAGGAGTGTAGAATAATATCAAGTCGCAATTGAAACTTTTGGATCACTGCTGGAGAGTGTGTATGTGACACATCCTAGCCTTACCCACGATTGCAGACAGGTTCAATGTGCCGCAGGCTGAATCCGAGTGGCTGCAGACACGGAACAGCTCTTGCATGACGCCCTGGATATAGTTAACGGCTACGGACTGATCAGGCTCAAGCACGGGGCAATCAGATAAGCAGAGTTGACCAGGTTTAACATAAATACACGGGAAACAACTGCCAAATTGTCGATATCCACTCTTTAGCAATAGATTTGGCTCCTTGATTTTCATCGTTTTGGTCCGCTTTTAAAAATGCACTCCATGGGACAAGGTTTGATGATGACAAGAGTCTTGATTCGTGCAGTGAAGAATTGGCTACATGTAGCGGGACACAACCTGCTACATTCTAGACACGCATGTTCTTCTTTTTCGATGATGTTGCATAAATAAACACACATAGTATTGTTTGGAGCTCACAGAAGGAGAAGGAAGAAGTAGAGACATGTGTATGTCTACTTCTTTCTTCTTCTCCTGAGCGCCAAACAGTACTATTTGTGTTTACTTATGTAACTGCTTCAGAGGCCTCTACTGGTTCCCTAATTGATTTCCTGATTTTCGATGATGTGGATTGTGTAGATTATTATAATGTCTACTCACACCAAGAGAAACGTTTAAACAGTTTTAATATGTAGTGTCCGCGAAGAATGCTTGATGTTAAGTGCAAGACAAGATCACCAATAACTAAGTATTGGAATGATCGGGTGGTATGATAGGTTGTTCCATGCTCAGTCTTCGTAGGCTTCGATGGATAGGGCATATCAGTAGGATGGGCTGCAGAGTACCCCCCCCCCCCCCCCCCCCAAAAAAAAAAAAAAAAAAAAAAAACAATTTTTGTTGTTGAATTTCCGGGGGAAAATATAACGCACGTCTTTCCGACGTTTCCTTGTAAGATATTTTTATCATGAATACCAATCATAATCACTGACATTATTTTAAAACCGGTTTCATTATATGCTCATTTGATGAAAACAAAACATGAGACACCCTCATATGATACAATTTTTTTTTAAATGCACCGCGGGACTGCTAAATGATTGACTCACTCTTATGACTGCTGTTTGCTGCAATATGTTCATTATTCCCAGATCTCAGGCAACAATGCTTATTAGAACAAAGTAGCTAGATTATTCCCTCATGTGTCATGTTGTCAAACGCTTACGTTTAGATCTCTTCTTACTCCTATGGCTCTTTCTAAAAGTGTCATAACGTTTATCGCACTGTATGCCATTTCCCTTTACAAATCCACATTGCCATAACTAATTTCTGGTTTAATCTTGATTCTTATTGTTCTCATAATTACTCTCAGTAACAGATTTGTCATGTAACTCCTAAAACAGATGACCACATTCGAAAAAAAAAATGTTTATTCATTTAATTTATTATTATTTTTTTTTTTTTGGCAGAGCTGTAAATATGGATTTGAACAGGTCATTAGGAATGTACTTATTGCAGATGTTGCTGGGGTAGATGTGTCCCTTATCAAAGAAGAATTAGCACCCCTTCCTTCCGCTAGCCAGTCTTTGGCAAAATAGAATAGGCGTCTAGCTCCCTAAACACGATAACACTATGGGAGCATGTGGTGGATTGAGCAGCCGCCGAATAAGTCTTGGTTATGGTCTCACGTTCGGGAACGATAGGCTAATGACCTATTTCTGGAGACAATGGCTAAGGTCGCCTGCCATCGTGTGGTCACTACCAAGAAGGTAGCACGAGAATCAATACCAAGGACGATAAGTCAACGCCAATGTTTTAGTCCACCAGTGTAGGGCTTGAACCCACTACCTCAGCATCAGCACATCATGTTTAAAAAAACGAACGCTATTATACATTCGGCCATGTATACCTCCCATCGAAGGGCAGATTCCAACACCAATCTTTTACTTGGTCCGCTTATTAAAATAAATATATGTATGACCGACTTCATTGGCCGGGTTTTAACTGAAAAAGCTCTGTGACTCCCCTCATGTATATCCGTCCATCTCCACGTCTGTCCATCACACCCACACAATACCCATATCCAACTTTGCACACCGATTTCATTTTCCGATCTGGCCCCTTTCACAGCTGAACTGCGCAGCCTTCCGAGATACGGAGCATACGCACCGGCCTAACAACGTTTGATACCTAGACTGTTTACGTTGTAAGATTTTGTAATTTCGTACTTTTCTTTAGTCCAGTTTGTGTTCCTGGTGATAAGTTCGATTCGTTTAAATGTTTACATTATAATCCGTTTTTAAACGCCGATTTCTGTTCGTTGTAAGGTATGTACACACTTTCTCACAGGCGTTAACACGTTCTCTTTGTATTGTTACATCCTGCTGCAGCTGTCATCTATCTGTCACTATCTATTTTAACCACATGGCGTGGTCTCTTTCCTAGGAGTCTGCAGAAATCTCACAGAACGAACTCCTTAGTGCTAGTGACGACCCTCAGGAGTTAAAAGCACCCGTGAACCAAACGTAATCCGGAATCAAATTGGGCTTTGAGTTGCCACAAGACCATCGGAGTTGAGAACCAACACAGCACAACACTCCGGGTATTGCCCAATCTCAGAAGTGACAACCGTGGACCCATTTTCAAATCCCCTAATAACCACACAACACCCACTTGTAAGCCACACAACATTCCTTCACCCGCAACCACTTGCAGAGTACCAAACCATGAACTTACATCTTAATAGAAACAAGTCCCAAGTGATAAACATTGTAAATTTATTATCAAGAAAACTGCCATACAATACAGGCTTTAATACACCATGTACACAAAATACCAAATGGTAACGAAGCAAAATCCATCAAGAAAGTACCAGAAAAAGTACACGTGCAAATTCTAAGAAAATGAAAGACTAACTAGCGGAAGGCAATGCAGGTAAAAAAAACCTGGCATGCATAGACTGCCATTTGAGAAAATATTCAAATGTGCCATTTACAGAATATACATGACGTTAGCATGTACCAAACAAATTGAAATCAACAAACAAGAAAACGAATTAATAGACCTCTAGAAGGAGACTTCCAATGAAATCTGAGAATCTTGTCTCCGTCAAATAGAAGCCTTATGCTTTTGCGATGCGCTCAGTTTCATGCTTCGTAATGCACAAGTATCAGCATTGAAAGCAGTATCCCCGAGTTCGTATGCCAGGATTTATTGTTTGGGGGTTGCTTGGGCGGGCTCCTCTGCTTTGGCGTCTTTGTCCATTTGCGTGTAGTACTCCAGATTATCTTTTGCAGTATCAATCAGCTCCTTAAATTAGAAAGTACAAAAACATTTTATTTGAAATAAATACTATGGAATGTACATATCTTGGGTCAATTACCAACAATGATGACACGAAGTAAATTAGACGAATATCTATTGCTCTTCTGAAATTGAATAAAACTACAAAACTTCGATTTTTAGGAACATGCATCTTTCCCATTGCAACATCCGCCTGTTGAGACATGGGCACTTTCTAAACAAGTTGAACAGCGCATAAATAGCTTTGAATATAGATGCTATAGACGGTTTCTAGGAATATCTTGGATACAGAAAAGCACATGCATCCTTGCGACAAGAGCTGAATATTGAAGGTTGGCTACTAAAGACGATAAAACAAAGAAAATTGAAATATTTTGGTCACTTAAACGTCACGAAAGTGGAGAGAACAATGATAAGAGAAGTATATACCCGTGAAGAGAAGAGGGAGGCCACAGAGAAGAGTGCAGGATGTGGCAGATCTCCAGATGGGTGTATCTGAAGCGGGACATCGTGCATATGACAGAGTTTTCCGGATGATTGTTATGGGAGCGAGGGTTTGCAGAGGACATGCTACCGAATGAGTGAAATGTACGGCTGGGACGGAACAATCTAACCATCGGTGGTAGAATCGCCCTAAAGTTGCCAGGGCCTTTAGAAAAGTAAATAGCACCAATCTACTATGTTGACGGAGGCAAGTAACTAGGGGTGGCACGAGATTGATGGCTAATGCTCCATTTGGAGATACGTGGGCAGACTTGTCCAAGCAGTCAAAGTGGGCAGACTTGTCCAAGCAGACAAAGTGGGCAGACTTGTCCAAGCAGACAAAGTGGGCAGACTTGTCCAAGCAGACAAAGTGGGCAGACTTGTCCAAGCAGACAAAGTGGGCAGACTTGTCCACTGACTAGCAGTGAAAACGTTTTGTGGGGTTAATTTATGGACGAGGCGAACCCACAAAGTGTTGAGTCCACTTTTGGTCAAAGAACATGGGGTCCACTTACGAACAAGCAGAAAAGTGCGATGTCCACTTAAAGCAAGCAGAACACTGTAGTAAAGATAATGCGGGGTCGACTTATGGGCATGGAGAACATTACTCGTGGGGTCCACTTATGGGCAAAGAATATTACTCGAGGGGTCCCACTTACGGGTAAGAAGAACATTCCGAATGTGGAGTCCATTTGTGAGCCAGAACATTGCGGGGTCTACTTGTCAAGAAGAATAACGTGAGCTTTTGAAAAACTGTTCCCGGTTAACTTAACACGACACAAATAAATTGAGGGATTTC
The DNA here is from genome assembly GCA_963921405.1 of Cepaea hortensis. Classification (NCBI taxonomy): domain Eukaryota; kingdom Metazoa; phylum Mollusca; class Gastropoda; order Stylommatophora; family Helicidae; genus Cepaea; species Cepaea hortensis. The sequence goes on from OY992882.1 coordinate 72,168,449, forward strand.
ACAAATACGGAAAGTCTGGATATATTCCAACAGTGAATTAGCGGATTGATTGGGATAATGGTGGTGGTTGTCCAGAAACAGCAGTCAGTCAGTCCACGAGAAATTGAGAAGTCTTGAAAAGCTCACTGAAGGACACATTTTGCAGAAAGTCCATTGTCCAGAAGAAGAACAGTCTGAAACAGGTCACTGTAGGAGAAATTGGGCAATCTGAAACAGGTCACTGTATGAGAACCTGATCAATCTGAAAAAAGGTCACTGGGAGAAATTGAAGAGCAGATTAAAAAGTCTATTGTCCTGAAGAAATTGAACAGTCTTTAAAAGGCATCTGGAAAAATCTGGAAAAATCTTTAAGCATCTGGAAAAATGCTATAAAATGTAACCTTTGATTTAGCAGTCAAGTAGTTTGTTCCCCTTTAAATTCTGAAACCAAGTTCTGAAGATTCCATGAAGAAATATAGATCTCGTACTATATTTAGTGGACGCTGGTCGAAGCCATGAGCAGATGGGAAAATCATGTTCGATATCACTATCATCGTCACTTGTTCCACATGCCACTGCTGTCTCGTCTAGAGGGAATCCGATATCTGACTGAAAGTTTGAATTGGTATGTCATCTGTGGAACATGTCTAGCAGAATCTAAATCTGGATTTATATTATTTTTAATATTGACAACAGAAATAGTAGTAGTGGTTCTTGGGATTTCCAAACAATTGGAGAGTTCCAAATTGTAAACTGTTGCCCACAAGTCCACTGTGGCAGGTGCGTCACAATATGAGGAGCCCCAAGGTTTGTCCTGATCACGTTGCCCATTTCACAAAAACAGTCATATACTTCCTATGTTCTTTCAGTGTGTACTCTCCACAAATATAACAATAGATAACTTCCTTCTTGAAGATGCCATTATGTGTTACAAGTATAAGAAAATAACTAGCACACTAACCTGCAAGCAGTGGGTTAGAATCTAAAAAAGGCAATTCTTGGAAGATTTCTTGAAAAACTAAATAAATAAGCAGGTTCATTTTATAAATGACTAGATATCCATAGCTGTTTCCCAGAGACAGGGAAAATAATGTAATATTTAACTGATCAAGTGCCATTGGGTGATTAATCGTCTTAAATGACTCCCAGTATCTGAAATGGGCTTATATATTGCCAAAATGACATTGAGTTATAATAAACATTGCGTTATAATAAACATTGCTACCATGTTAACTTAAGTCATAACTGATACATCCCTAAGTCTCATGTTCCGCTTTTTTTGGGGGTGGGGGGGGGAAGTGGGGGGGGGGTGGTGTGAGGTTCAAACCTACTTTTGTTTAGCACTAAAATCTGAAATAAATGCCTGGATCTCAAAATCTAGAGCTGCTACAGACATATGATTTTGGGATTTAGCAGGCCTCATTTGCCCGGTCTCCATGGTCTAGGGTTACACAACTTTTTCCGTAATCCCGTATACTCTCGTGAGTAACGTCACGTGTGCGAGAATCGTGGTGGTTCTCTCCGCGTCGGCAACTTACGGGGTATGTGAGCCGGTCGCTCAGAAAGCAATGGCAAACTACTGAGCGTAATCTTGCCAAGAAATCAATCAGCTGAAAGATGCTGATGTTGACAGCGGTGTCCTGTAAAGGAAGTGCGCAAAAAGGCCTCATTTATGCAAACTCGAGTGTAAAATGTTGGCACCCAAAAATGTTTTTGCGTAGGGCTGTGTTACACTAAAATTTTTTGTCAATAGTATGTAAATGACATAGAACTAAATCTGTCAGGTATTAAATTGTACAGTGTATTTGTGTCACAGTACAGATTTAACAAATGTCTACTTCAATAGTGTTGAAATTATGCCAAAAAGTTACCTGAATTTTGGGAAAGAACTTGTGGACAGCCTGAAGCAACGGTAGCAACAATCCCTTGATGAATCCGATCTGGGCCAGGGGCTTTGTGACGGTTTCTTTGTCCATGAAATCAGTAGGGGACAGATTCTCCAATTTCTCAAGTTCGTTCTTTAAAAGCAGTTTAAAAGTTTCTTTAAAAGCATTTTAAAAATATGTCAGGGTTTTTTGTTGTATTAATCATTTTGCAAAGATTGGCACTAAAGGAAGTCATATATTGAGGGCGCCGCTTGAAGAAGACGCCGCTTGAAGACGGCGCCGCTTACACAGGGCGCCGCTTGAAGAAGGCGCCGCTTGAAGAAGGCGCCGCTTACAGAGGGCGCCGCTTGAGGTCACAGCTTGAGGGCGCCGCTTAGAGGTCAGCTTGAGGTCACAGCTTGAGGTCACAGCTTGAGGGCGCCGCTTGGAGAGGTCAGCTTGAGGGTGCCGCTTGAAGAGGTCACAGCTTGAGGGCACAGCTTACAGATGAGGGCACAGCTTACAGAGGAGGGCACAGCTTACAGAGGAGGGCACAGCTTAAAGAAGGCACGGCTGAAAGAAGGCACAGCTTTATTTGTATGATGGTATAACTTGTAAATTATACAAGCTGTGATGGTGCAAATATGTAAATTAGTTATGGGGTTAAAAAAAAAAAGTTACATATCCTTTACAGGACGCCGCAGACAACCCCAGCCTTTTTTAATACTGTGATTTCTTGGCAAGTTTATGTTCAACAGTTATTGCTTTCTGAACGATTGGCACTCATACTATTGTATGAAAACCAACGCAAGATGGTCTGCAGCCGCTGTTTTTCAAACGTGGTATGCGGGATTATGAATTGCGTTCAAACTCCTTGGCCACAGAGCTATTGATAGTGTAACTAGGCCACAGAGCCGATTGATAGTGTAACTAGGCCACAGAGCTGATTGATAGTGTAAACTAAATTACACAGCAGTGATGGAGTAAAGATCCTATAAAGGGCCACAGCTGTGACCAAGCATTTTGTAAATGACTGCACAGCTGTGATAAATACATTTGATAACGTGACTGCAGAGCTTAAAAACATCTGGTAACGTAACTGCACAGCTTTGACTAAAACATGTAACTTTCTTTTGACCAGTAGCTCAGTCAACCAATAAATGACATGTACAAAGAACGATGAGGGGCAGCGTTGGGGAACGCACAGCATAGCTGTAACAAAAACACGTAACGGGACTGCACAGCTTTACAGTGAAAGCGTTATGTTAAGGACTGCACAGCGGTGACGGTGTTAACGGGGCCGCACAGCGGTGGCATAACTGGGCCGCACAGCGGTGGCGTAACGGGGCCGCACAGCGGTGGCGTAATGGACTGCACAGCTGCGATGACGCAAAGGGCTGCGACGACGTGGTAAAGGACTACAGCTGTGACAACGTACTAAAAGACTACACAGCTGTGACTGAAAGCATGTAAAAGACTCCAGCTGTTTCAGTGAACGCCATCTTGTAAACTGCACACAGTAACGGCAACACATTACAGTGACAATACAATGTCACATGGATTTACCTGGTTGAAGAATTCCTGCAGCAGACAATCCAACCAGCGTCCGCTAATCTTCAGCTTACGGCTTTCGTTGGACACGTCCGATATTTTCACCAAGGTTGTCATCAGCTGTAGGAGGGGGACAATAGCATTCAGAGGGAAAACCAGCTATAGAAGATGTTTGCGTGTGTATCAAGAATCGCGAGATTGTTTTAGAGTATCTCGACATATGATGGTAATGTGTCCGTAGTCGCTCGTGTGCTGCCAGTAATGTCTGATGATCGCATGACATTGAAACTCCCTTTCTTTTGGCTTCCCTCTGCCCATTCAACCTTATTGTGACGCTACAGTGGCAATACTATCAGTAGCACGTCTGTCTATGCTCAAAACTTAGCAAATGCCCCCTCCACTAAAAAGAAGAAAAAAAAAAAAAATCAGATCTCTGCGACAATTCAATGAATCAAGCTCAAGCACCATATCCACAATGGTTAGCTGCAACAGAGCAATCAACCTACTGATGTCTTTCCCTTAAGTTCCAGGTTGATAGAGTAATCTCTTAAATGAGGCCTTTTTTATTATATCGGCTTTCATTCCCCGCAACTCAAGGATCTGCCTCCCAGAAATGCCCCGTTCTCCCAGAAATGAATGATAACCTTAGTTTTTAGTAGCACCCTTTGTTTCATGGCACCCAATATTAGCCCAGTCCGCCACTATTTGACAGTTCTAGATTTTCTCATGCTGAACATTTCCATTGTAATGTCTGTCACAGCCATCATCCATTAACGATTTACGTAAGTTTAACCTACTGGCGGTTGTGTGATTTTATTAAAAGAAACAAGACGTACCACATGTTTGTGTTCCTGGTTCGAAATGTCAAATTCTGTGATTGCTTTAAATAATTGTAAAAGTTCGTCACTTTTGGCCAAATCAGTTGCAAGAATGATTCTGAAAAGAAAAACAAAACGTAATTAAAAGCCCATCTAAAAAAGTCAGGATGTTGAGGTGCTAGAACTTGTTCCCGGGTAGATGGGACCCATTAGCTTTTACAGCGGCCCATTTAGGAGATGGAAAACTATTATAAATCCCCATAGTTTTAAGATGGACCGAAATGCCGAAGACAATGGCCACGGGTGAGCTGGTCGTGAACGTGGAACGTTTGGTATGCGGGCGGGGCGGCGCCAGGCGTATGGACTCCTGCGGTACAAATAAGCAATCATAAACCTCGTAACCTGGAATTACACTAAAGCTGGAGGAACAAGCAATCAAAGATCGTAACCTGGAATTATACCACCGCTGGAAGAACACGCAATCAAACATCGTAACCTAGAATTACACTAAAGCTGAAGGAACAAGTAATGAACCGCGTAACCTAGAATTACACTAAAGCTGGAGGAAGAAATATGCTGTCATAATCCAAATCATAAAAGCTGTAAGAATGGATACCGCAAACCTGGTCATAAGGTCTCGGAATGGCTGGCGCCTTTCCTCGGGAAGGAATCTATCGATACCGCAGTCTTCTTCATCCAGAATTCTGAAGGCACATTCAATGTGGTGGTGCTCTAGTGATGAGGTCTTGTGTCTCTGATAAATGTCGGTGTTGGCATTTTTCTGAAATCAGTGAAAAATTACTGTCACTACAGCAAGCAATGCGGTACATAAAACGGGCAATGCAATTCATAACAGGCAATGCAATACATGAAACAGCTATTTCATAAAATAGACAATTCAATACATAAAACAGACAATTCCGTACATAAAACAGGCGATTCAGTACCAATAAACCAAAAGAATATAATTCCTTTAGTGAATTTAAACAAAAGCTACAAACAGATTGCACAATTTGTTGCATCTCAAGTTCATACTTCAGAGTTTGACAGCTTGAGAAAATTGACATCTTGTGTCATGGCACCCATGCCAACGGAGCTGGCACTTTGGAGAAGCATGATCGCCCACGCCAGCCGGCATGACACTGAGGTGAACAAAATTATACACTCGCTTAAATCAGTATTAAAAAACTAACTGCAAATTTAAAATGAAATCTGCACAAAATTGGCTGGAACCGCCTAATTGCTAACGCATTGTACATTTGAGCAACCAATTGTGTATACATTAATTGCTATTAAGATTTTCGAGATGCCAACTGTCTTGACTACACAGGGATTTCTGAAGACCCTATTCCGTTGGTACTGATGTGTTGTTTTACTTATATAAAGCAGACATTTCAATACATATAACCAACAACAATATTCAATACCAATACACAAACAGTAGCTTAATAGTCAAAGACTATTCAATTCTGTTTCAGGGAATTATTTTCAAAAGGGAGTTTCATAGTGTGAAATTGGTAGAAAGAAATGAAATGTATCTGGCACTAACCAGTTAAGTGAATTGGCACAACTAACTCTGAACAGGCATAACATTTTATGGAAGAAATCTAGAGAAAAAAAAAAAAAATCGCTATAGCAAAGGTAGCTTTTTGCAATATGAAAAACATGCCGACTAATATAAATCTATTGCAATAAGAAAAGTAACTTGTTTTATAGAACTTCACGTGAAATTACCAGACAAACAGACTTATGGCAGTAGAAATGCTTTGGCAAAATGCAAAGGATACCATGAATAGACCAAAGGAAAGAAAGTGGAAACCGTACATTTATTAGAGACAAATGTAGACAGTCAAGATATTTTAGACGTAGGAATAAACTAGAAAGTGACAACTGACAAAACCGTTGGGAAAAAGAGCAAAGGGAAAGCAAGATATATATATATATAATATATATATATATACACACACACACACACCAAGATGGTTTGGCCACAAGGCATAACCGAAACACGACAGGTGATTGTGAGATGAAAGAAGACCGCCCATGACTGTCAAGCGTGTCACATGACTTGTGCAAAGAAAGAAACATGTCACATGACTTGAATTCCTGCAAAACGGAAGCAAAGAATAGTCACATTAACCGATCATGCATGTTATAAAAAACAGCAAGGAGACTGGCTACCCGTGAAGAAAATAGCTGCATAGTCCAACCACACAGAAACACAAAGGCCTTGGCTTAAGTTCATTGAGGGCCTATGCTTCATAGGTGACAGTAAAGTTATCACCCCAAGGTAGAAGAATGAACGAACAAGATAAGATGCTTCTACATCCCATGGTAAAAGAATGAACGAGACAAGATGGAATGAACAAGATGGCTCTACATCCCAGGGCAGAAGAATGAACAAGATAGCTCTACATTTTAGGGTAAAATGAACAAGAGGATGACTACATCCGAGGGTAATCCGGTTATCCAGAGAATACCACACAACCGATGACTTTTCTGGTTTTTAACACCCTGCATCACTCTGTCACCCTGTTTACTGCCACCTGTAAATCTGCAGCCAAACATTCACTATTCTTGTCTTGTCTGTACACCAGCACATCTACAAATGTAAAGATTCGACCGACACGTGTTGTCTCAATTGCTGCGACTTTGCTGGTGTTGACAAAGATCACCCCCTGGCAACCCAGGCGTAATCGTACAGGGATTAGAAGTCCAGGAACCCATGCGCAGTGCAACCTTACGCTCATAAAGGAATGCCGCAACCCATCTGACAAAGCAAGGGCAGACCTTATCCAACATTGTGTATCAACAGATCATACCTAACCCTGTTATACGCATTCTCCAGGTCAAGAGCTACCGCCACTCTTGTTTATCCTAGAAGCAGACATCCACAAGTAGCCGCATTGGTCCAGGCGTCCTTTCCAGGCCGGTAACTCCCGAGCCTTTTGGGAAGCAGATTACGACTTTCCAAATGTCCTGGGAGCCTGCGGGCTACTATCTTTTCGAGGACTTTGAACCAAAGTTGTTTTGCAGGGTTTATGATTCGGTATTCATTAAGTCTGGAGTGGTCCTTAACTGGCTTTGGGAGTGGGACCAGGTAGCTGTGCAGCCAATCCTAAGGTATTTCCGCCGTATTCATGCTTAGGTTGAAACAGCCATCTACAAATCATCTTTAATGTTACTCATATGGGAGTACCTCACATCGTCCGGGTCTGGCGCTGTGTCATTAGCCCTCTTCAGTACCGTCTAAACTTAAATTCAGTCCTTCCTAGTGAGCGGTGACAGACTTCTCTGACCATCTCTCTAATAGCTGTCTTTCTGATCCGCCTGTTTAAAAAACGTGCAAAGGCCTCACTGTCCTGGTCAGTTGTCATAGGTCTGTTATAAAGGTACCATGTGTACCAGGCATTGCATGTCTGTTCATCTGCCAGTGCAGCTTTCAGAATTTACCCAATGTAACATCCCCGCCGACTTCATTTATAAACTGTTTCCACTTCATCCTTTTTGCCCCAGTTGCCAGGAGTTTAAAATCCCACACTTACTTTTTTTTTTTATACCTTTCAGTCTCCTCCAATTCTGTGGCAAGGGATATTTGTTGCTCTTCGCACCCTCTGCTAATTCCATACGGCCGCCGTCTTTCTTCCATGATGTCTCCACCTCTGGTGTCCACCATGGTGGTTGGGTGAAGAGCTCTTGGTTTAGACCGTCTGTGATCGAAGGCGCCTCAAGAGCGAAGAGTGGCTACAATCATAACTGAATGCCCTGCGGGCTCTTAAAACCCTGACTACTGGACTTTAGCATCAGTACAGAGCAGGGTAGATGGTCGCTTCCATGATCCCTAAGGACTTCATTTTATGTCTGATGCCGCCTCTTGGGATACAGTGCCAGGTCGATTGCCATGTCAGGGTCCCCTGGTCTCATTGCCAGTCTAGTTGGAGTTCCGTCATTTATGCAGACCACATCTGTCTCAAGCAAGACCTCGGCAAGAGCAGTACCCTGGCTGTTCTCTCCAGACATGTCCCACTCTGGCGCGTGCATTGAAGTCACCACATACCCGGGTACCAGACGTCCCATTATTATATTAAATGGATGTCCTCTTAGTAGAAAGCGTAAACTGAAGTACTCAGGTATCACCTTCGACAGGTGTATGTCTAAGACCATATGGCGGCTTTGGTGGTGAAGGCTGGTAGGGGACTTAAATGCTTTGAGGGCGATGACAGCACCCGGGGTAGAGCAGAGGATGCTTTACGGGCTCTTTCAGCAGTTAATTTCTGTCATTGAATAACGTTTTGGGCTCCTGACAGTATCGAAGAGCCAGCTTGAAAGGTTGGAGCGCATTCACAAAGCGGCTCTGCGTGCGATTCTGTGGTGCACAAAGGAAACAAATTATATTCATGAGGCATATCCTGGAGCTACCACCAATGGCGGATAGGCATTAGGTCCTTCAGGCCAAATGGTCCCGAGAGTTGCCGCAGACAGGGATCACCCGCTGCATGCAGCAATGGATATGGTCAAGGGTCATAGACTAAGACGAGGCAGGTCCTAGATGGCACAGGCAGCACTTTCTATACGTCAGGTGTGTGATCTAGAGACCATCAATCGTGAAAAAGACTGGGTTGCAGAGTTTGAGGTACAGCAACTGATCCAGAGTAATACACATCAAAGTGACAGTGATCTATACTGATGGGTAAGTGGTGAGAAACAGACGGAGTGGTTGGGTTTCATTGCCAAGGCCAATGGACGATTCTTGAAAAAGGAGAGTATGGCACACGAGGCTAAGACCTCCAGCACGAGAATGGAGGTGGAGGCAAGCACAGCGGCACTCCGTTCATTAGAGGAGACCACTGCAACACACTGTCTTCATGACGGATTCAAGGAGTGATTATTAAGGTGAAGAAAGGAATGTTTCGTGTGGGATGGCTCTCCTCGCTTCAGAGGTCACAGATTGTAAGAATATGGATTTCTTGCCCTGGCCATACGGGAGTGCGAGGGAGTAAACAGGCTGATAGGGAATGCACCTCGTGGTGGTCGATCACTTATGGACAAAGGGGAGGTGGTCGTGCGTCTGTGGGACCAGGTGGAGAAAGTGGGGGAACAGATTGAGAACATGTGGAAAGGATGAGATTGCGGAGGATTGGCAGGGTTTCTGGTAGAATCTCAAAACGGGGGGCAGACTAGGATAACTGTCAACCAGATATCGGTGGGAACGATTAGTAGTGTGACTCTTCGCTGGCTGTTGAATGAGGGGGTGGAGCGCGTATGGGAATGTCCTGTGTGCAGTATGTCAGTTCTTTGCTCAACTCAGCAACTCAACGTCCAGGGTAAAAAAGAATGAACAAGATGACTCCATATCTCAGGGTAAAAGAATGAACGAGACAAGATGGTAGAAGAATGAATAAGGTGCCTCTATATTCTAGGGTTTAATGAACAAGATAGGATGAATACATCATCGGGTAGAAGAATGAACGAGACAAGGTGGTAGAAGAATGGACAAGATGGTTCCATATCCCAGAGTAGAAGAATGAATGAGACAAGATAGTGGTAGAATGAACAAGACGGCTCTACACCCCAGGGTAGAAGAACGAACGAGACAAGATAGAAGCATGAACAATATATTCAAGGGTAGAATGAACAAGATAAGATGGCTCTTAAGTTCCAGGGTAGAAGAATTTAAGACAGACACGATAAGATGACGTTACGTCCCAGGGTAGAAGAATAAACAAGACAGGATAGAATGAACAAGACCATGAGATACTCCATATCCTAGAGTAGAAGAATGAACAAGATAAGGCAGCTCTACATCACAAGGTAGAAGAATGAACAAGATTACATTCCAGGTTTGAAGAATAAATAAGATGCATACTCCAGGGTAGAATGAATAAGATAGTTCTGCATACCCTAAGTTAGAAGGCTGAACAAGACCCTTACATAGTTCTAAATCACAGGGTAGAAGAATGAACGAGATCCTAGAGTTGAGGAATGCACCAGCTCCCAAGGTTGAAGAATGAACAAGATCATAAGATACTATATCAGAGTGTAGACAGATGAACGTTAGATAGTTTAACACCCCAGAGTAGAAATAACACGGTCATAAGACTGTACACCCGTAGATAGAAGATTGAACAACCCGTAGATAGAAGATTGAACAAGACTAAGTTCTTCACCTCAGGATAGAATACGGAAATTAAGATAGCTCTACATCACAGGTAAATAAAGATAGCTCTACATCACAGGTAGAACAATAAAGATAGCTCTACATCACAGGTAGAATAAAGATAGCTCTACATCACAGGTAGAACAATAAAGATAGCTCTACATCACAGGTAGAAGAATAAAGATAGCTCTACATCACAGGTAGAACACAGATAGCTCTACATCACAGGTAGAACACAGATAGCTCTACAGCACAGGTAGAACAACAAATCTACGTCACATGTAGAACAATAAAGATAGCTCTACGTCACATGTAGAACAATAAAGATAGCTCTACATCACATGTAGAACAATAAAGATAGCTCTACATCACAGGTAGAACAATAAATAAAGCTCTACATCACAGGTAGAACAATCAAGATAGCTCTACATCACAGGTAGAACAATAAAGATAGCTCTACATCACAGGTAGAACAATAAAGATAGCTCTACGTCACAGGTAGAACAATAAGGATAGCTCTACATCACATGTAGAACAATAAAGATAGCTCTACATCACAGGTAGAACAATAAATAAAGCTCTACATCACAGGTAGAACAATCAAGATAGCTCTACATCACAGGTAGAACAATCAAGATAGCTCTACATCACAGGTAGAACAATAAAGATAGCTCTACATCACAGGTAGAATAAAGATAGCTCTACATCACAAGTAGAACAACAAAGATAGCTCTACATCACAGGTAGAACACAGATAGCTCTACATCACAGGTAGAACAACAAAGATAGCTCTACATCACAGGTAGAACAATAAAGATAGCTCTACGTCACATGTAGAATAAAGATAGCTGCGTCACAGGTAGAATAATAAAGAAACAGATGCACAGCACAAGGTACAAGAATGGATGAGACCATTCAGCTCCACACCCCAGGATAGAAGATAACCCTTGGGTAGAATTCATTCATTCAGTAGCATGTCTTTTGCAGAACCTTTCGGAAAACATAAGCAAGATGTCCCGCGTCAGATACACCCATCTGGAGATCATCCGCCACCCATCTTCTGTGGCCTTACTCTTCCTCTCTTCCCAGGTATATACCCCTTCATTACTGTTCTCTCCAAACTTTCGTGGCGTTTCATGTGACCAAAATATTTCAATTTGTGTTTTATGGTCTTTAATAGCCAGCCTTCAATATTCAGCTCTTGAAGTATGGAGGCATTTGTTCTTTTCTTTAACCAAGATATTCTTAGAAGTCTATAACATTTATATTCAAAGGCATTTATGCGCTGTTAGCTTGTTTAGTAAGTGTCCAGGTCTCACAGGCGTATGTTGCAATGGGAATGATGTATGCTCTTAAAAATCTAATTTTTGTAGTTCTATCTGTCACTCAATTTATTCAGTTTTAGAATTTGAAGAGCAATTGATTGTCGTCGTTTAATTTCCTTCATTGTGTCACCGTTGTTGGTAATCAATTACCCAAGATATTCAAAATTTTCCACCACTCCAATTTTTCCTCATTAACGTATATTTCTTTCTCCATAGAAGTTTTATCTGTATGCATTATCTTTGTTTTTGCTATGTTAAGACATAAGTTGCGATTTTCACTATTCAACTATTATTATTATTATTAGGCTATTAGGTTTTCAATACCAGAATTGGGTAGAATGAAAAGACAAATAGTTCTACACTCCAGGGTAAAGGAGACCAGTGGTTGGATAATGCCACGCCCTCTGTCAGGGGTTTGACAAGAACATGCCCTTTTTCTGCCAGTGATTAGACAACACGCCATTCTGCCAACAAAGCAAATATCACTGACCACACCATTGTGCCCTTGTTAACTAAGATCACACCCCCAGCCTGCCAGCCGCTAACTAAGACCACACCCCCAGCCTGCCAGCCGCTAACTAAGACCACACCCCCAGCCTGCCAGTGGCTAACTAAGACCACACCCCCAGCCTGCCAGTGGCTAAGACCCCCCCCCGCCAGCGGTTAAGACCATACCCCCAGCCTGCCAGTGGTTAACTAAGACCACACCCCCAGCTTGCCAGTGGTTAACTAAGACCACACCCCCAGCCTTGCCAGTGACTAACTAAGACCACATCCACGGCCTGCCAGTGGATAATTAAAGACCACCACCCCAGCCTGCCAGTGCTTAAGGCCACACCCCCAACCTGCCAGTTGCTAACCCATGCCATCTTCTACCAGTGGTTGATTTAAGACAACCTATTCAGTTTAAGGTAAACCCACACACGATTAGAAATAATTACAATGCCTCTACTACCTGGAGTAGAACATGTTTACCTGAAACAAATTGGTGAAGCCCTGATGGTCAAGATCATGGGATGCGGCCGCGGTTAAGAGAGTGAACATGTCCACATGATCCAGCACCTGGTTGAGTTCTAGAGTCCAGATCAAACTGTACATCTGAGGAACAAATAAACACTACATCTAAGGAACAAAGTAACTGAGGAACAAAGAAACATCTGAGGAACAAAGAAACATGAACCAAAAAAAAAAAAAAACATCCGAGAAACAAAAACCGAGAAACAAAAAAAAACAGACATCTAAGGGACAAAACATCTAAGGGACAAAAACATCTGAGAAACAAAGAAACATCTGAGAAACAAAGAAACATCTGAGAAACAAAGAAACATCTGAGAAACAAAGAAACATCTGGAAACAAAGAAACATCTGAGAAACAAAGAAACATCTGAGAAACAAAGAAACATCTGAGAAACAAAGAAACATCTGAGGAACAAAAACATCTGAGGAACAAAAACATCTGAGGAACAAAAACATCTGAGGAACAAAGAAACTGAGGAACAATCAACGCCACAACTGAGGAACAAAGAAACTGAGGAACAAAGAAACATCTGAGGAACACACACTAGGAACAAAGAAACACGAGGAACAAAGAAATACCTGAGAAACAAAGAAATACCCGAGAAACAAAGAAACATCCGAGGAACAAAGAAAACCTGAGGAACAAAGAAACATGCGAGGAACAGAAACATCCGAGGAACAAAGAAACATCCGAGCAACAAAGAAACATCCGAGCAACAAAGAAACATCCGAGGAACAAAGAAACATCCGAGAACAAAGAAACAAAGGAACAAAGAAACATCCGAGGAACAAAGAAACATCCGAGGAACAAAGAAACACACGAGGAACAGAAACATCAGAGGAACAAAGAAACATCCGAGGAACAAAAACATCCGAGGAACAAAGAAACATCCGAGGAACAAAGAAACATCCGAGGAACAAAGAAACATCAGAGGAACAAATAAACATCCGAGGAACAAACATAACTGAGGGACAAACGCTTTACATCTGAGAAACACACATCTGAGGAACAAAGAAACTGAGGAACAAACGCTTTACATCTGAGGTATAAATAAACACCCGAGGTATAAATAAACACTCCAGGAACAAAGAAACACCCGAGGAACAAAGAAACACCCGGGGAACAAAGAAACACCTGGGGAACAAAGAAACACCTGGGGAACAAAGAAACACCTGGGGAACAAAGAAACACCTCGGGAACAAAGAAACACCTGGGGAACAAAGAAAACTGAGGAACAGAAACATTCGAGGAACAAAATCAAATGAGAGAAAAACTGAGGAGCAATAAACGCTTTACATCTGAGGAACAAACAAACATGAGCAAAGAAACATCTGAGGAACAGAAACAACCGAGGAACAGAAACAACCGAGGAACAGAAACCACCGAGGAACAGAAACCACCGAGGAACAGAAACCACCGAGGAACAGAAACCACCGAGGAACAGAAACCACCGAGGAACAGAAACCACCGAGGAACAGAAACCACCGAGGAACAGAAACCACCGAGGAACAGAAACCACCGAGGAACAAACCGAGGAACAGAAACCACCGAGGAAACAGAAACCACCGAGGAACAGAAACCACCGAGGAACAGAAACCACCGAGGAACAGAAACCACCGAGGAACAGAAACCACCGAGGAACAGAAACCACAGAGGAACAGAAACCACAGAGGAACAGAAACCACAGAGGAACAGAAACCACAGAGGAACAGAAACCACCGAGGAACAAACCACCGAGGAACAGAAGCCACCGAGGAACAGAAACCACCGAGGAACAGAAACCACCGAGGAACAGAAACCACCGAGGAACAGAAACCACCGAGGAACAGAAACCACCGAGGAACAGAAACCACCGAGGAACAAACCACCGAGGAACAGAAACCACCGAGGAAAAACCACCGAAGAACAAAAACCACCGAAGAACAAAAACCACCGAAGAACAAAAACCACCGAGGAACAAAAACCACCGAGGAACAAAAACCACCGAGGAACAAAAACAACAGAGGAACAAAAACAACAGAGGAACAAAAACAACCGAGGAATAAAAACAACCGAGGAACAAAAACAACCGAGGAACAAAAACCGAGGGAAACCGCTTTACATCTGAGGAACACAAACATCTGAGGAACACAAACATCTGAGGAACACAAACATCTGAGGAACACAAACATCTGAGGAACAAACAACTGAAAGAAACGCTTTACATCTGAGGAACAAAGAAACGAGAAGGTATTTCAGGATCTGGGGAACACAGAAACATCTGAGGAACACATCTGAGGAACACAACATCTGAGGAACACAACATCTGAGGAACACAAACATCTGAGGAACACAGAAACATCTGAGTAACAGAAACATCTGAGGAACACAAACATCTGAGGAACACAAACTGAGGAACAAAAAACATCTGAGGAACAAATCTGGGGAACGAAAACAACTGAAGGACAAACGCTTTACATCTGAGGAACAAAGAAACGAGAAAGCATTTCAGGATCCTCGCCGGTGCTACGGAGTTCGTGCACGGAGCTGAGTTTCTCCAGACTCAGATTTGAGTTAGGAGAACGGAGCACTTATGGGTTACACCCGTGTGCCGTGATGATCCATCGACTAAACTAAAAGAAACTTCCGAGGAACAAGAAACAAACCAAATCACTACATCTGAGGGACAATAAACGCTTTACATCTGAGGGACAATAAACACTACATCTGAAGGACAACGCTTTACATCTGAGGGACAATAAACACTACATCTGAGGGACAATAAATGCTATACATCTGAGGAACAAACATCTGAGGGACAATGCACGCTTTACATCTGAGAAACAAACTACATCTGAGGGACAATAAATGCTTTACTTTTGAGGAACAAACTACATCTGAGGGTCAAATAAACATCTGAAAAAAGAAACTACATCTGAGGGACAAACGCTTTACATCTGAGAAACAAACACTACATCTGAGCAACAAATAAACTACAGAGAACAAAACTTACATACCCACCCAACCCCACCGCACAACACCACCCCACTGCCCAACCCTGCCCAACCCTGCCCCCACCACACCACCGTACCGTACAACACACAAAGTTACATTACCATTTGAGTGACAGAGAAGCAGTGTCTGAAATTGTGGAAGGGAACCACGTTGTAGCTTGTGTAGACTTTCAAAAGCCAGTGGTGGAGTACCTCCTCCTGGCAAATAGCCAGATACATGTCAATGTAACAGCTAAATCATTTACGTCTACGTAAATTACAGTACAAGTTTTTAAATAAGAAAGTAATCAATGTAAAATTAGTAAAATAAAGTAGTCAATGAACAATAATTTTCAAAACAAATGTAAAATAAGAGTAAAATTGTTTTTAAAAGTAATGTCAAATGTACAATAGTTTTTTTTTTTTTAAGTAGTCAATGTAAAATACAGTAAAATAGTAAAAAAAAAAAAAAAAAAAAGTCGATGTAAAATTTTAAAGTAGCCAATGTAAAAGTAAAATACAGTAAAATAAGTTTAAAATGCAAGTGAAATTGTTTACAGTCAAATGTAAAAACAAACAAAGCTGAAATAGTAAAACATCTATAAATCAGTAAAATTTTAAAAGTCGTTTGTAAAATATAAAATGCAAGTAAAATTGTTTACAGTCAATGTAAAAAAAAAAAAAAAAGCTGAAATAGTAAAACTACAGATACAGTAAAAAAAAAAAATATAAAGTGTAAAATACAATAAATCAAAACAGCAAAATAAAGAAAATACAGAAAAATAGTTTAAAAAAAAGGTAAAATAGTTTTTAAAAACGTCATTGTAACATACAATTTTAAAAAACGTTAAAGTAAAATAGTTTTTTAAATACGTCATAAAATACAGTAATTTTTTATACGTCATTGAAAATACAGTAAAATAGTAAAGTGCAGAAACCAAGTGTTCGCGAGGCACGCTGAGTAATTAAACTAAAAATTAAATAGAAACAATGTAAAATTATTAGTGTTTTTTTACATCCCTTCAAAGTTAAAGTTAAGGCGGGGGAAAGAATGATATGAAAACGAGCAACATTCACACAAAGTTCTATTTTTATCCCGTCCTTGTCACCGCCATTAGTCTCATTACTTGGTTCTCTCAGCTGTCGCAGGTCTCGCGAAAACAGCCATGGTCAAAGCACGCAACTGTCAATGCCGTTTGACAAACTTGTTAATGTTTAATTATCACTATTGTCAATGCCGCTAAATTGTCACAAACAATGCCGTTCAATTGACAAGTGTCAATTTATGTTGTAGACAAAAAGAGCAATAGTAACTTGATATATGCTCGTTTCAAGACTTGGACAATGGATTGTAGATCCACAGCCCCCCTCTCCCCCCCCCCCCCCCC
This sequence comes from Cepaea hortensis, assembly GCA_963921405.1. Lineage (NCBI taxonomy): Eukaryota > Metazoa > Mollusca > Gastropoda > Stylommatophora > Helicidae > Cepaea > Cepaea hortensis. The sequence continues at coordinate 72,185,522 of OY992882.1, forward strand.
AAAAAAAAGTCCAGGGCGTCAGAAGTAGCATGTGTATGGACTACGCTTGAGGTCAAAGCGAGAGAATGCAAAGGGGGGGGGAGGGGAGAGGGGGAGAGAGGGAGAGAGGGAGGGAGGGAAAGAGGATGAGAGAATGCAAAGGGGAGATGGCGAGAGAGGGAGAGGAGAGAGGAGATGGGGAGAGGTAGAGAGAGGAGAGGGGAGAGGGAGAGGGGTATAGGGAGAGGGGAAGAGGCGGAGGGGGAGAGGTAGAGGGGGAGAGGTAGAGAGGGAGAGAGAGAGGGAAGAGGGAGGGAGAGGGGAGGGAGGGAGAGGGGAGGGAGGGAGAGAGGGAGGAGAGGGAGGGGAGAGAGGGGGGAGAGGGAGGGGAGAGAGAGGAGAGGGAGGGGAGAGAGACAGAATGCAATGTGTTGGACATGATCACATGTACAAGTCACAAGGTCTGCACTAAGATTACACTAGTGTTGACTTACGTCCATGTTTAATTTTGATACGATGTCAAGGTCAATGTACATCTGACGGATTTGTGCCATCATTTGCGCATCACTCCATTGCCAGTTATCGAAAGATGGCTTCCGCAGATCTTGTTTGACCTCTTCCGATATGCCCACCTTTCTAAAATGGCAATATAAAAACGTTAATTTAGCATAAACAGTGTTCAAGAGCGTATAGCATATCACACATTCTTGAGAACAGTTAAGTGCGTATAGCATATCAAACATTCTTGAGAACATGAAAATAATTCCTGTGGCAACAGACAGGTGTCAAGGACCATTTTGCAGACACTTGGTCTCATCAAAAGTGCCTTGCCAGCTGGCGTAGGCGTTCATGTCTCCACAGATCTAGGTCTTTTAGCGTTCTTATTCTGATATTCCTCCATGCCACCGTCTGTCCATCCAGCATCATTTCTCTTGGTCTGCCACTTATTCTTTCCAGTCATGTTCAATGCCTCCCTTATCACATGACCAAAGAAAGCTGTCTCAATGAATGTAATGTTTTAGTTGCAATCTTTCAGGCAGTCAGTTACTCGGGCAGTCCAGAGAATTAACGTTCGTCTCAGGAACTACATGGGTTGCTTCCTAGTTCTTCAAAGTTCTTCCTAATTTGTTCATTTATATTCCAAGATTCATTCGCGTACATTTATTACCAGACAACTTTTGGAATTCATTTCTAACGTTTTACAGATCTGAACATCGAAGAACATGTTTTAACAGCGTTGGTGTAGAAAAACACTAGTCAAACATTGATTTGGAATAAGTGAAGGAAGGAAGACCGTGATGTAGACCGGGAAACCATGACCGCGAGGTCATTGGCCAACGGGGTACTGGCTTGCCAGGGGTGGGAGAGACGGACTTCCTTTGGCCATGTAAACGATGGACAGAGGAAATAAAATCTATGGGAATCTCGATATATGAAGCCCATAACCGGGCGCACACCGCTGTTTATGCTCCCCGACACCGCAAGGTACAAGAACAAGATAGATGAGATGAGTGATGGAAAGCAGGGTTACTGCAAGAAGCAGGGGTCGACCAGCACGATATCGGACACGAGCAGAACATTCAAGACACTATAGGCATGAAAGGCATCAGGCAACGGAATGAAAGGATCAAGAGAGCCAGAGCTATATTCTGCTAAGAACCTGCCACAAATCTACGAGGCGCCTTCAATTGAATATCTTAAAATGTGCCATATAAATTAATAACCATGTCATTGTCTCGTAACCTGCCATTGTTAAGGATGTCAAGAGTTAAGCACGTGACATCACGGTGCAGACGAATACGGTAACTTGACATAGGGACAGTTTAAAGATGGCCTCACTTTTGACATGCAAAGAGGAGCAGCGTTCTGTTGTCTTTTTAATAGAAATGTATGGGCAAATGAAGGTGCAGCATGGTGATGCATGCCTGTTAGTGCCAACAAGTGAATGAGTGGAGGAGGACGTTTCAAAACGGCGTGACTTCTGCGACAGACTTCACCACCGGGTCAGGCACACCGAGTCGTAACCCTAAAGTATATTTCTACAGTAATCTAAGCACTTTATCGGACTTGCATTAAGCACTGAACGCAATAGTGACTATCGACAACGATACAATTGTTATTTACGTTTTCAGAATATACACACACAATTTTAAGATGAAGCCCCTCGTAATTGATTTGAAACAAAATAAACTTCAAATCTGAAGATGAAAATGTTAGCATCAGAAACCCCTTCTACACGCATTAAGGAAAATTGGGATAAGAATGGTGGAACCATAATTATATAACCGAACGGCACTTGGAGATGTCTATCACAACAAACATGGATACAGCATGGTACTTGGAGATACACCAAACATGGATACAGCACGGTACTTGGAGATGTCAGTATCACACCAAACATGGATACAGAACGGCACTTGGAGATGTCAGTATTACTGTAACGTGTGTGGATAAATAACTGGGGTGATTATACTAGCTAAGAATTTTATAATGCTATCAAGGTTAACTGGGGGGGAAGCTCCGAAACAACTGGTGAGGATATCACGTACTTGTCTAGATTTAAATCACCGGTGGGAAGGTGAATCGTGCTAGGTGGTGAAGAAACGAAAATAATTCTAAATAATTTTCCTGGGAACTGATAGTTTGATCAAGGGTTAAATGGTGCTTACTGGGAGGTCTCTGGAAGAGGGGATAAAGAGAGAACTCTGGGCAAGATAAGGCAGTGAGTTTTAGGCTGAGGGAAGAACAAGATAAGGCAATGGATTTTGGGTTGAGTGAGGAACACCATCCAAGATAGTGAGATTGGGAGTTGTTTTGGCGGAGTTAGGGAGAACTCTGCCTGGTGGTTTTGAGACATTGAAGTGTGGACCGAGTAAGAGAAACCAGCCAAGATAGTGACATTCAGAGTGGAGTTTAGAGCTGAGTCGAGAGAGCAGAGACTCAGAGGAAGTGGTTCAAATCACAGACGGACAAGAGTCCGGAATAGTGTAGCGTGCGAGGCCAGTAGATGGCAGCAGTGTGGTTGCAGGATCTTATTGGGTGAAATTATACTAGGAGTGTACTGTAACTGCATACGCAATGTAGATATAGTTCTATGCTGAAGTTTTCCTGATGAGTGCTATATCATCGAGTTTGTTCCAATTAAAAATCGTGTGTGCGCAGTCTGCTGTTCGATGATTCATCGTTGATCAGTCGTCCAACACAATATTCACTCTGACATCCTCTAGACACACCACAGCCACTTATATCTGTCACTGTCATAACAACCTTGTGACACACCAAACATGAATACGGAACGAAAGACGAAAGTAGTTTATCCTTTGATTCAGTGCCGAAGGATAAATCGCAATGTCAATGCTCTGTAGATATACACTGATACTAGTTAATTTGATTGTGAATCTTGTTAGGTTAAAACTTAGATGTTTGGCAAAGAATATGTGTCAGTGCATTCTTAACATGCAAATGTGCTCTTAATGCCTCAATGTATGTTCAGCAATGTGGCAGAGGGGCGTAGGTTATGGCCGCCTTTTGGCTAGTGCAAACAAGGTTCAATTCGTATCGACCGTTACAAAGTGGTATACTCCACCCGATTCTTGGGTTAAGTTAGATGCATATCCTTTACAGGACATCGCAGTCAACACCAGCATTGTTTCTTTGGGTAGTCGATCAAATATCTAATTTTCTAGAAGGTTGGGCGAATCAGGATCTTTGTTAGTCAAGCATTAATCTCTTGGCAGATAGGTTTCTAAACAGTTGCTCGATACGAAAGTTGTTTTAATCAGTTATTTACAGGACGCCGTAATCCACCCCAGCATTTCTTGGCTGTAATTTACTAAGCAAGTTTACGCCCAGTAGTTTGCCATGGCTTACTGAAGGCCTCAAACATTCCAAGCAGCTGTTTCAAGGAACGCCAAAACTCTCAGAGATCATGACGGCACCAGTTTTGCGCAATCCAATTCCATTGGAGAGGGAGAGAAGCGGCTGGCCGAGTGGCAATAATGCTTGGCTTTCCATAAGACCCAGGTTCCAATCCTCGGTAAGGTGTGGATTTTTTTTCTGTTGAGGGAAAAAAGAAAAAAAAAAAAAACCTAACCCGCACCTTTCGCAGTGAATACACTAGCCAGCAAGCCCCAATTCCTCAGGATCCAGACCCCCCGTCCTACACAGCATGGTACTGTAGGCAATAGATGACAGGAGAGGGAAGCTCTGAACAGAGACCCCCTGTCCTACACAGCATGGTACTGTAGGCAATAGATGACAGGAGAGGGAAGCTCTTAACAGAGACCCCCGTCCTACACAGCATGGTATGTAGGCAATAGATGACAGGAGAGGGAAGCTCTGAACAGAGACCCCCTGTCCTACACAGCATGGTACTGTAGGCAATAGATGACAGGAGAGGGAAGCTCTTAACAGAGACCCCCCGTCCTACACAGCATGGTACTGTAGGCAATAGATGACAGGAGAGGGAAACTTAACAGAGACCCCCTGTCCTACACAGCATGGTACTGTAGGCAATAGATGACAGGAGAGGGAAACTTAACAGAGACCACCTGTCCTACACAGCATGGTACTGTAGGCAATAGATGACAGGAGAGGGAAACTTAACAGAGACCCCCTGTCCTACACAGCATGGTACTGTAGGCAATAGATGACAGGAGAGGGAAACTGAACAGAGACCCCCTGTCCTACACAGCATGGTACTGTAGGCAATAGATGACAGGAGAGGGAAACTAAACAGAGACCCCCTGTCCTACACAGCATGGTACTGTAGGCAATAGATGACAGGAGAGGGAAACTCTGAACAGAGACCCCCTGTCCTACACAGCATGGAACTGTAGGCAATAGATGACAGGAGAGGGAAACTCAACAGAGACCCCCTGTCCTACACAGCATGGTACTGTAGGCAATAGATGACAGGAGAGGGAACCTGTCCTACACAGCATGGTACTGTAGGCAATAGATGACAGGAGAGGGAAACTCTTTAACAGTCCCCGCGGAAATGTCAGCACTAGGCTTGGAAGTCACAAGCCTGTTGGAAGCTCATGTGAATTCAACATGTTATATACGAATCCTGCGTGTTATAAATAGCCATAAAAATCGTTAATTTACTTACATATTCTTTACAAGTTGCAGTTAACCGCAGAATTTTTGCGCCGTTTGTGATCTGTTGGCAAGTTTACGTTCAGTAGGCTACTTTGCCATTGTTATCTGAACGACCGACATTCACATCACTGAAAACAAACGCAAAGCGGTCTGCTGCCAAATCGCCCGTATCTGATTCGAACGCGGTATGCGGGATTACGAACTGCGTCCTTAACGCTTTCGCCAAAGAGACAGACTACAAATAGAGATATACAATTTTGCTCTTAATTCAATGACCACCATAAAGGTGCTCTTAATTCAATGACAGCCATAAAGGTGTTCTTCATTCAATGACCACCATAAAGGTGCTCTTAATTCAATGACCACCATAAAGGTGCTCTTTATTCAATGACCACCATAAAGGTGCTCTTAATTCAATGACAGCCATAAAGGTGTTCTTAATTCAATGACCACCATAAAGGTGCTCTTAATTCAATGACCACCATAAAGGTGCTCTTTATTCAATGACCACCATAAAGGTGCTCTTTATTCAATGACCACCATAAAGGTGCTCTTAATTCAATGACAGCCATAAAGGTGTTCTTAATTCAATGACCACCATAAAGGTGCTCTTAATTCAATGACCACCATAAAGGCGCTCTTTATTCAATGACCACCATAAAGGTGCTCTTAATTCAATGACAGCCATAAAGGTGCTCTTAATTCAATGACTACCATAAAGGTGCTCTTCAGTGACAGCCATAAAGGTGCTCTTAATTCAACGACAGCCATAAAGGTGCTCTTAATGACAACCATAAAGGTGCTCTTAATTCAATGACCACCATAAAGGTGCTCTTAATTCAATGACCACCATAAAGATGATCTTAATTCAATGACCACCATAAAGATGATCTTAATTCAATGACCACCATAAAGATGATCTTAATTCAATGACAACCATAAAGGTGCTCTTAATTCAATGACAACTATAAAGGTGCTCTTAATTCAATGAAAAGCATAGAATTCAATTTTTTTTTTTTTTAATTCACTTAAATCTTATATATAAATTAGGATGTGCGTATGTATCTCTGTATGTATTTATGTATCTCTGTCCGTATGTCCTTTATGCGCTCGCGAACGGCCCATCCGATTGAGATGAAATTTTCTACACGCCTTCCTTTCATTCCAGAGATGCCAACTGTCGTTTTTTTTTCTTCTTCCTCCTCCTCCCTCCTCCCCCTCCCAAAATACGTACGTCCAGGAAATGGTCTTCTACATAGACACTTCTCTCTGAGGTCCGCGATAACATTAACCTGTTGGGATGGCAATCAATCATCCTACTACCTCCTCCCTCCTCCCTTCTCCCTCTTCCTCCTCCCTCTTCCTCCTCCTACCCTCTTCCTCTTCCCCTCCTCCCTCTCCCTCCTCTTCCTCCTCCTCCCTCTTCCTCCTTCTCCTCCCTCCTCCTCCTCCTCCTCCTAATCCCTCCTCCTCCCTCCTATTCCTCCCTACTCCTCCTGTCTCCGCCCTCCTCCTCCCTCCTCCACCTCCCTCTTCCTCCTCCCTCCTATTCCTCCCTACTCCTCCTGTCTCCGCCCTCCTCCTCCCTCCTCCACCTCCCTCTTCCTCCTCCCTCCTCCATTTACCCAAGACAGACAGACAGTCAGACAGATAGTCGGGAACGGGATCTTATATGACTACTTATATGATTTAAATGAGATGCTCTCCACCATGGGCTGGACTGGGTCAGACAGACAGACAGATAGACAGACAGACAGTCGGGAACGGGAACTTATATGACTACTTATATGAATTAAATGACATGCTCCCCATCAGGGTCTGGGCGAAGACGGGCTGGGTCAGACAGACAGCCAGACAGACAGTCAGACAGACAGATAGTCGGTAACGGGAACGAGAACTTATATGACTACTTATATGAATTAAATGAGATGCTCCCCACCAGGGTCTGGGCGAAGCCGGGCAGGGTCAGCTAGTACTACATATAGTCAAGGAGAGAGAAACTTGGAGATCCCTTGCAGCCTACCTTCAATGTGGAAAAGGCACCTGATTGAGAACGGTAGAGAACAGTAGATCATGCAACAAACAATATGACTCACATCAGAGCCAGGAACAGTTCTTTAATCTGACTGCAATGAATCTCGGTCCTCTCCTCGGATGGCTGCCACCAGAATGGGTAGGACATGATTCTCTGCTTGCCTTTGGGGATGCCATCTTCGGTGATGCGAAACCACTGGAGGTAGGATAGGCCCTGAGGATAATGTGCATACAGGATTACACAACGTGTATACAGGATTACACAACGTGTATACCGGATTACACAACGTGTATACCGGATTACACAACGTGTATACCGGATTACACAACGTGTATACAGGATTACACAACGTGTATACAGGATTACACAACGTGTATACAAGATTACACAACGTGTATACAGGATTACACAACGTGTATACAGGATTACACAATGTGTATACAGGATTACACTATACAGGATTACACTGTATACAGGATTACACAATGTGTATGCAGGATTATACTGTGTATACAAGATTGGACACAGGATTACACAATGGATACAGTATTATACAATGGATACAGTATTACACAATGGATACAGTATTACACAATGTGGATACATGATTAATTGGGGATATGTGATTACGTGATAACGAGATAATGTAGCTACGGAATGATCTGGGGATAATGTGGATACTGGATAACGGTAATTGTGTTCCATGAACAAGTCTTACCAGTATTGTCTCAAGGACTAGCTTGCATTGATGCTGCAAGTCAATCAGTGTGTCCGGCAATTCTTGTAGCATCTCCTCGATTATATCCACTCTAAGAACATTGAGAAAATACAAGCGTCACGTTTATTTCAAGTAACCACTCGCTCCCACTACTACTATGCTGCTGGCACCTTGCCAGACACTGCCAAAAAAAAAAAAAAACACGCACACACGATTACAGCTGAATTTTAGGGAACATGTGTTGCCCGTACAGCATGATACCTCTAAATTTCCGTTTGTCCAATTTATTGCAGAATAAAGGTAAACAATACGTCTAGAGCAAGGCAAGCTGCAGAACCTGCCAGATAAATCGATGCTGTAACTGTCCGCCTGTTGGAATTTCGATTCTAGACCAGTTGCAGACCAAAACAGAGCCTGGTCTGTCCTGCCATGACAATCTTTAAGGTTGCATTTCCAGAATGCACCAGGAGGCGCGTACTCTCCAAATTGCGCTCCTCCGCCCGATGAGGTTGACAATGTGGGGTGTCGGGTTTGGTAAGCTCCACCCAACATTCGACACGAACAAAGGAAGCAGTACCATTTACTGTCATACCAGTACTCACATACAGTGCCTTGCCGGCTGGTGTGGGCGATCATGCCCGTCCACAAATTGCTATCTCCGACGGCAAGAATCAATTCGTGAATCAACTCCTTTCCGTGCAGTGACAAGGTAAGAAATTCTCACGCTTTCTTCCTCATCTCTTTCCACAAATCTTTCCAGTTGCCACATGCTCCAGTTTGTCTCAAAAGGACACCAAATGACTTTTCTAATGTTTGTGATAAGTTGTGTATATGACTTAAAAAAATTGTGTTGCGTATCCCTTACGGGACGTTGCAGTCAACACCAGCATTTTCAGCTGCTGTTGATGTACTAGGCAAGTGTTACGTTCAGTAGTTTGCCATTGCTTTCTGAACGACCGGCCTCTATACCTTTTTCGAAAAAACGAGCACCGCCGTGTTTCGAACCCCGGGTATACGGGCTCACAAACCGCGTTCGCAAGCCCTTCAGAATGTCCCTCAAAAAATGTCAAGATTGCTCATTTTGGCTGCCCAGTTTTCAGCGTTCTATGAAACCATTCTATAAGAAAGCTAGATCATAGTAACTTGGTCATATCTAAGAGCACACAACCATTGTATATATTTAATGTATCCCAGACTACATCAAGCCTGACTATGGAGAACAGCCTCCAGAGCGGGCAACTGAACGAGCAGCATTCATTTAGTGCCATGCCGATAAGCGAGGGTGGTCATGTTCTGCCATCTCACTCGATCACCAGAGTCGTGGATCAGCTCCGTGTTTCTGTCTCGACCATGCCACGAGCATCAACCCACACGATAATCGAACTCCATGAACGTAATGGAATCTCGATCGTAGTGGCTAGACACACCTGCCGATCCCGGGGTCTTGGGTTCGATCCGCAGCTGGGCCAATTCGGATTTTTCTAAATGTGGGCTCCCAGAAGACCCAGTCTAACATGGGTCTGAGGAAGTAAAGGCGGCCGGATTGCTATTAACATGCTCCTGCCAGTGCAGACTGGTCTAGAAAATATGGGTCAATTAATGTAGGCCCGATGCTGCACCTTAAAGGTATGAAAAGAGCTCTACTCTGTTTTGAACCATGAACTTACTACAGACAATCACAACCGACAGTCTCCGCTCCGAACGGATAGAATTCGGAAGGCATGCTCACTGTAAATGATGCGTCACACCATTCAACTCAGTACCCACAGAGATGTGCTATGCCCGTAAGCGTCGGTCGTCATGTTTCGCCATCTTATACGATCACCAAAGATCAGCTGTTATTGTCCCGACCATGTCACGTGGTCAAGCCATCCAGATATTTACTTCTGGACTTCCACTTGCTCTTTCCTCCTCAAACTTGCCAGCTGTCACCAAGTTCTCTAGTTTTTTTCTTATAACGTGCCCAGTTCGCGGTTTTTATTTGCTTCTTGTAGGACTTGCTCATTGTGTTTCTGTCTGCGTGTGGTATTCTTTGTATTCTCAGAAACCACATTACTGTAGCCATAAGATGTTTTCGGCTTGTATGCTCATTGTCCACATTTCACAACCATACAAAAGTAAAGGTTTTGTGTAGCGCCACAACACTTTATCGTTGAAATTGACATTTATTAGACATGAAGTAAAGGGTAATTTACGTGAGGACCAGCCGTCAAATAATGCGCTAAACGAAAAGAAGCAGCAGAACACGATATCAATGCAGTACAAACACGTCTGGAAGATACGGTCAAGACTGGCGCTAGTTTGGTTATAACTTGGAGACTGATCAAGCATCTCAATGCCGACTTTAAGGTCACGAAGTGGCTTGCATCGGAGGACTAGACTATCGTCTACGCAAGTGAATGCCCGATGTGCAGTGATGAATATTCTGCTCCGCCCCCCCCCCCCCCCCAACCCTCACTCAACAGCATTGAGAAAGGAATGAACACAACCAACCTATCAGAAGACGGGAAGCTGACAAGCAGCCCAATGTACGAAAGACTACAAGCTACAGCATAAATACCCCAATATAGCTAAGTCGTAAACTCGAAGGCTGAAAGGGAGTATTCGTATCAAAAATTCGATTGGAGTTTAGAGCAGGTCGATCTGATATCAATCAATGTGATATATGTAGCATCGTCCTCACAATATTTCCAGTGATTGAGAATTCACAAATGTACAGTTTGGTCATCCATACGAAGAAAATTTGATCAGCAATAAAAATCGTTGCGTCAACTTTATTTTGCACAAGCATGGCGTCGTAAAGGAGATATACGATTGATTGACCCAGCTGAGCTCGACGTCGGGAAATTTGGGCTAACCCGGTTAGTTAGTCGCAGTTCCAACTTCACAGCAACGGGTCGTCCCCATCATGCCCCGTTCCTGTGCCAGTGAATATCACATAAAACGCTCCCCACTGCCCAGTGTGAAAAGTGGAAAAGACAGGAGTCTCGACAAACAACAGCCCGCACAGATACACTGTGCATAATGCCGCCGCCAGAATGTCAACACACCAGTCCCCCACGAAACACCCAATTCATCTCTGATGGAATCGGCAGTCATTTTCCTATCTGGATGTTTCCTAGATGTTCACCTACAGTCCATGAACATACAGTTCATCACCGACGGCAGTGGCAGTCAACCAGAAGCCCAGCAGCCACGCATTTCTGCATAAGGCAAAAACTGGTCAACTCGAACATAGCCACCTGCCATCGCTCCGAACATGCAGTCACGTTCCAAAAATAAAAACTTGGGCAGATTCAAAAGCACTTCACATGAAACAGCTCAGTGTCGCGCCACGCACGCACTCAGTAGCAGGGCGACGGAACCATCAAGCCTCCTAACCCGGTATTATCTGATATCGGCATTTTTTCAATATGACTTGAGACTTTCGTTTTGGATTTATTTTGCCCTGTATATTCTCGGGACAGAAATGAGTGTTGCGTTTTTGGCTTTACCATCATGAGCTTGGTCATACTTGGTCTGCTGATGACTTGCGTGTTCAGAACAATGAAATTATACCACTAGACGGTCTTCATCTGATGAATCGAGGAATTTGTCTTGATAAACCTAAAGCGTAGATCCCTATTATTCAGAATGACCACCCGACCTTATCACGCCTTTTCGTCTCAAGTTAAGTATCCCAGTATTGTAGATTAGCCTATTCATACCCATCATATTGCCCTATGGGAAGTGACATACTGAACAGCGGATTACCTACAACCAGGGAAGTTTTACCTCATCCAGTCTCGTCATTTGAGGAACATTAACACTTTATATTAAGAGGAATATTTGTTTGTGAACATTCATTGGATTTAAGTTGAAAGACTACTACACTTTTAATGAATATCATTGAAACGTATCTACCAGATGTAATTGGTTTATTACTATCTGATATTGGATTTAATTTTTATTATGTTTGCTGAATGTCGCTCAAGGATCAAATCGCACAAGGAGAGAAGGCCGACATGCTTAACCACGGCATCTTGTATTGCATTTAATGTACGGCATTGTAATGAGAAGAGAGGCATTGGAGAATATCGTGACAACTGGAAAGATCGAGGGACAGAGAGGCAGAGGCAGACCAAGAGAAATGCTGGATGGATTGAGACGGTGGCACGGAGGAATATCAGCAGCAGAGTTGATCAAGAACACCAAAGACCGAGATCTGTGGAATGCCATGAACGCCTACGCCAGCTGGCAGGGCACTTGATTACTGAATGTGGTTCCTGTATGATTTTTCAACATGCAGATCACAGATCGTCCCGAAACCCCAACACTTGTCCCAATATAATGTTTGATTTAGAACAGAAGTTCGAGTCTATTCCTTGTTGAACTTTGTTCACGTTTTGTTTACAGTGAGCTGGGCGATCACAGGTGGACAAATATTTTCAGAGTGAGCAGTCTCCTCTCCTTTGTCCCAGACACTGCCTTCTATAGGAAGGCCTATCTTCATACATTTAGTGTTGGAATCTACTTTTGTCTTGTTCCACACCTGGGGGTTCATGAGCATTTTTCAGGTTTTCTTATGATGGCTGATTAAGAAAGAATTGGTAACCCATTCCTCCCGGAATTCCCCTATAATCCCCCCCCCCCCCCTTTTCCTCCCTCACGCTAGTGAGATCAATCGGGTGCGTTTTCTTTTTCCACTAGGTTTTGTAACTTGGTCGCTTTCTGCTAGTAACATTGTATCGTCAGTAGTATATAAAACAAGACATTTTTCTGAACTATATATTTTTCAATTAACGTTCTCAAACATTGCTTCTCTGGTGCGGCTGTTTTTGCGGAACGCACATTGTCTTCAGCTACTTCCGCATCTATTTTATGTTGAATTCTTCCTTGTATGACCATTAGTATCTTAATTATATGGCTCATTTTACCATTTATCTTGTCTGGCCCTGCAGCCTTTCCCTTTTTCATCTTTTTAATAGCCTTCTGTACGTCAGCCTTTAATATGTTGAGTCCATCTTGAGTATTATATATTGATCCTTCTGTCCCAGTATATAACTGTATTCTGTTTATCGTTTTATTATGTCGGCATTATCAATTATAATTTCTCAATCTTTTCCTCTGATACAACCGTTTCCTGTTATTTTTCTTCTTTATATTTAAAAAAAATATTTTCGTGCAATTCTTTCCAGTTGTTTTATTTCTAGATCCTCCATTTGTTAATATTTTGTCTGCAACCACTCTTCCTTTGCAACTCTGCACATGTGGCGTATTTCTCTGTATATTAGTGTATATTCTGTAGTGTCTTGTCGAGTCGCTTAAAAAGAAAAGTCGCTTAAAAGTCGACAGGGTCGACTTCATTGCACCGGGTGTTTATCCCATATGGCTCGGTCTCTTTCCGCAGCGCGGAAAGCGTCGCACAAAGCACGAACTCCGTAGCTTTTAGCGACGACCCACAGGAGTCTCCGAAACATTGAACTCGTAAACCGAAGGGTGCGGCCCGGAATCGAACCCACATGGAACATTTCGTCGAGTCATTTTGCTCAAGATTTCATCTGTTATCCATAATTGCTTCTCTTATTTACCTTCACTTGCAAGATTGTATTTGCAATCTGTATGCTAGTTGTTATTCACACTATTAATTTTATCTTCACGATTTTCACGTCTATATTGTTCCATGCTTTTAACTATTAGCCTATCATATCTATTTTTTTTTACTTTAACCTGGTATAGTTGACTTGCGTCTGGTTGTTTCAATGCAGGTATACATATATCTATTTGAGGTGTCTTTAATGTCATTCCTGTGCTTTTAAGTACTATTTGTAATTTTAAGACCAGGATTGAGGGTCTCAGAGTTGATATCAGCACCAGGGTATGTTTTGGCATGTTTAACGTTTTTAAATCTATTTCTAATCGTGATGTAGTCAATTTGGTTTCTCGTTCTATCTCCAGGTCTTTTCTACGTATACACTTTCCTAGGGTTATGTTGGAAAAATGTGTTGCAATTTTTTTTTTTATTTATTAGCAATACAAATAAGATTTTTTCTTCGCAAAACTATCAGCCGGTCTCCTCTGTCGTGTCTGTTACCCTTACCATGTTGTCTTGCTACATGCTTATACAGTATTTAGTTTTTCCAACATTTGCGTTCATTTCTCCCATGACAATTAGGACCTCTGATTTTACAACTTTCACTGTTTGTTGTATGTCTTCATAATATACTTCTAGCTGTTCATTATAATCAGTCGAGCATACGTCTGAAGAATTATGTCGAAAGGTCTTGCCTTAATTTTGAGTAGTATCTTCTGCGTTCATCCCGAGTTTTTTTTTTCCGGACGTGATTGCGTTGTGCCTGTTTACAGCAGAGCTGCGTTCTTGCGCCGTTAGGCCGGCACATCCGACTTCTGCCGGCATTTGTTGACCGGGTTAACCTTCCTGGATTTTGAGTAGTACTCTATCATTGAGCCCAGAATCCACTAATATTTTTCTCTACGTTTCTTTTTACTAAAATTACAACTCTCTCGTGGTGATCTCCTCCCCAGTTAATGAATATGTAGTCGTCTCTGCTTATCTAACTCGCATCTGTCGTTTCAGACACCTAAAATATCTAAATCCATGTTTTTGGCTTCCGAAATCAAGTTGTAATTTCCCTGCTTGATACAGACTGCATGAGTTCCAAAAGAATCCTCCCAGCTGAGGATCAAACCCATGTCCAGGCTACCAGGCATGTGTCTAGCTACTACATCCAGTGTATATGTCCAGGCTACCAGGTATGTGTCTAGCTACTACATCCAGTGTATATGTCCAGGCTACCAGGCATGTGTCTAGCTACTACATCCAGTGTATATGTCCAGGCTACCAGGTATGTGTCTAGCTACTACATCCAGTGTATATGTCCAGGCTACCAGGCATGTGTCTAGCTACTACATCCAGTGTATATGTCCAGGCTACCAGGCATGTGTCTAGCTACTACATCCAGTGTATATGTCCAGGCTACCAGGCATGTGTCTAGCTACTACATCCAGTGTATATGTCCAGGCTACCAGGCATGTGTCTAGCTACTACATCCAGTGTATATGTCCAGGCTACCAGGTATGTGTCTAGCTACTACATCCAATATATATGTTCAGGCTACCAGGCATGTGTCTAGCTACTACATCCAGTGTATATGTCCAGGCTACCAGGTATGTGTCTAGCTACTACATCCAGTGTATATGTCCAGGCTACCAGGTATGTGTCTAGCTACTACATCCAGTGTACATGTCCAGGCTACCAGGTATGCGCGTCTAGCTACTACATCCAATGTACATGTCCAGGCTACCAGGCATGCGTCTAGCTACTACATCCAGTGTATATGTCCAGACTACCAGGCATGTGTCTAGCTACTACATCCAGTGTATATGTCCAGGCTACCAGGCATGTGTCTAGCTACTACATCCAGTGTATATGTCCAGGCTACCAGGCACGTGTCTAGCTACTACATCCAGTGTATATGTCCAGGCTACCAGGCATGTGTCTAGCTACTACATCCAGTGTATATGTCCAGGCTACCAGGTATGTGTCTAGCTACTGCCAAAGATCCAATGTATATGTCCAGGCTACCAGGCATGTGTCTAGCTACTACATCCAGTGTTTATGTCCAAACTACCAGACATGTGTCTAGCTACTGCCAAAGATCCAAATATATATGTCCAGGCTACCAGGCATGTGTCTAGCTACTACATCCAGTGTATTTGTTCAGGCTACCAGGCATGTGTCTAGCTACTACATCCAGTGTATATGTCCAGATTACCAGGTATGTCTAGCTACTACATCCAGTGTATATGTCCAGACTACCAGGCATGTGTCTAGCTACTACATCCAGTGTATATGTCCAGGCTACCAGGCATGTGTCTAGCTACTACATCCATTGTTTATGTCCAGGCTACCAGGTATATGTCTAGCTACTACATCCAGTGTATATGTCCAGGCTACCAGGCATGTGTCTAGCTACTACATCCAGTGTATATGTCCAGACTACCAGGTATATGTCTAGCTACTACATCCAGTGTATATGTCCAGGCTACCAGGCATGTGTCTAGCTACTGCCAAAGATCCAATGTATATGTCCAGACTACCAGGCATGTGTCTAGCTACTACATCCAGTGTATATGTCCAGGCTACCAGGCATGTGTCTAGCTACTACATCCAGTGTATGTCCAGGCTACCAGGTATGTGTCTAGCTACTACATCCAGTGTATATGTCCAGGCTACCAGACATGTGTCTAGCTACTGCCAAAGATCCAAATATATATGTCCAGGCTACCAGGCATGTGTCTATCTACTACATCCAGTGTTTATGTCCAGGCTACCAGACATGTGTCTAGCTACTGCAAAAGATCCAAATATATATGTCCAGGCTTCCAGGTATGTGTCTAGCTACTACCTCCAGTGTATGTCCAAGCTACCAGACATGTGTCTAGCTACTGCCAAAGATCCAAATATATATGTCCAGGCTACCAGGCATGTGTCTAGCTACTACATCCAGTGTATTTGTTCAGGCTACCAGGCATGTGTCTAGCTACTACATCCAGTGTATATGTCCAAACTACCAGGTATATGTCTAGCTACTACATCCAGTGTATATGTCCAGGCTACCAGGCATGTGTCTAGCTACTGCCAAAGATCCAATGTATATGTCCAGACTACCAGGCATGTGTCTAGCTACTACATCCAGTGTATATGTCCAGGCTACCAGGTATGTGTCTAGCTACTGCCAAAGATCCAATGTATATGTCCAGACTACCAGGCATGTGTCTAGCTACTACTTCCAGTGTATATGTCCAGGCTACCAGGCATGTGTCTAGCGACTACATCCATTGTTTATGTCCAGGCTACCAGGTATATGTCTAGCTACTACATCCAGTGTATATGTCCAGGCTACCAGGCATGTGTCTAGCTACTACTTCCAGTGTATATGTCCAGGCTACCAGGCATGTGTCTAGCTACTATATCCATTGTTTATGTCCAGGCTACCAGGGATGTGTCTAGCTACTACTTCCAGTGTATATGTCCAGGCTACCAGGTATATGTCTAGCTACTACATCCAGTGTATATGTCCAGGCTACCAGGTATGTGTCTAGCTACTACATCCAGTGTATATGTCCAGGCTACCAGGCATGTGTCTAGCTACTACTTCCAGTGTATATGTCTAGGCTACCAGGTATATGTCTAGCTACTACATCCAGTGTATATGTCCAGGCTACCAGGCATGTGTCTAGCTACTACTTCCAGTGTATATGTCCAGGCTACCAGGCATGTGTCTAGCTACTGCCAAAGATCCAATGTATATGTCCAGACTACCAGGCATGTGTCTAGCTACTACATCCAGTGTATATGTCCAGGCTACCAGGTATGTGTCTAGCTACTGCCAAAGATCCAATGTATATGTCCAGACTACCAGGCATGTGTCTAGCTACTACTTCCAGTGTATATGTCCAGGCTACCAGGCATGTGTCTAGCGACTACATCCATTGTTTATGTCCAGGCTACCAGGTATATGTCTAGCTACTACATCCAGTGTATATGTCCAGGCTACCAGGCATGTGTCTAGCTACTACTTCCAGTGTATATGTCCAGGCTACCAGGCATGTGTCTAGCTACTATATCCATTGTTTATGTCCAGGCTACCAGGGATGTGTCTAGCTACTACTTCCAGTGTATATGTCCAGGCTACCAGGTATATGTCTAGCTACTACATCCAGTGTATATGTCCAGGCTACCAGGTATGTGTCTAGCTACTACATCCAGTGTATATGTCCAGGCTACCAGGCATGTGTCTAGCTACTACTTCCAGTGTATATGTCTAGGCTACCAGGTATATGTCTAGCTACTACATCCAGTGTATATGTCCAGGCTACCAGGCATGTGTCTAGCTACTACTTCCAGTGTATATGTCCAGGCTACCAGGCATGTGTCTAGCTACTACATCCATTGTTTATGTCCAGGCTACCAGGTATATGTCTAGCTACTACATCCAGTGTATATGTCCAGGCTACCAGGCATGTGTCTAGCTACTACTTCCAGTGTATATGTCCAGGCTACCAGGCATGTGTCTAGCTACTACATCCATTGTTTATGTCCAGGCTAACAGGCATGTGTCTAGCTACTACTTCCAGTGTATATGTCCAGGCTACCAGGTATATGTCTAGCTACTACATCCAGTGTATATGTCCAGACTACCAAGTATATGTCTAGCTACTACATCAAGTGTATATGTCCAGGCTACCAGGCATGTGTCTAGCTACTGCCAAAGATCCAATGTATATGTCCAGACTACCAGGCATGTGTCTAGCTACTACATCCAGTGTATATGTCCAGGCTACCAGGCATGTGTCTAGCTACTACATCCAGTGTATGTCCAGGCTACCAGGTATGTGTCTAGCTACTGCCAAAGATCCAATGTATATGACCAGGCTACCAGGCATGTGTCTAGCTACTACATCCAGTGTATATGTCCAGGCTACCAGGTATGTGTCTAGCTACTACATCCAGTGTATATGTCCAGGCTACCAGACATGTGTCTAGCTACTGCCAAAGATCCAAATATATATGTCCAGGCTACCAGGCATGTGTCTAGCTACTACATCCAGTGTATTTGTTCAGGCTACCAGGCATGTGTCTAGCTACTACATCCAGTGTATATGTCCAGACTACCAGGTATGTCTAGCTACTACATCCAGTGTATATGTCCAGGCTACCAGGTATGTGTCTAGCTACTGCCAAAGATCTAATGTATATGTCCAGGCTACCAGGCATGTGTCTAGCTACTACATCCAGTGTATATGTCCAGACTACCAGGTATGTGTCTAGCTACTGCCAAAGATCCAAATATATATGTCCAGGCTACCACGCATGTGTCTAGCTACTACATCCAGTGTTTATGTCCAAACTACCAGACATGTGTCTAGCTACTGCCAAAGATCCAAATATATATGTCCAGGCTACCAGGCATGTGTCTAGCTACTACATCCAGTGTATTTGTTCAGGCTACCAGGCATGTGTCTAGCTACTACATCCAGTGTATATGTCCAGACTACCAGGTATGTCTAGCTACTACATCCAGTGTATATGTCCAGACTACCAGGCATGTGTCTAGCTACTACATCCAGTGTATATGTCCAGGCTACCAGGCATGTGTCTAGCTACTACATCCATTGTTTATGTCCAGGCTACCAGGTATATGTCTAGCTACTACATCCAGTGTATATGTCCAGGCTACCAGGCATGTGTCTAGCTACTACATCCAGTGTATATGTCCAGACTACGAGGTATATGTCTAGCTACTACATCCAGTGTATTTGTCCAGGCTACCAGGCATGTGTCTAGCTACTGCCAAAGATCCAATGTATATGTCCAGACTACCAGGCATGTGTCTAGCTACTACATCCAGTGTATATGTCCAGGCTACCAGGCATGTGTCTAGCTACTACATCCAGTGTATGTCCAGGCTACCAGGTATGTGTCTAGCTACTACATCCAGTGTATATGTCCAGGCTACCAGACATGTGTCTAGCTACTGCCAAAGATCCAAATATATATGTCCAGGCTACCAGGCATGTGTCTATCTACTACATCCAGTGTTTATGTCCAGGCTACCAGACGTGTCTAGCTACTGCAAAAGATCCAAATATATATGTCCAGGCTTCCAGGTATGTGTCTAGCTACTACCTCCAGTGTTTATGTCCAAGCTACCAGACATGTGTCTAGCTACTGCCAAAGATCCAAATATATATGTCCAGGCTACCAGGCATGTGTCTAGCTACTACATCCAGTGTATTTGTTCAGGCTACCAGGCATGTGTCTAGCTACTACATCCAGTGTATATGTCCAGACTACCAGGTATATGTCTAGCTACTACATCCAGTGTATATGTCCAGGCTACCAGGCATGTGTCTAGCTACTGCCAAAGATCCAATGTATATGTCCAGACTACCAGGCATGTGTCTAGCTACTACATCCAGTGTATATGTCCAGGCTACCAGGTATGTGTCTAGCTACTGCCAAAGATCCAATGTATATGTCCAGACTACCAGGCATGTGTCTAGCTACTACTTCCAGTGTATATGTCCAGGCTACCAGGCATGTGTCTAGCTACTACATCCATTGTTTATGTCCAGGCTACCAGGTATATGTCTAGCTACTACATCCAGTGTATATGTCCAGGCTACCAGGCATGTGTCTAGCTACTACTTCCAGTGTATATGTCCAGGCTACCAGGCATGTGTCTAGCTACTACATCCATTGTTTATGTCCAGGCTACCAGGGATGTGTCTAGCTACTACTTCCAGTGTATATGTCCAGGCTACCAGGTATATGTCTAGCTACTACATCCAGTGTATATGTCCAGGCTACCAGGTATGTGTCTAGCTACTACATCCAGTGTATATGTCCAGGCTACCAGGCATGTGTCTAGCTACTACTTCCAGTGTATATGTCTAGGCTACCAGGTATATGTCTAGCTACTACATCCAGTGTATATGTCCAGGCTACCAGGCATGTGTCTAGCTACTACTTCCAGTGTATATGTCCAGGCTACCAGGCATGTGTCTAGCTACTACATCCATTGTTTATGTCCAGGCTACCAGGTATATGTCTAGCTACTACATCCAGTGTATATGTCCAGGCTACCAGGCATGTGTCTAGCTACTACTTCCAGTGTATATGTCCAGGCTACCAGGCATGTGTCTAGCTACTACATCCATTGTTTATGTCCAGGCTAACAGGCATGTGTCTAGCTACTACTTCCAGTGTATATGTCCAGGCTACCAGGTATATGTCTAGCTACTACATCCAGTGTATATGTCCAGACTACCAAATATATGTCTAGCTACTACATCAAGTGTATATGTCCAGGCTACCAGGCATGTGTCTAGCTACTGCCAAAGATCCAATGTATATGTCCAGACTACCAGGCATGTGTCTAGCTACTACATCCAGTGTATATGTCCAGGCTACCAGGCATGTGTCTAGCTACTACATCAAGTGTATGTCCAGGCTACCAGGTATGTGTCTAGCTACTGCCAAAGATCCAATGTATATGTCCAGACTACCAGGCATGTGTCTAGCTACTACATCCAGTGTATATGTCCAGGCTACCAGGCATGTGTCTAGCTACTACATCCATTGTATATGTCCAGGCTACCAGGCATGTGTCTAGCTACTACATCCAGTGTTTATGTCCAGGCTACCAGACATGTGTCTAGCTACTGCCAAAGATCCAAATATATGTCCAGGCTACCAGGTATGTGTCTAGCTACTACATCCAGTGTTTATGTCCAGGCTATCAGACTGTCTAGCTACTGCCAAAGATCCAAATATATATGTCCAGGCTACCAGGCATGTGTCTAGCTACTACATCCAGTGTATTTTTTTCAGGCTACCAGGCATGTGTCTAGCTACTACATCCAGTGTATATGTCCAGACTACCAGGTATATGTGTATAGCTACTACATCCAGTGTATATGTCCAGGCTACCAGGCATGTGTCTAGCTACTACATCCAATGTATATGTCCAGGCTACCAGGCATGTGTCTAGCTACTACATCCAGTGTTTATGTCCAGGCTACCAGACATTGTCTAGCTACTGCCAAAGATCCAAATATATATATGTCCAGGCTACCAGGTATGTGTCTAGCTACTACATCCAGTGTTTATGTCCAGGCTACCAGACATGTGTCTAGCTACTGCCAAAGATCCAAATATATATGTCCAGGTTACCAGGCATGTGTCTAGCTACTACATCCAGTGTATTTGTTCAGGCTACCAGGCATGTGTCTAGCTACTACATCCAGTGTATATGTCCAGGCTACCAGGTATGTGTCTAGCTACTGCCAAAGATTCAATGTATATGTCCAGACTACCAGGCATGTGTCTAGCTACTACATCCAGTGTATATGTCCAGGCTACCAGGCATGTGTCTAGCTACTACATCCATTGTTTATGTCCAGGCTACCAGGTATGTGTCTAGCTACTGCATCCAGTGTATATGTCCAGGCTACCAGGCATGTGTCTAGCTACTACATCCAGTGTATATGTCCAGGCTACCAGGCATGTGTCTAGCTACTGCCAAAGATCCAATGTATATGTCCAGACTACCAGGCATGTGTCTAGCTACTACATCCAGTGTATATGTCCAGGCTACCAGGCATGTGTCTAGCTACTACATCCAGTGTATATCCAGGCTACCAGGTATGTGTCTAGCTACTACATCCAGTGTATATGTCCAGGCTACCAGGCATGTGTCTAGCTACTACATCCAGTGTATTTGTTCAGGCTACCAGGTATGTGTCTAGCTACTACATCCAGTGTATATGTCCAGGCTACCAGTGTATATGTCCAGGCTACCAGGTATGTGTCTAGATACTACATCCAGTGTATATGTCCAGGCTACCAGGCACGTGTCTAGCAACTACATCCAGTGTATATGTCTAGGCTACCAGGCATGTGTGTAGTTACTATACTAAGAGATCCAATGTATATGTCCAGGCTACCAGGCATGTGTGTAGTTACTATACTAAGAGATCCAATGTATATGTCCAGGCTACCAGGCATGTGTGTAGTTACTATACTAAGAGATCCAATGTATATGTCCAGGCTACCAGGCATGTGTGTAGTTACTATACTAAGAGATCCAATGTATATGTCCAGGCTACCAGGCACGTGTCTAGCAACTACATCCAGTGTATATGTCCAGGCTACCAGGCATGTGTGTAGTTACTATACTAAGAGATCCAATGTATATGTCCAGGCTACCAGGTATGTGTCTAGCTACTACATCCAGTGTATATGTCCAGGCTACCAGGTATGTGTCTAGCTGCTACATCCAGTGTATGTCCAGGCTACCAGGTATGTGTCTAGCTACTACATCCAGTGTATATGTCCAGGCTACCAGGCATGTGTCTAGCTACTACATCCAGTGTATATGTCCAGGCTACCAGACTGTCTAGCTACTACATCCAGTGTATATGTCCAGGCTACCAGGCATGTGTCTAGCTACTACATCCAATGTATATGTCCAGGCTACCAGGCATGTGTCTAGCTACTACATCCAGTGTATATGTCCAGACTACCAGGCATGTGTCTAGCTACTGCATCCAGTGTATATGTCCAGGCTACCAGGTATGTGTCTAGCTACTACATCCAGTGTATATGTCCAGGCTACCAGGCATGTGTCTAGCTACTACATCCAGTGTATATGTCCAGACTACCAGGTATATGTCTAGCTACTACATCCAGTGTATATGTCCAGGCTACCAGGCATGTGTCTAGCTACTGCCAAAGATCCAATGTATATGTCCAGACTACCAGGCATGTGTCTAGCTACTACATCCAGTGTATATGTCCAGGCTACCAGGTATGTGTCTAGCTACTGCCAAAGATCCAATGTATATGTCCAGACTACCAGGCATGTGTCTAGCTACTACTTCCAGTGTATATGTCCAGGCTACCAGGCATGTGTCTAGCTACTACATCCATTGTTTATGTCCAGGCTACCAGGTATATGTCTAGCTACTACATCCAGTGTATATGTCCAGGCTACCAGGCATGTGTCTAGCTACTACTTCCAGTGTATATGTCCAGGCTACCAGGCATGTGTCTAGCTACTATATCCATTGTTTATGTCCAGGCTACCAGGGATGTGTCTAGCTACTACTTCCAGTGTATATGTCCAGGCTACCAGGTATATGTCTAGCTACTACATCCAGTGTATATGTCCAGGCTACCAGGTATGTGTCTAGCTACTACATCCAGTGTATATGTCCAGGCTACCAGGCATGTGTCTAGCTACTACTTCCAGTGTATATGTCTAGGCTACCAAGTATATGTCTAGCTACTACATCCAGTGTATATGTCCAGGCTACCAGGCATGTGTCTAGCTACTACTTCCAGTGTATATGTCCAGGCTACCAGGCATGTGTCTAGCTACTACATCCATTGTTTATGTCCAGGCTACCAGGTATATGTCTAGCTACTACATCCAGTGTATATGTCCAGGCTACCAGGCATGTGTCTAGCTACTACTTCCAGTGTATATGTCCAGGCTACCAGGCATGTGTCTAGCTACTACATCCATTGTTTATGTCCAGGCTAACAGGCATGTGTCTAGCTACTACTTCCAGTGTATATGTCCAGGCTACCAGGTATATGTCTAGCTACTACATCCAGTGTATATGTCCAGGCTACCAGGTATGTGTCTAGCTACTACATCCAGTGTATATGTCCAGGCTACCAGGCATGTGTCTAGCTACTACTTCCAGTGTATATGTCTAGGCTACCAGGTATATGTCTAGCTACTACATCCAGTGTATATGTCCAGGCTACCAGGCATGTGTCTAGCTACTACTTCCAGTGTATATGTCCAGGCTACCAGGCATGTGTCTAGCTACTACATCCATTGTTTATGTCCAGGCTACCAGGTATATGTCTAGCTACTACATCCAGTGTATATGTCCAGGCTACCAGGCATGTGTCTAGCTACTACTTCCAGTGTATATGTCCAGGCTACCAGGCATGTGTCTAGCTACTACATCCATTGTTTATGTCCAGGCTAACAGGCATGTGTCTAGCTACTACTTCCAATGTATATGTCCAGGCTACCAGGTATATGTCTAGCTACTACATCCAGTGTATATGTCCAGACTACCAAGTATATGTCTAGCTACTACATCAAGTGTATATGTCCAGGCTACCAGGCATGTGTCTAGCTACTGCCAAAGATCCAATGTATATGTCCAGACTACCAGGCATGTGTCTAGCTACTACATCCAGTGTATATGTCCAGGCTACCAGGCATGTGTCTAGCTACTACATCCAGTGTATGTCCAGGCTACCAGGTATGTGTCTAGCTACTGCCAAAGATCCAATGTATATGACCAGGCTACCAGGCATGTGTCTAGCTACTACATCCAGTGTATATGTCCAGGCTACCAGGTATGTGTCTAGCTACTACATCCAGTGTATATGTCCAGGCTACCAGACATGTGTCTAGCTACTGCCAAAGATCCAAATATATATGTCCAGGCTACCAGGCATGTGTCTAGCTACTACATCCAGTGTATTTGTTCAGGCTACCAGGCATGTGTCTAGCTACTACATCCAGTGTATATGTCCAGACTACCAGGTATGTCTAGCTACTACATCCAGTGTATATGTCCAGGCTACCAGGTATGTGTCTAGCTACTGCCAAAGATCTAATGTATATGTCCAGGCTACCAGGCATGTGTCTAGCTACTACATCCAGTGTATATGTCCAGACTACCAGGTATGTGTCTAGCTACTGCCAAAGATCCAAATATATATGTCCAGGCTACCAGGCATGTGTCTAGCTACTACATCCAGTGTTTATGTCCAAACTACCAGACATGTGTCTAGCTACTGCCAAAGATCCAAATATATATGTCCAGGCTACCAGGCATGTGTCTAGCTACTACATCCAGTGTATTTGTTCAGGCTACCAGGCATGTGTCTAGCTACTACATCCAGTGTATATGTCCAGGCTACCAGGCATGTGTCTAGCTACTACATCCATTGTTTATGTCCAGGCTACCAGGTATATGTCTAGCTACTACATCCAGTGTATATGTCCAGGCTACCAGGCATGTGTCTAGCTACTACATCCAGTGTATATGTCCAGACTACGAGGTATATGTCTAGCTACTACATCCAGTGTATATGTCCAGGCTACCAGGCATGTGTCTAGCTACTGCCAAAGATCCAATGTATATGTCCAGACTACCAGGCATGTGTCTAGCTACTACATCCAGTGTATATGTCCAGGCTACCAGGCATGTGTCTAGCTACTACATCCAGTGTATGTCCAGGCTACCAGGTATGTGTCTAGCTACTACATCCAGTGTATATGTCCAGGCTACCAGACATGTGTCTAGCTACTGCCAAAGATCCAAATATATATGTCCAGGCTACCAGGCATGTGTCTATCTACTACATCCAGTGTTTATGTCCAGGCTACCAGACATGTGTCTAGCTACTGCAAAAGATCCAAATATATATGTCCAGGCTTCCAGGTATGTGTCTAGCTACTACCTCCAGTGTTTATGTCCAAGCTACCAGACATGTGTCTAGCTACTGCCAAAGATCCAAATATATATGTCCAGGCTACCAGGCATGTGTCTAGCTACTACATCCAGTGTATTTGTTCAGGCTACCAGGCATGTGTCTAGCTACTACATCCAGTGTATATGTCCAGACTACCAGGTATATGTCTAGCTACTACATCCAGTGTATATGTCCAGGCTACCAGGCATGTGTCTAGCTACTGCCAAAGATCCAATGTATATGTCCAGACTACCAGGCATGTGTCTAGCTACTACATCCAGTGTATATGTCCAGGCTACCAGGTATGTGTCTAGCTACTGCCAAAGATCCAATGTATATGTCCAGACTACCAGGCATGTGTCTAGTTACTACTTCCAGTGTATATGTCCAGGCTACCAGGCATGTGTCTAGCTACTACATCCATTGTTTATGTCCAGGCTACCAGGTATATGTCTAGCTACTACGTCCAGTGTATATGTCCAGGCTACCAGGCATGTGTCTAGCTACTACTTCCAGTGTATATGTCCAGGCTACCAGGCATGTGTCTAGCTACTACATCCATTGTTTATGTCCAGGCTACCAGGGATGTGTCTAGCTACTACTTCCAGTGTATATGTCCAGGCTACCAGGTATATGTCTAGCTACTACATCCAGTGTATATGTCCAGGCTACCAGGTATGTGTCTACTACATCCAGTGTATATGTCCAGGCTACCAGGCATGTGTCTAGCTACTACTTCCAGTGTATATGTCTAGGCTACCAGGTATATGTCTAGCTACTACATCCAGTGTATATGTCCAGGCTACCAGGCATGTGTCTAGCTACTACTTCCAGTGTATATGTCCAGGCTACCAGGCATGTGTCTAGCTACTACATCCATTGTTTATGTCCAGGCTACCAGGTATATGTCTAGCTACTACATCAAGTGTATATGTCCAGGCTACCAGGCATGTGTCTAGCTACTACTTCCAGTGTATATGTCCAGGCTACCAGGCATGTGTCTAGCTACTACATCCATTGTTTATGTCCAGGCTAACAGGCATGTGTCTAGCTACTACTTCCAGTGTATATGTCCAGGCTACCAGGTATATGTCTAGCTACTACATCCAGTGTATATGTCCAGACTACCAAGTATATGTCTAGCTACTACATCAAGTGTATATGTCCAGGCTACCAGGCATGTGTCTAGCTACTGCCAAAGATCCAATGTATATGTCCAGACTACCAGGCATGTGTCTAGCTACTACATCCAGTGTATATGTCCAGGCTACCAGGCATGTGTCTAGCTACTACATCCAGTGTATGTCCAGGCTACCAGGTATGTGTCTAGCTACTGCCAAAGATCCAATGTATATGTCCAGACTACCAGGCATGTGTCTAGCTACTACATCCAGTGTATATGTCCAGGCTACCAGGCATGTGTCTAGCTACTACATCCAGTGTATTTGTTCAGGCTACCAGGTATGTGTCTAGCTACTACATCCAGTGTATATGTCCAGGCTACCAGGCATGTGTCTAGCTACTACATCCATTGTATATGTCCAGGCTACCAGGCATGTGTCTAGCTACTACATCCAGTGTTTATGTCCAGGCTACCAGACATGTGTCTAGCTACTGCCAAAGATCCAAATATATGTCCAGGCTACCAGGTATGTGTCTAGCTACTACATCCAGTGTTTATGTCCAGGCTACCAGACATGTGTCTAGCTACTGCCAAAGATCCAAATATATATGTCCAGGCTACCAGGCATGTGTCTAGCTACTACATCCAGTGTATTTTTTTCAGGCTACCAGGCATGTGTCTAGCTACTACATCCAGTGTATATGTCCAGACTACCAGGTATATGTGTATAGCTACTACATCCAGTGTATATGTCCAGGCTACCAGGCATGTGTCTAGCTACTACATCCAATGTATATGTCCAGGCTACCAGGCATGTGTCTAGCTACTACATCCAGTGTTTATGTCCAGGCTACCAGACATTGTCTAGCTACTGCCAAAGATCCAAATATATATATGTCCAGGCTACCAGGTATGTGTCTAGCTACTACATCCAGTGTTTATGTCCAGGCTACCAGACATGTGTCTAGCTACTGCCAAAGATCCAAATATATATGTCCAGGCTACCAGGCATGTGTCTAGCTACTACATCCAGTGTATTTGTTCAGGCTACCAGGCATGTGTCTAGCTACTACATCCAGTGTATATGTCCAGGCTACCAGGTATGTGTCTAGCTACTGCCAAAGATTCAATGTATATGTCCAGACTACCAGGCATGTGTCTAGCTACTACATCCAGTGTATATGTCCAGGCTACCAGGCATGTGTCTAGCTACTACATCCATTGTTTATGTCCAGGCTACCAGGTATGTGTCTAGCTACTGCATCCAGTGTATATGTCCAGGCTACCAGGCATGTGTCTAGCTACTACATCCAGTGTATATGTCCAGGCTACCAGGCATGTGTCTAGCTACTGCCAAAGATCCAATGTATATGTCCAGACTACCTGGCATGTGTCTAGCTACTACATCCAGTGTATATGTCCAGGCTACCAGGCATGTGTCTAGCTACTACATCCAGTGTATATCCAGGCTACCAGGTATGTGTCTAGCTACTACATCCAGTGTATATGTCTAGGCTACCAGGTATGTGTCTAGATACTACATCCAGTGTATATGTCCAGGCTACCAGGCACGTGTCTAGCAACTACATCCAGTGTATATGTCTAGGCTACCAGGCATGTGTGTAGTTACTATACTAAGAGATCCAATGTATATGTCCAGGCTACCAGGCATGTGTGTAGTTACTATACTAAGAGATCCAATGTATATGTCCAGGCTACCAGGCATGTGTGTAGTTACTATACTAAGAGATCCAATGTATATGTCCAGGCTACCAGGCATGTGTGTAGTTACTATACTAAGAGATCCAATGTATATGTCCAGGCTACCAGGCACGTGTCTAGCAACTACATTCAGTGTATATGTCCAGGCTACCAGGCATGTGTGTAGTTACTATACTAAGAGATCCAATGTATATGTCCAGGCTACCAGGTATGTGTCTAGCTACTACATCCAGTGTATATGTCCAGGCTACCAGGTATGTGTCTAGCTGCTACATCCAGTGTATGTCCAGGCTACCAGGTATGTGTCTAGCTACTACATCCAGTGTATATGTCCAGGCTACCAGGCATGTGTCTAGCTACTACATCCAGTGTATATGTCCAGGCTACCAGACTGTCTAGCTACTACATCCAGTGTATATGTCCAGGCTACCAGGCATGTGTCTAGCTACTACATCCAATGTATATGTCCAGGCTACCAGGCATGTGTCTAGCTACTACATCCAGTGTATATGTCCAGACTACCAGGCATGTGTCTAGCTACTGCATCCAGTGTATATGTCCAGGCTACCAGGTATGTGTCTAGCTACTACATCCAGTGTATATGTCCAGGCTACCAGGCATGTGTCTAGCTACTGCATCCAGTGTATATGTCCAGGCTACCAGGCATGTGTGTAGTTACTACATCCAGTGTATATGTCCAGGCTACCAGGCATGTGTGTAGTTACATCCAGTGTATATGTCCAGGCTACCAGGCATGTGTCTAGCTACTACATCCAGTGTATATGTCCAGGCTACCAGGCATGTGTCTAGCTACTACATCCAGTGTATATGTCCAGGCTACCAGGCACGTGTCTAGCAACTACATCCAGTGTATATGTCCAGGCTACCAGGCATGTGTGTAGTTACTATACTAAGAGATCCAATGTATATGTCCAGGCTACCAGGCATGTGTGTAGTTACTATACTAAGAGATCCAAAGTATATGTCCAGGCTACCAGGCATGTGTGTAGTTACTATACTAAGATATCCAATGTATATGTCCAGGCTACAAGGCATGTGTGTAGTTACTATACTAAGAGATCCAAAGTATATGTCCAGGCTACCAGGCATGTGTGTAGTTACTATACTAAGAGATCCAATGTATATGTCCAGGCTACCAGGCATGTGTGTAGTTACTATACTAAGAGATCCAAAGTATATGTCCAGGCTACCAGGCATGTGTGTAGTTACTATACTAAGAGATCCAAAGTATATGTCCAGGCTACCAGGAATGTGTGTAGTTACTATACTAAGAGATCCAAAGTATATGTCCAGGCTACCAGGCATGTGTGTAGTTACTATACTAAGAGATCCAAAGTATATGTCCAGGCTACCAGGCATGTGTGTAGCTACTACAGAGATCCAAATTATATGTCAAGGCTACCAGGCAAGTATCTAGCTACTACACTAAGTGAATCAATGTGTATAGCACGAACTAGCTCACATTTTTCCACGTGCTAAGACTTACCTCGGAAAGAGTTTTCCCGCATCAGCTTCAGCGGCAGTGACCAAACTGAGCGTGTGTTCCTTCGCTTCATCACAGAATACAAGAAGCGACATTAGCATACAGGAATTTTCTAGTGCTGAATATCTGTTTCAGCGAAATAAATTGGCCAAACACCACCCCGTCCAATCCTCTGGAGCCCCCCTCCCCTTCTAACCCGCTGGAGCTCCCCTCCCCCAACCCTCAGTAGCCACCACCAACACTCGAAAGCTGCAACCAACCAATAAGAGCACAATCATAACTTACAGAATTTCCAACCAACCAATAACAGCAAAATCATACCTACAGAAGCTCCATCCCAACTTACAGGCACAGGCAGGCAGGCAGGCAGGCAGGCAGGCAGGCAGAGGCAGGCAGGCAGGCACACACACACACGACACACACGCGTATGTCTGATGAGCTGGAAACATCCTAACCACAGCAGCCTAAGGAGCACCAGTCACCATCTAGGAGCACTCCATTCCCCCTTCAAAAGAGCGCACACCAATCCACAGGAGCACTCAAACCTGCAGCAGCCACCAACCTACAAGAGCACTTACTAGCATGGAGAGGGTCTGGCAGCATCCGAAATAGCATGCACGATCATCCACCAAGCTGCACTGCAGAATCACCAAGCTACAGGATCAGTCGCCAAGCTACAGAATCAGTCGCCAAGCTACAGAATCAGTCGCCAAGCTACAGAATCAGTCGCCAAGCTACAGAATCAGTCGCCAAGCTACAGAATCAGTCGCCAAGCTACAGAATCAGTCGCCAAGCTACAGAATCAGTCGCCAAGCTACAGAATCAGTCGCCAAGCTACAGAATCAGTCGCCAAGCTACAGAATCAGTCGCCAAGCTACAGAATCAGTCGCCAAGCTACAGAATCAGTCGCCAAGCTACAGAATCAGTCGCCAAGCTACAGAATCAGTCGCCAAGCTACAGAATCAGTCGCCAAGCTACAGAATCAGTCGCCAAGCTACAGAATCAGTCGCCAAGCTACAGAATCAGTCGCCAAGCTACAGAATCAGTCGCCAAGCTACAGAATCAGTCGCCAAGCTACAGAATCAGTCGCCAAGCTACAGAATCAGTCACCAAGCTAAGGGTCAGTCACCAAGCTGCAGGGTCAGTCGCCAAGCTACAGGATGCACCCCACTAGAGCAACCGATCAACCCACCCATCATCCACGCCAGCCCCCACGCCAGCCGACAACCCCCCCCCCCCCCCCCCACAACATCCCAACAGACCCTACCAGCCCACACAGGCACCCCACCAGCCCACGCAAGCACCCCAACCACCCCACGCAAGCACCGCCACCACCCCACGCAAGCACCGCGAGCACCCCACACGAGCACCCCACACGAGCACCCCACACCCCCACACGAGCACCCCACTACCCCACACGAGCACCCCACTACCCCACACGAGCACTCCACCACCCCACACGAGCACCCCACCACCCCACACGAGCACCCCACCACCCCACACGAGCACCCCACCACCCCACACGAGCACCCCACCACCCCACACGAGCACCCCACAATCTTTACTAAAGTAGAAAGGCAATGCCCGTGAAATTACAAACACTGCGCGAAATGTGTTCTTTCCCCGAATATATACCTCTGGCAAACTGACCATCTTGTCAGACTTCTGGTACGCTTGCTTGTAAGGTATTAACTAGATTAGTTTAAGTCGACAGATCATCCTCATTACACATCGAAACATTCAGTCCATAAGTGCCCGGATCCCCTCAGTAAATCCCACAGCGTGTAGTTGCTCATGATACCAATTCTGTGTTGGTTTATTAATCTTTGGCTTCCAGCATAGTGTTCTTGTTTTTGGCCACACCTCTTAACATGCTATTCTCGCAGTCTGACCATGAATGTAGATTCAGTCCTCACTTTATTCTCGCAAACGTACATTCAGTACTTAAGCCTGGTCCATGGCTCGTTCGCCCTCCACAGTAGCCCTACCCTCAAAGCTGTCAGCCTGCTCATTTCCTTATACACCCGCAGGCCCTGGCACGAAAATTAAACATCTTTGCCAGCCGTGACCACCTCAGAGACACCAACAACCGTCTCGGACACACCCCATCTTTATCTATCTGAGCATACTCATTGAGTCACCAAGGAAGAATGCCCGAGCGAAGGTCTGTGTCTCGAGCCATGTTAGACCAAATCCGATCAAAATGACCTACAGTTGTGTTATAACTTGACTATCTTACCCAGCATCAGAATACTTTTTTTTTCGTCCACTAACAAGCAAAACGAAACAAACTGCAATGCCTTTTCAAATTAACTCAGTGGTAGTAAATTTGGGCATCCACTTTCTCTAGGCCAGACGTTTGCCTATAATATTCCGAGCAATCAGAGCAGTCTTGGAGTAGGAGCTGATGCCTGGGATAGTATTCAAAGTGTGCACATGGTTGATTTGTCAATCTAAAAGTATGCATATATGTTGACTGCGTAATCGGTTATGTCCTGGGGCACAACGATTTATCCTGGTGTCCATAAATATTGTCTAATGCAGGTCTCTTTCTAGCATTGTGGCATTGCCCTTCTGTAGCCAACTTATTTTCAACTGTCATGGAACATTTTCCAATGTTTGTAGCTTTCACACAAGACGTGTCAGACATACGGGAAAGTTGTGTATCTGATATTGACTACCCAATTCAGGATGTGGAATTAAAAAAAAAAAAACGCTTTGAAACAAGCCGTGTGCTACAAGCTTAACTTTGCTCCTCTTGTGGTGGGTCAAGTCAGAGCCAAGCCCGGGGCGTGAGCACATCTTGAGTAGAGCCACGCCCTGTGCGGAGCTCCTGGCCAGAGCCAAGCCCGGAAAGGAGCGTCACACTATGCCGAGCCAAGTCGGGGGAGGAACGTCACTTCCTGGTTAGAGCTAAGTCCGGGGAGGAACACGTCCTGGCCAGAGCCAAGTCCGGAGAGGAACGTCACTTCCTGGCCAGAACCAAGTCCGGGTAGGAACGTCACTTCCTGGCCAGAGCCAAGACCGGGGAGGAACGTCACTTCCTGGTCAGAGCCAAGTCCGGAAAGGAACGTCACTTCCTGGCCAGAGCCATGCCCGAGGCGGACAGTCACATTTTGGAAAGAGTCAAGCCCACCTGCGGTGTCTGCACAAATCCCACCTGTTGCAGCACAAGTTGTCCCATGTTCTGATCAAATTCCCATCTGCTGTGGCTAAATTCCCATTGCTGCGGCTCTAAATTGGGTGGACAGGTGGTGGCATACAGAAAAAGCAAAGTTCATTCAGAGCACCAAGGACCAAGCTGTGCAGAAATATATGAAACGCCTACGCCAACTGGCAAGGCACATTAAGGTATTTAAGGGCTGCGATGGAAAGAAAGTAAATTGAAAATTGGCACTTACGGATGTGTTTACGCAAAACCTTCAGGACATAGGGCGTTGTTGGAGTATTGGGCCTCAGCTCTGCATGAATGCGGATCAGATGTTCTTTTTCGTTGTACAGCTTCAGGGTGTCTTCGGGATGCGCCTCGGCTGCCATTCGGAATACGCCTAGGATAACAGCAAATAAAATAATGTAGCAGAGCCCTCGGCAAAGTGGTGATGCCGCGGGACAATAAAGAGTTAAGAGTCTAATAGCTGTTTTCAAGGACAGAATCTCGCGGCTTTGGTTGTCAAATATAGTTCAATGCCATTTGCCTTCAACCTCTCCTGTCCTTGCATAGTCCATGCCAATAGCAGTGCTTATTTTAAGGCATGTTTATCCAGCCTCCATTAATTTTAGTCCATAGCGTTTGGCATTTTTCCCCCGTCCAAAGTCTGCTGCTATTTCACAGGATTAGCTACATATCCTTTACAGTAAAACCCATCATCATTTCTGGCTGTTCGTGATTCCTGGGCAAGTTTACGTTTAGTTGTTTTCTGAACGGCCAACACCCATACCATTTCATTAAAAAAACCAACGTAAGGCAATCTGCTGTCAAGTCGCCCACAGCTGTGTTTCGAACGCTGTATGCAGAATTACGAACTGCGTCCGTGACTCCGGCATGAGTCGGCTCGTTAGGTCTAATAGCTGGTTTTTAAGAACGGGATCGCAGGGTTATGGTTGTCAAATCTCGCTTTATTTGCAACAATCAGCTTTCATAGTCCAAGTCAATAGCCGTGTTTGTCTTTAGGCATGTGTATCCAGCTTCCTAGCCCGTGGCGACGGCATTTTGCTTTCTTCCCTTTCAGTGTGCTAATCTAAAATATACCGGTCATGGCCCATCTCTCACAATCATCAGTTCTTGGATCCCATCTGTATTCTTGTTCCGGTGAGCCCTGGCCAAGCCATCCAGATATGTAACCTGCTGAGAACCGCTGTAATATAACTACTACACGTTCATCTGCCGGCCCGTATGAATTCCATCTACAATGGGGTGCGTTTCGAAGTTTATGACCTAAACTAGGTAAACCCTACCTAAAATGGATGCGAGGAATTGTTTTGGGGAAATAAAATCGGCCGTGTCATACTGACCACGTGAATCAGCGAATGGTCAATACAAATGTGGGTTTTGCACCATATGTCCAGTGTGCTTTAAGTGCTACGGGATGATGAATCTTCAGCGACTTCCCTTATCTGCCATAGGCTCACATTGCCAAGATGTCACTATTAAAATAAAACATACCACATTAGCTTAATTCATAACTGAACTACTACACATTTTCTGCTATGTTTGGTCTGAACCCTTTTGGTTTGGCACATAATGTTAAAGTATTTAAAAGGTCCTTTCCTTCCTCTTGCTCCTTCCTTCCCTCATCAAGTTTTACCAGCTGTAAAATTTTTCAAGCTAATCTTTCAGAACGTTCCAGAAAATCTGTACTAAACACTTTCTTGTAGGACAGTTTTCCTCAGAAACCACATTTGCACTGCCATTAGGTGATTTATTGTTCATATGCTCTCCAGAATGACTTGCGAGAACCAAGTGATGACTGCTACAATGGTCAGACCGAGAACAGCAAGTTAGAGCTGTGGACAGGCGAACACAATGCAGGAAGCCAAAGAAAATTAATAAACCAACACAGAACTGGTGTCGTGAGCCGCTACATGCTGCGGGATTTACTGAGGCGAGGAACCGAGAACTTCTGGACTGAATGGTTCAATGTGCAATGATGATCTGTTGACTAATTTATTGTCCATATTTCACACAGGTACAACAGTATGGGTTCTATATAACTATTCAATGCCAACTCAATGTGACTTCTTCCTATCTTGCAAAAGATTAATGTCACAAAAACGGGTTCGATTTAAAACAGGATTGAGTAACAAATGTAACTAACTACAGGCATGTCAGTTTGGACCAGGTAGAAAAAAACAATCTTTCGGTGCTGGAGGTAAATGGCGGTGATCGAAATGAAAAGAATAGGTGGGTCAGACAACGATGTAAGACGATCTCGGTACAGTTGGTGACCTGAGGCACCTATACTAGATCATGGTACAATTAGGTAGGGTGACATGGAAGTTCCTCAATCGAAATTTAAGTATAATTCGTGATAATTCTAATAGACAAACATGAACTACCAAACGAACTAACACGAACTAACAATCACGTGAACTAACAATCACGAGAACTAACAATTCGAGTACTGAAACTCGTGAACTAAAACGCAAACTAAACCACATGAACTAAGTCAAACACGTGAACTAAGTCAAACACGTGAACTAAGTCAAACACGTGAACTAAGTCAAACACGTGAACTAAGTCAAACACGTGAACTAAGACAAACGAACTAACAGACAAACACATGAACTAACTGACAAACGTGAACTAACAAAGGAACTACCACACGAACTGCTACACGAATTACCCCACACGTGAACTACTACACACGTGATCTTACAAACATGAACTAACAGACAAACGCGTGATCTGCCAGACAAACGCGTGAACTGCCAGACAAACACGTGAACTACCAGACAAATGAACTATCAGACAAATACGTGAACTACCACACGTGAACTACCACACGTGAACTAACAGACATGAACTAACACACTAAATAACATACGAAATACACAACTAGCAATCACGAACTAGCAAACATGAACTAACAAAGACGAACTAACACGTGAAGTAATGTGTGAACTACCTCCCTAACCAATACACGTGAACCACCAAACACGTGAACCACCAAACACGTGAACCACCAGACACGTGAACCAACAGGCACGTGAACCAACAGGCACGTGAACCAACAGGCACGTGAACCAACAGGCACGTGAACCAACAAACACGTGAACCAACAAACACTTGAACTAACAAACACGTGAACCAACAAACACGTGAACTAACAAAAATGAACTAACACGTGGAGTAAAACAAACAAGTGAACTAACAGACAAGCTACTCACATATCACGTCTTCAATAGTGTCGTCACTGCTGAATTCCAGCGTCTCCTGCCTGCCCTCACACAGCAAGTACACGAGCACCGTTGTGTCTGTCATGGCAGGGCAGCTAATATCTGTGACTGGTTGTCCCTAATCCTAGATACAGGTAGCAAAGATGGATTCCTGAAAGAAACATGCCACAGACTACTCGCTTGTTCCAAGTTTCAATCTTAACAGGGAGAACATGAAAATGTTCTACATGTAATCCTTTATTGGATTCGTTACTAAAGAGTTGCGGACCAATTCGTAATCCCGCGTTCGAAACAGCTGGCGATTTGGCAGCAGACCGCCATGTGATGGTTTCCATAAAAGTATATGGCACCGGGCGTTCAGAAAGCACTTGCAAACTACTGAACGTAAACGTGCCTTGAAATCAGTCATAATGCTGTAGTTGACTGCGACGTCCTGTAAAGAATATGAAACTAAATCACTTATTGCCTGGTCTACCCCAGGAGAATAGGGAAATAATCGAGGCAGAAGTATGGGAATTTTAAACTGACATATACAAGGAAGCACTTACAAGCAATAAATGTTTCGAGACGAATGTTTGAATACCTTGGACTGCATGAGTAACTAAAGATTGCCTGTGTGAGACAAACCTAGAGCATTATTTACAACTATAAGAAAGACAGCAGTCTTTGGTCATGTCATGAGAAGAGGCATTGGAGAACATCGTTGACAGCTAGACAAGTGGAGGAGGGGCAGACCAAGAGAAATGCTGGATAGACGTTTGGAGGAATATCGGCAGAGTCCATCCAGAATCAGAAGCGAGATTTTTAGAGATTCGAACGCCTACGCCAACTGGCAAGGCACATGGTGTATATACGGGGTGTTTGTAAAGTCACTACACTTTGTATGTAGAACAAACACTGTACGACTCAAATCAAGAAACACACGTACATTAGAAACGTCAAGAAACACACGTACATTAGAAACGTATACTGTTAAGTCCACGGTATGAAATTGTACATTACAATTCTTACATGTAATTCATTTTTCAAATTTGTTCTACATACAAAGTGTAGTGAGACTTTACAAACACCCTGTATAAGCAACATTAAGTTTAAAATAAGATTGGAGAGACAATCGCTACTGTCTGCCCCGTGCCAGGAACTTCACTGGAATGGATCACTAAATTACGTTATATTCTGGTTTTGCCTTTCTAGGTCAGATCACTGCAAGCCTTGTACTGTAAACATTGCATGAACAGCTACACATGATTGATACGGGAGTTAACATCGCACCTTGGGAGCACGTCGCCGATGCTTGCGGTTGGATGGCGGGCAAAGAACAAATGGAAAGAAAATGATTGCAGATGGGTCAGACACTGAACGTGTGAGCCGTCAGATAGTGCGCGGTGATGGAA
The DNA here is from genome assembly GCA_963921405.1 of Cepaea hortensis. Taxonomy (NCBI): domain Eukaryota; kingdom Metazoa; phylum Mollusca; class Gastropoda; order Stylommatophora; family Helicidae; genus Cepaea; species Cepaea hortensis. Next base: position 72,223,575 of record OY992882.1, read on the forward strand.
ATGACCGTGTTCACATGCATCCATTGTGGACGAACATTTACCGCGCGAAATGGTCTCATTCGCTACCGCCATGGATTATGCTTTTGTTTTGAAGCACAATGTAACTATCGTCTGTCAAGACGGTAAAGTGCCAGCATACATTCAATAGCAGAAAATCTAGACGAACTATGTAGATCAGCAAGTCTGAACACAGCGAAGCAGCCGATAACCAAGGAAACAAGTTGACCACTGGAAGCATGAAAGGGAAGGAAACCCCATAAACATGGGAGAAAATGATAACCCGTTCTCCTGTAACGAAACCTCACTTCAAGAGACGAAATCAACACCTGTCTAGGTAGCACAATAGACACGGCTGCGGAAATGGTCAAAGGCAAAAGCTTTTATTAACAAGGACATTTGTGGAAGTCAAAAGATAGCACTAAACTACGTAGAAATATTCAATGGCAAAGATCAGCACTGTTGCATAGATCAGAAACACGGTGACAAACGATTACCCAAAAACTACAACAAACATGTGCTGCCTGCGCAACATAGAACTTGATAGACAATAGAGCTCACGGAGGGAACATGACAGACAATGGAGCTCATGGAGGGAACATGTTAGACAATGGAGATCACGGAGGGAACATGACAGGCAGTGGAGCTCATGGAGGGAACATGACAATGGAGCTCATGGAGGGAACGTGACAGACAATGGAGCTCATGGAGGGAACATGACAGACAATGGAGCTCATGGAGGGAACATGACAGACAATGGAGCTCATGGAGGGAACGTGACAGACAATGGAGCTCATGGAGGGAACGTGACAGACAATGGAGCTCATGGAGGGAACATGACAAATAGTTTTCTTGTGCTTTGAACTCAAGCGTAGTCCATACACTATAGTAGTGATGGACTGAATGTTGCGTGTGGATTAGCTTTCCATATTAACAGTGTCCCTCGCCATCAGGCGAACCCACTCCGACTTCAGAGGTACTTGTAATTAACGTCCCCAAGTCAAAGACGACATTTCAACATTTTAGTCCAGCTGTCCGGTGTAAGGGTTGAACCGCTAACCTCGGCATCAGCACACCGGATGTTTAAGAACACGCGTTCTTATCCATTCGGCCATGCGGACATGACAAGAGGAAGAAAACTCTCTGAAGTCGAACATGAACAAAACCTATAGTATAATTAGAAAGGCCTGTTGAAGATGCACAATGCACAAGAAATAAGAGGAAACCCCAAAAACAGAAGAGACGGGGAGGACATAGCGCATCGTGAGATAGCTAAGGAAATGTGACAGTGAGGTTGCTATTTGACCAAGGCTGGTATATACAATTCTGAGAGCCATGGTGCTATTTCATGCTTACACACGAATTATTATTTTTTTTTTTTTCATTAGTTCGCTTTCACTCAAGCGTAGTCCTTACACGTGCTACTACTAGTGGATTGAACATTCTTGCGTGTGGATTAGCTTGCATTATTACAAGTGCCCCTCGCCACCAGGCGACTCCGACTTCAGATGTACCGTGGAGATAACAGATGTTCCACATTGGCACAATACCTGTGACGGTATAATTGTTTCAGCTGAAGTATTATTCATTTATTCACTTCATATGATATATAACTCTGCAACACCAACTTGAAAGATGCAGCGAAATATGCCAGGCAATAAATCGTGCAACATATTGTTGGTGGCTTGTGTATTTATAGAACAACTATAACAAGAGAGAAAATAAGGCACTAAACGCAAGAGTTCATAACTAACTAGTAAACAAACACTAAGTAACACAAGCACTCCAGCCGCACAGCCGTAAATACACATACCCCAAGATGTTCACAGCCGTCTTCGCAAATGCAAACTGAAGTGGATTGTGGATTCCAGCGGTGTTCAAGCCATCTGTTGCACGATACAGCTGACCTCCGCTCACTCAACGGTAGACGGGGATCATTCACGGGAAAATGATGGCATACGGGAAGATTGACCAGTAATTAAAACAGCGGGAGGGGGGAACTATAAGCTGGGTATCCAGTTATGTTAAACCCTGTTCTTTGAATAGTAAATACGGGATATTGAAAGGGGGTAGGGGTGGAGGGAGAAGATGGAAGGTAAACTATGAGTGTTCAGGCAGGAAATCGTGCGGAAGAGGTCACGCGGGAGAACATGTCTGGCTACCTACGAGTTGCACGAGAAGTTTCCTCGCCCAGGTAATCTATCTACCTTATTTAATCAATCAGGTGCCGTCTCCACAATGAAGGTTGGCTGCAATGGATCTCCAACACTACCAGTTTCTCGCTCTAACTGTATATTGCCTGTCTGCCACGTGGCTTTGTCATGGAACCCACAACAAGGTTTATTATTTCAAATTGACTTAGGTTTCCAGTTCCACTGCCAAAAACTGTCATCTACTGCCTGAATACTTTGAGATGTAGGGCAAGGTGGGGGGGGGGGGGGTGTCTTGAACCTGTTTAAATAAGGCCGCCTGGCTAGTGCAGTTGCCACGAACTGTGCAGGTTAGGGTTTTTATTTATTTTTCCTCCGACATAAAAAAAAAAATCCATACCTTACCAAGGATTTGAACCAGGGTCTCCCGAAGGATAAATCGGAATGTTAGCCACTCGGTCAGACTGGATACAAAATGGTACCAGGAGATGTTCTGGGAAATAAAAGTTGCCAGTGTGATATTGACACCATTATCCATCCAATGCCCATTACAATACACCATATAGTAAATAGGCATTTTATGTTTATATCTGTTGTGCGTTCATTCCATCCATCCATCATGTGCCATGCCGATAAGCGTGGGCGGTCATGTTCTGCCATCTCACTCGATCACCAGAGTCGTGGATCAGCTCTGTGTTCCTATCTCCACCATGCCAAGTGGCCAAGCCATCCAGGTATTTACTTCCCGGTCTTCCCCTTGGTCTGTTCCCTTCGATCTTGCTCTTTGTCACCAAGTTCTCCAATCTTCTTTGTCTTCCTGCTTATTGACCAGTATGTTTTTCATCTTGCAAAAGGCTACTTTCGCAATGGCAATTCTTGTTTTAATCTCTTCAATGCATCCCCCAACAGATGTTATGACTGTTCCGAGATAACTGTAACTGTATCGATTCAGTTGCTTAAGTCCCCGCTAATCACTGGTATCATGAAGGCTAATACTACAATGGCTGGGGCATATAGAAAGAATGGAAGATAATAGGGAAACAAAACTCGCTTACACTCAGGAAATAAATGACCGTAGACCCCGAGGTAGACCAAGAAGACGGTGGAGAGATAATATATAAATACAGACCTACGAGCACTTGGAATCAGCGACTGGCAAGAGAAGGTCCACCAGAGAGACGAATGCAGACGGATTGTATCTGCAGCAAAGAACCTCAATGGCTCGGAACGCCGAAGAAGAAGAAGAAGAAGATAGAAGATATGGAAGGAATCAACATCGGGGGACGATACATCAATAACATTAGATTTGCAGATGATATAGTCTTGATTGCAGACAATGAACAGGACCTGCAACATTTAGTAGATGCGGTTGTTGCACACAGTGAACAACTAGGGTTAGAACTGAATAGTAAGAAAACACAGATTATGGTCGTCACTGGGAAGAAGGAAATACCACAATGTGATATACGAGTAAATGGGCATTTTCTTAAACATCCATATCTTCTATATTTCTGAAAATATTCAACGCACTGGCAAATGGACACGCCTGTGACAAGAGCTTCACTGTCATTTTACGGGTTTTTCTAGTTATCGAAGTGTGAAAATGTCAGAGAATCTATGTAACTGTTGGAAAATTAAGGGACCAAATTAACAAATTAAGGGACAATTAAGGTTTACCAAAAAGAAAAAAAAAAAATATATCGCCCGATAAGGGACTTGAACCCTTGACCCTCAGATTAAAAGTCTGATGCTCTACCGACTGAGCTAACCGGGCAGATAGTTGTATTCGGACAGTTAAACAGGATACTCTTGCTTCGTCATTTGTATAAATAGTTAAAATATGAATATAATTAGAGGAACTGTGACCGTAAAGTAAGATGTGGAAATGTCAACAATATAAAATAACACAAAATAATGCAGCTTTACATAACAGAATTACGAAACAATACAAGTACGACTAGATTTCATCAACACACAAATACATACATACACAAAACACAACAAGAAGACCATCACCATCCAGTGCCTAAATTAATAAATTATCATTCCTCATTACGGAATGGCGTATGCATGCCATGCCATAAGAACGGGATGAGAGATATGAGATGAGGTACTAATACTATTTACTATAGCGTGAGAGTGTTCATTGGACAACAATCACCTTCAAATTAATAGGACTGCAAGGGTAAAACATTTTCAGCTACCTTGGTGGCTGACTATTTTATTTTTATAGTCACAGGACTGTTGGACCCCCGCTGGTGACTAGCGAGATAACATAGCCGGCCGCTCAGAAAGCAATGGCAAACTAGTGAGCGTAATCTTGCCATGAAATCAACAGACAGCTGAAAGATGCTGCTGTTGACAGCGATGTCCTGTAAAGGATATCCATCCATCCATCATGTGCCATGCCGGTAAGCGTGGGCGGTCATGTTCTGCCATCTCACTCGATCACCAGAGTCGTGGATCAGCTCCGTGTTTCTGTCTCGACCATGCCACAAGGCCAAGCCATCCAGGTACTTGCTTCTAGGTCTTCCCCTTGGTCTGTTCCCCTCGATCTTACCAGTTGTCACCAAATTCTCCAATCCATTTCTTCTCATAACATGCCCAACAAATTTTGACTGTCTACGTCTAATTTCTCTAATCAATTTACGATCTTCATTTGTTTCTTGAAAGACTTGTTCATTGGTCTTTCTGGCTGTCCATGGCATTCTTTGCATTTTCCTCAGAAACCACATCTCTACAGCCATCAGATGTTTTTCAGCCTGACTGCTCATTGTCCAAGCCTCACATCCATATAAGATTACAGGTTCTATGTAGCATCTCAACACTCTTTTCCTCGTTTCAATTGACATCTTTATATTGGTCAGTATTTTTGCCATCTCGCTATGGATATGCGAATTAAAAATTAAAAAAAAAAGTCACAGGACTATCACTATCATTCTGAGCCGGTGATGGACGCTACTTATGCTACTATAACGAGTATAACTTCTCTTCTCCTTGATGTTGAACGGGATAGGGATAGACCGTTTGACTCGTGCTCCGAAGGTTGTGGGTTCGATTCCGGGCCGCACCCTTCGGTTTACGAGTTAAAATGTTTCGGAGACTCCTGTGGGTCGTCGTTAAAAGCTACGGAGTTCGTGCTTTGTGCGACGCTTTCCGTGCTGCGGAAAGAGACCGAGTCATATGGGATAAAACCCGGCGCGATGAAGTCGACCCTGTCGACTTTTAAGCGACTTTTTAAGGGGTAATGGTGAAATCGCAAAAAACGAGCGTGATGAGAAGAATAAAAAGATGACAAAAATGAGAACAGTGGAGAGAAAATTAAAATTAAAAAAAAAATATTTGCTATTCATCTCAGAATCCCAGGCTGTGATACTGACATGAATGTTCGATTCCATTACCCTTACCCGTTAGCCTGTTCAACTTCAAGGAGAAGTTATAGTTAGGGTCCATCACCGGCTCAGAATGATTGTCCTGTGTTTGCAAAAGCAGCTGCCCATGGTTTTTAGCCTCACAGTTCTATTAAACTGAAGGCCATTGTTGTCCATTTGGAGTAACGGACTACAAGGTTTCTGACTAATAACATGAGTAGGACCTTAAACTACATAAAAGAACATTACCCAAGCAGCAATTGGACCCATGCATATACAGATGGATCAGCCAAAGATTCAATTAAAAATGGAGGAGGAGGAATTCTCCTTAATTTGAAAAATGGAGTGAAAAAACACAGTCAGTGGCAACTGGAACATTTTCAAGTAACTTCAAAGTGGAGGTAGAGGCTTTGAAAACTGCAGCAGAAATGCTCTTGATGGAGGAAAATAAAGAGAAGCAAATAGCTATCTTCACAGATGCAAAGTCAGCTGTCTCAATACTGAAGAGCAAAAACAGCACAGAACTAGCTGACCTAAGAGCAGCACTCCATGGTCTATGCCAGAAATCCAAAAAAGTTGTAATACAGTGGATCCCATCACATTGCAGTATACCTGGAAATGAAGAGGCTGACAGACTAGCAAAAGAGGGTGGACGATTACCACAGCCTGACATAGACATAACCTATAATGAGGCAAAAAGGTTTATAAAAAGTACTTATAGAACCAAATGGGAATCAGAGCATCCAGGCCACCAGAATGGATGATGCATATTACAAACTCGACCGAAGAGAACAAGTAGCAATCTTCAGGCTCCGCACAGGACATAACAGGCTGAAACACCACTTGTTCAATAAACTAAAGATAGGAGATACCGATGAATGTAATTGTAGAACTGGTAAAATGACAGCTAAACATTTGCTGCAGGAGTGCCCAATATATGCAGAACAGAGAAAGATATTTTGGCCCACGCCTGCTTCATTTGAGGACAAGCTCTATGGAAATATCAGCAAGCTCAAGTTGACTACAGCTTACTTTAACTACATTCAGGTTGACATCTAAAGGTGCATGAAGATGTATTTAGACTGCCACACTTCATACCACAGGTATGTCGGTTACAAAAGCGTCCCAGAGGCATGAAATGGAATATTGCTTGGATAGCAAATCCATTACGTGGAAAGTCCGAATCAAAAGCTCACTGTGTGGGCTTCATAAAAGGTGGAACAAGTGTCCTAGTGAAACGAAATGGAATATTGCTTGCATAGCAAATCCATTACGTGAAAAGTCCGAATCGAAAGCTCACTGTGTGGGCTTCATAAAAGGTGGGAAAAGTGTCCTAGTGGCACGAAATGGAATATTGCTTGGATAGCAAATCCATTATGAGGAAAGTCTGAATCAAAAGCTCACTGTGTGGATGTCATCTGCAGACTGCATTCTTCTGGTTTCCGGAGGAACAGCCTATGGTGTTTTACGCCTGAGTGGGATGAATGTACTAGTTAAAAATCTCATAATACAATCGAGGTTACAGGGGTCAGATTGCCAAAGACCTGGTTCAGGCTATGGGTTATTGAGTACAGGTAGCTTAGAGTCTTGCACAGTCCCGTGACAAGAAAAGCGAGAGGATTGTAAGACACACTCTGCACGGCATTGGCTACAAAAACATGAAAAGTGTGCAAGACGTTTTCCTGCAGGCGCAAAACGTCACCGTAGATCAGTTAGACTCGAGCGAGCGTCAACGTCGGACATAGTTCTTGTTACAGGAATATGGCTAACATTACGCCGTTCTTGTAGAATATAATGTGTAGACATTGTTGGGTATATTTGTGACTTTTCTGTGGAGCAACTGGTTGTGTTATCGACATGTCAAGAGTAGAGCCGTAGTAAGGAAGATTGTGAAAAAATCATCCCGTGTCGTGTTGTGCAAGTTCGGTTTCAGTGGTTATGACTTTTGTCTGTATAAGATGGAAAGGCTCAATGGTCATTCCTTGCACTCCATGGCACATATAAGAATGAGACGGATGTTAGGTCAGAAAGGTTGAGTAAGAAAATCACAAGACAATGGCTGAACCCAAAACCGTGATTGTTAGAACACATACCGGTCAAGAGCAAATCACTAATAAGATACAAAAACGTTATAGTAGACGAATAGACAAAGGAAACCCAGAAATGTAATGTTGGAGGAATTTAGAATGGGGTTCAAGGGGTTAAATGGTGTCTCTTGGGAGGTCTCGGGGACAGTGAATACAGACAGAAGTCTAAGAAAATTAAGGCAGTGATATTTTGGGGCGAAGTGGGGGAAACTTCAGCCCGGGTTTTCAGTTTGGCATTCAGAGGAAGTTGAGTTTGGAGCTCAGTCGAGAGAGAGAGAGAGAGAGAGAGAGAGAGAGAGAGAGAGAGAGAGAGAGAGAGAGAGAGAGAGAGAGAGAGGGAGGGAGGGAGGGAGAGAGAGAGAGAAAGAGAGAGACTCATAGGATGTGGTTAGATTCACGGACGGAGAAGAGTCCGTAACAGTGTTTGTGCGAGGCCGATAGACGGCAATAGTAGGGTCGCAGGAGCTTACTGTGTTATATTCTAATCTGAGTGGTGCCGGACATGTGCATATACAATCTAGATATTTCACTGTTTGTCAGAGTTCCAGGAATATGGAAGATAGGACCTATGACAGGGACAGGACATGGGAATAACATGGGTAGAGTAAACAGGACGATACACCCATTAAGAGATAGGACATGGGGGTTTATAGACAGGACAGTGTCCTTGAATGACAGTACAATCTTGCACTGGACGAACTGAGACACCAGTCATCAACAGATGGGGGGTGAAGGACATAATGATATTCAGAAGATCGAGACATCCTATTTAGTACGATTATTACGGACGACACGAGGTCAAATACCACGTGACCACCGTCCAAGGGTAGAAACGGACAGACTGGACTAGACTGTGGATGAGAAAGGATGTGCTTGCAGATTTGAGAGAGAGAGAGAGAGAGAGAGAGAGAGAGAGAGAGAGAGAGAGAGAGAGAGAGAGAGTACTGAATATCTGACACGAGAGCTTGCTAATGCTAAGAGAGTGTGGGATTGAATAGCCTGTGCGCTAGTGTGTGAGATACCTTGTGAAACAAGAGCGCACGAGTACATTGCTGAGTAGTGCATTGTATTTTTGCCATAAATTGTTATAAACGTAATTTGTTGATTAACGTAGAACATATTCCCGTTAATAAATATCTAACCATGCGGACTGTGTTAAGATATTATTTATGCATGTACCAATTTCTGTTATAACCAAGACGAACGAGTGACTGAGACGCTGACAGAAAACATGGGGGAATTCACGTCCAGTTTTGGTATAGAAAACATGGTTCCACGTCCAGTTTAGGGATAACCAAAGACAGATTAATAGATTTCCGACTGTTCTTGGTTTCACCAAGTAAAAACAACCGATTGACTACTCAGACACTCTGACGATTGCAACACATTTTAACGTAATGACAATTGATTAACTACCACAATATGGGGTTTCCCCACAGACAAAGACAATTGACTTACAAAACTTAAATTTATAGATAACGTTTTTCCTCAAACGCATGACACACGACGAACATAATCTTCCATCGATATTAATATTTTCTTCTTCCATAACACAGATTGTATGAAAATGTATATGACAAGTTCCAATATCACCTGTATGAGAAAGTGGTATCAAGTTCCGAGATCAACGGTAGCGCTGGACCAAAGTCACATAAACCAGCTAAGTACTTTATTTTTTGATTGCCGCGCTAGGCAAGCACTTTCTTTTTCTTACGATTGTAAATTGTTTGTTACCAAGTGAAATTTTCCAAGGTAAGTAATACATTGTGTGTACTATTATTACTTTTTCTTCTTCTTCAGCGTTCCGAGCCATTGAGGTTCTTTGCTGCAGATACAATCCGTCTCCATTCGTCTCTCTGGTTGACCCTCTCTTGCCAGTCGTTGATTCCAAGTGCTTGAGGTCTGTATATATATTATCTCTCCATCGTTTTCTTGGTCTACCTCGGGGTCTACGGTCATTTATTCCCTGAGTGTAAGCGAGTTTTGTTTCCCTATTTTCTTCCATTCTTTCTATATGCCCCAGCCATTGTAGTCTATTAGCCTTGATGATACCAGTGATTAGCGGGGACTTAAACAGATCATAAATGTCTTTGTTACTTCTTCTTTTCCACTCTCCACTTTGTGTATCCCTAATGGGTCCAAAGATGCGTCTTAAAACTTTGTTCTCAAAGGTTTGTAACAAGGCTTCGTCTCCCTTCGTTGTACTCCAGGTTTCAGAGCCATACAGCACAACTGGTCTGATCAGTGTTTTGTATATTGTGATGTTGGTGTTACGAGATAGCGCATTTGATTTTAGTAGATGTTGTAGTGCATAGTATATCTTATTTCCAGAATTGATTCTAGTTTGTATTTCTTCCCTTATGATGTTGGAGCAGTTGAAAATTGTATCCAGGTTTGTATGTTTCCGTTCTTTGAATTGTCATATTATCTATTTGTATGTGGCCAGAGTTTTTAACCATTCCTTCTCTTGAAATTACCATATATTATGTCTTATCTTGGTTGATAAGCAGCCCCATCTGCTGGGCTTTTCCCTTTAAGTGAGTCAATATTTGTAATGTCTTTTGTTCATTTTCCCCTATAATATCTATGTCATCTGCATAACCAAGCAGCTTGGATGTTCCTTCAATAATTTTGAGAATTTCGACATTAAAAGAGTGCATTGAAGGAGGTAAAGAACTAGGATACACTGGCGATAAATTGACAGAATGACCTGAAAAGAAATATAAAGAGATTTGTGAGGGAGGAGAGAGAGAGAGAGAGAGAGAGAGAGAGAGAGAGAGAGAGAGAGCGAGAGAGAGAGAGTACAGGAAAGGCAGCAGAAGAAAGAAGAAATGAAACAGAAAGAATTAGAGTTGGCGGTAGCTACCAAACAAAGAGAATTGGAGTTGCAGGCAAAGCAGGTAGAATCTGAGACATTAATGAAAAATAAGCAGTTAGAATCTGAAACACAAATTAAAATGAAGCAAATGGAAATTGATTCGCAGCTGCAGATTGCTACTAAAAAGGTAGAAAGCAAAGAGCAAGACCAAAAGTTTAAGAAAAGAAATACCAAGGCATTGTTAAACCAATGTGTGCCGGGGATAGTATTTCGGCTTGGACGGAGAATTTTGAAACTATAATGAAATACCATGAGATTTCCAAAGATAATTGGGCTATGATATGCATGCGTAATCTTTCTCTCGAGCCGTTGAAAGTCATTGAAACTATACGTCAAGATCTCAGAAAATATTATGACTACATCCCAGATAGGATTATGCAACATTTACTTCTCGCCGTTCGGGGTTTTCAGCTGCAATTTTCAAAATTAAGTCCAAAATCAAACCAAACCTTCCTCGATTATGTATCAGAGGTTCAGAACATTTTTTGTAAATGAATAAGCGCAGCCAAGGTCAACAAAAGTTTTGATTTGTTAAAAATATTTAATGATAAGGGATAAGATCATAACATCTTTACCCACTGCATTCGCTAAGTATTTGCAAGAAAGTGACTGTCAGGACATTTAACAGATGGAGCGTAGAGGGACAGCTTTCTTCAACGCTTATAGAGACATTTTTACTTTGAATTCCAACCAGATTGTCGCAGCAGCTGATGTAAATACTAAGCAACAAAAACCATTTCATTACAAAGGTAAAGCAAAATCAAAGTTGACACCGTGCAGGTATTGCCAATTGTTAAACGAAGAGTTTGAGATGTGTGACAAAAATCCAAATTATAATGCATACCTACAAATGATGGTCAACAAACAACAGACGAAACGTAGCCAGTACAAAAGGGCTATAAAATGTTTCTTTTGCCGTAGCTGGGGACATTACTCAGACCAGTGTAAAGGACGAAAGATGTTAAAGAGTGTGGACGCTGCACTGACTGATAATCAAGTTCAGACAGCGAGTGTGAAAGTGAGATAGAACACTAGGAAGTGAATGCACTAGAAATATTTGATGTGTTTAACTTGAGAAATGTGAAACATGTAACAAATTCCAGGTAGATGGCTTGTTAGAATGTGGCCATACAATACCATGTTCATATGAAAATGTAAATTCTGTAGTTTCCTCGAAAGGAAAACTTGAGTTTCACAATGGATTTATTAACAACAAATCCCGTAGAATCCTCCGCGATTCTGGTTCCACTCTTATTGGGTTGAGTAAAGCATTTGTAAATAGAAATTATTATACAAGCAAATTTGTAACTTGCCATACATTTGCAGGTAATATCGAGGAATATCCATTGGCTGTTGCACATATTCATACACCCTTTGTAACAGGTAAATTCATCTGTGCAGTGTTAAACAGCCCTTGCGCTGATTTAATAATAGGGAACCTACCAGAGGTAAAGAACTTTTCTCGTGAAGAAAGTAAAGCCTGGGAACAAAAATACCCAAAGGTCAATGCTGTTACTAGAATTACAATGGGGAAGCACCCTGTGGCAGAAGTCCAGCCTACGCAACTGGCCCCTCAACCATTCAAAAAAGTTGCCGTTGACCGGGTCGGACCTCTAAACCATATGTCAAACATGAGTAACAAGTTTATGAAAGCGTGCACCATTCCAAAATTATCCTTACAGGAAAAAGGTCACACGTATAGACAGTATGCAAATAAAGGTTTTAAAACGTTGCTACTGCAGCCTGGTCAGACGTACTTTTGATGTTACCAGACAAAAAAGATCTTTTGTCAACGTCGTGGCAGGGTCCATTTAAAATTGTGAGACAATCACAGACATCAACAAACACATAAGACGTTTCATCTTTAGCAGCACAATTTACTGCATGCAGCATAAGACTCATACAGGACAAGAAACAAGGGGGAATAGCACTTCAAAACATACACACAAAAATTCAAGCACTGAGAATTCAACATACAGGACTACACATGTACATTTACTAATCTCCACAACCCAAACATAGCTCCCAAGGCGAGGGAAATTACATATCGTTTGATCTTTAACATGATACCTACTATCAAGAAACAAGCACACAGGTCAAAACGAATAGCACCATGTCACGTCTGTGGACAAAACATACAAGAAACAGAAGACCACATTTTTTGCATGCCCAACAGCACAGACCGCACTAGACACTTTAAGACAACTAATTGAGTTATTCACCAAAAAGAAGACAGATGTGTACAAGGCAATATTTTTAAACACAATACCCAAAACCACAGAAAATAATCACACAAGATTGTTGACTGCACTAACAGAGTACAGGTATGTGGTATGGACCTGTAGAAATGCAGTTACATACAGATTCAGAACATACAACACATATATAATACTGCACATGGTCCAAAACAAAATCACACAAATATTCAAAAACACTTAGACAAAAGGAATATACACATTTCACATTTGTCTCTGGGATTTGGATAAGGTATACAAAAATAGAAATACATCTATATCTGTATTGGTTCATGCATGCATAGATATGTCTGTTCATATACGTATAAGTGGGTGTGCGTGTCTGTGCGTGTATGGAAAAATTCACATAAGTGTTATGTATATTTGGTATGCATATATCTCTGTGGTTAGTGTCTGTATTGATATATGTTTGACCCCTAGTCAAGCGTGGATAAACGTATAGTTTTCATAAATAGCATGACCGAAGTGATTTTTCTTTTCCGCGGAAACCTTTTACAATAACCCACACCCCACTCCAAACGCCAAGAACCAACGCAATTTCAATCTCTAGAATCAAAATGAACCATGGCAGCTTTCCGGTTTTAAACTTCTCATCCCACTAACTCAGAATACATCTTTTGTGATTCATTGTGTGAGACCCCCTGCTCTCTTGATCCACTCTCTCTCTCTCTCTCTCTCTCTCTCTCTCTCTCTCTCTCTCTCTCTCTCTCACCCTGTCACACACAAGCACACACATTCTTTGTGAGTCAGTGTTCATTGTAATTCGAGGTCTTGACCCTTGCTTAGCTGACACAGGTACATTCTTTTTACTGACCTTCTCCCGGCCCAGCGAACAGAAAAATAAATCCTTCGTATCTGTAAACGCTAAAGTGTGAAGGGTTTTCTATTAAATGGTTTGGTTTGAATGGCAACGAATGATTACTCAACCACCATATGTAGGTGGTTACACCATGCCAAGACTATAATGCTGTCACACTTGCATAAAATGTATATGCTTTATTTGTTAATGTAAAAAGACAAATTTTTGTATAAAATAATATATATATATATAT